>JAOQGH010000019.1:14045015-14068398 GCA_025769975.1 Gallinago jamesoni
CATGCTACGTGCATTAGTGTAGATGCACTTAAGCTGGGCACCCGATTTCACCCCCATCCATGGTACTTTCCCCCCAGTCTTGTCCTTCGTACAAAGATATGGGAAAGGAACCTCTCAGTTAAACTTTGTAGCCCTTTGTGGTGCTGTGGACAGAGAAACATAGATATTCATTGGCTGTCCAACAAGTCAATGTCTAAGATAGAGCAGAATTATGATGTACTTCTGTGGAAAAGTACCCTCTTCTCATTAGGAACTCCAGGAAATTTCAGGAGGAAAAAACTCCCAATCACCTCAGCAGACTTTGAAAAACTACAGAAAACCTCTTACCTTCCACTGCACTGATGTCAGTTTTCCCAATGATTTTGCTGCAGTGACAACCTGGATGGAGAAGGAGCTAAAAACTAAAATGAAAACTGAACCCCATCATCACTATTTTTAAAGCATGACTCTGCTGCCATGGATTTTTTCCAAGAAATTTTTGCCCATCTGTCCATAAAACAGTTTGCCCTGGCCATATTTCCATCCTCCCTGTAAAAGGCATTTCACATCCAGTTGAGTGTCATTAGCTGCCCTTACTGCACCCGAAGTTCTGATGTTTTCTCACCTCCCACGCTTGGGACAGTAAAGACCCCATCAAAAACATTCAGAGGCTTTAATGCCTCCCTTGCTTCCTTCCTTTTTATGTTCTACAATTTTACAGGCAATGAAGCACAGCTGTAACTAAAAAGCAGAATAACCGTACTACCATTGCTTAGTGATTTGACTTCTGAGGGAAATACTCATTTCAGGACCGTGAGATTGCAATAGGCTTCAGTGCTTTTTTTTTGCATATTTTGCTTTGGTTTCCTATTGGGAATATTTCAGTGGATGGTCTTCATATAGCTTTCTGGCTTGCAGATTACAATGTCACTGCCAGAAAAGATTTAAACCTAAAAAACATGTTTAATCTATTTTGCCTATATTATGACAGAGTTTTATTTGATCTTGGCAGGTCAAACGTCTTTGGGGAACAGTTGAAAACATCTTTCTAAACTCATTATTGTCAGTCTAAAACAGCTCTCAAAAACTAAATAACTGCAACTTTCAGTATAAGGCAGTTGTCCATTTATTAGACATAACATAACACAGCAGAAGTACTGCATCTTAGATAAGCCAGGCTGATCACGTTTTATACTATTCTGATATAAGTGAGATTATATGAAGTCTGATAACAAGGCAATGAAACATTTAAATGCATTCCTAGCAGAGCACACAGATTAATGTTACAGCCTTGTGAAAGCTGAGAAACATTCTGGATTTTCCATAATAGCACTAATGCATGCTGATGGAAAGGGATGGCTATGAGAGATCCAAGTATGGGCCAAAAAGAAGGTAGAGGGCCAGTTGTGTCAGTTCTGTCTCTAATCAATAACAGAAAACAACTGTAGTGAATGTGAAGGTATAACTTTAAAAAAATAAACTTAACCATTGAAGTTAACCTTGTGGAATTAGAGGGCAAGTCATACTGGAAATGAACAACATGATGATATGGCTGCGGTGAGTCCCATGTATCTGTGCGATCCAAAGCAGAGACCAAGTATTCCAATTAACCAAGTGTTCAAACACACTCAGGTTCAGCCTGTGATGCCATTAATATTTCTGGACTTAATGTATACAGAACTGGCACTCTTAAGGATAATTATAGAAGGTCTGGGCTTTGTAATGTAAATAAACTTCTTTGCTTAAAGGATACAAAGAGCCGCAAGCCCGGACACAACCCAATCGTGGTATACAAGGAGGCCTAGAATAAGCAAGAGGCTGAAGTGCCAGGCGCTGTGCTCAAACAGCTCTCAGAGCAGCAATCTCTGCCACTTCACATGGTGTACACACCACATCTCATCCTGGGGCTAGCCCAGTGGTTAGGCTATACACTCAGGGGCATCTGTGTCCAGGCGCTGTATGGAGTCACAGGGCAGCACTGAGCTGCTTGCAAAATGCTAACCCTGACCGTGGTGTTAACTCCCTTTCCTTGCAAGTCTGGCTGGGCTGATGCTGACTGGATCCCTCAGTGTCCTTGGCTTACTGCTGAGCTAGTCCTGAGGCATCAAGGACGCTCATGCATGGTGCAGACAGCTGCAGGTCTGCTCTTAGGAAGGCAGGATTTATAGCCCGGACTCGGTATTACACTGATGCAGTCACATGGCATCTGGATTGCAGCTGGTTATGGAGAAAGCTGGGAGTCTGAGAGACGACTGGTCATGGGACTGTAGGTGTGTTCTGGTTCTGCATGTGAAGATGATTTTAAGGACTTCTTCCACAGAAAAGATAAGGGTTAAAAAATTCTCAAAAAGAAAGGAAGAATGACAAATATCAGTTATTTGTTTGCTTTGTTGGCTGCACTCCTAGAAGGCTGAAGACCTGTTATTCTATCTGTGTATTTCTGCCATGTCACCTGAACAAAAATGAAGAATTGTAAATTAATTACGCTCCTGAGGTTGGGCAAGTTACTCCATTTTGTGTGAACTCCTGGGCTTCTGACTATTAGCACTGTCCTCTGACAAATTCAGGAAACCCTTGCTGTACATCATGCATGTCTCTGGAGAGAGAGAGAAACATGCACACAGAATAAATATTTCTGAAAGAATTAGCTAACAAAACCCTCATGGTGGAATTGGTCATTGGAAATAAGTTTTCCATTTTGAGTTGTAAAATTGCTTTTGAAATTCTAGGATGTAGCAACTATTTTATATTACTTACAGAAAATGTCCCTATAATCCATTATTTAATTTTGCTACTTAAAGAACACATTTGTACAGCCCAAAGGTTTTCACTTTGAAAAAAATCATGTTTAGCTCTTTCCAAATGCTACATTATTTTTAATACATACTTTATTATCATATTGCAGGTCTTTAGGTAATTGCACCTGTAATTAATTCTATCATGGATTTATGATATGATTTGTATGGTGCTTGTTCCTACAACAGCCTGCTCCACTAGGATTCATTTTGCTCTGCAATTGTATAGCAATATGGTTTGGAACAATGTCCTCCCTCAACCAGTCTTTAAGAAGACTAAGCTTTCACTTTTTGAGCATGTATAGTCAAGGTACTGCAAAGTAAAGAGCATTGATCTAAAAAAAGCTTACAGCAACAATGATAATTTGCGAACTACTTCAGTACATAGACTAATGCAGGGGCTTAGTGTATGGGGTATTGCATGCATCTTGTTTTTTTGTGTTTTCACGATTTGAACTCATGGGATTATCTTCTAGAAATCTATTACATTAAATGAAGTTCTGCAGGCATTAAGATTATTATTTTTTTTGAATAAGCTTTCTTTCTGAACTGAACCTATCATTGACTAACAGGTTTTTTTTCTTTTCAGTTGATAGGCTGCAGCACTGAAGTAGATCTCCCCAGATTCTCTATGTGTATGCTGCTTAGAATGTGAAGTTGTTTTCATTCCTGTTATTTGCAAGACACTCTTGTGCCTAAGCATCCTCTGAAAATGCCCCTAGTAATAATAGTATAATCCCTAGGTTATGATTTGCACACAAGTGCAGCTGACATATCAGCTTGCTACCCATCAAGTCTGCCATTGCTCAATAGCACACTTGGGAAAATGCACCAAGTGGTATACATACACACCACTTGCCTTTCCACAAATACAGACAATTATTAATAATTTGACCCTCTCATTGTTTAGAGAAATTGGATTGGGCTGGGATCACTTGCTTGGAAGGCAAAGGAAAATCATAAGGAATTCAAAGAGCTGGTCCTCTTCCTGAAAGACAGCTCAGTTCCACCATGGTCTGAATACACTGGTGGACCCCATCTACCTCTCTGTTTAATGACCTTGAATGCTAAATATAGTACAAATATATTTGTAATGGCATCATCATTTAGCCATTGATTTTAACTTACACAGGCTTATCAATTGAAGTAAAATCAAGAATACTGCATTGAATCGTTAGTGGTTAACATCATGGCGATTGATTTGGATTTCAGACTCTATCACAGATTGAAATGTGATCTTTTTCATGAACGGTATTTTTTAGGATAAAAGATAACATTTTTGTTTATTGTTAAATAGAATTATGACAACAATGAAACAGAAGTTTGTCCAGGAAGACAAAGACCAGTTTGAGTGATCCCACTGCGTTACCACTCATGTTCAGAAATAGGCATGTACTAAAATACCCTCTTGAAGCGTTCTAGATATATTGGTTGATTTTGTGTATGTAAAAACTGGGCAATAGTTAATAATACAGAATGTAGTGTCAAGTGCAGAGGCGGCATATGAAACTTCCTATTTCCTAAAATAAGAGCCTTGAAACTACAGGAGGAAAAAGCATAGGAGAAATGGGAGAACTGCTTGAAATGGCAGACTTGCAGAGTGGGACACAGCAAGAAAATGCTGTTACTGTCTGATGCTGCATTTGTATTTGCAGAGAATAACAGATTATTTTAGAGTAAAAACTGAAGCCTTGAACTCCATTGAAAGCGATCATAAAGTACAGTACACTTACTTTGATGGGCTTGGGGCTTGGCTCTGTTTTCCAAGGGCAGACTTGTATCTTGCTTGAAGCTGTCTTGGATATTTCCTGCATCCGCAGTGAGAGCAAAAGTTCCTGCTTCCTTACAGTGTGTTGCTCTGAGGGTAGGAGGGGTTTTCTGTGGGGTAATTCTGCTTGTTACAAGGTGAAGGGAGGAGAAGTGGGAGATGACTGAAAAGTGGAAATCCATCCACTGCCCAGAGTCTTGTTCTTGGGTCACCTACAGTCCTGGGCTTTTTACAGAGGAGGCACAGCAATGACAGATGTGTGCAAAGATGGTTTAAAGTATGAGACAGGTAGGAGCTGTCAGAGAAGGGAGGCTATAACAAATAACTTACAGGCTCTGAGCTTAGCATGATACTTTTCCACATACAGTAGGGTCTGTAGTCTGTACAAAGCAGCTCTCAAACATCTATGCTGGCTTCTTTCCTGCATACTGCTTGGTCAGTGTCCTTTGAGCATGGGCCTGAATGTCCATGAAGTAAAATGGCACTGAGAAAGGGTACTAAAGAGAGTGGAGAGGTCTTCTTCCGTGTTACAGTTGTTCTTGTAATTTATATTTCCCTCATGAACCTCTGGAGGAGTTCATTCTTTGAAGAGAAATCATCTTTTTCGTCAGCTGCGTTACCATGGGCTGGAAGGAAATCCTGCAGTGTCATTGCAGTGGGTGCAGAAAACTGTGATCAGTCAGCTTTGGTCTGGGTGCTGTCACCAGCACTGGTTTTGATATTAATTCCAGTGACTTTGCTGGCATTCTACTGATTTGATTTTAATATACTATCATGGATATTAATTCCATGTGCAAACAGTCTGGGCGGGGTTTGTTTGTTTGTTTGTTTCTGTTTTGATGGTTTATTTGTCTTGGAGATTATTTTAGGGCAGAGCTGATGTACTCACCCTGTCCAAAGAGAAGGCAAACTGTAGGCTCACTGCCACAGTACGAGGATCCCAAGTGAAGCTTTTTCCTCTGCCAGAACAGGCAGCCAAATTATAGCATGGAATGTGACAGCAGAGACTTCCTCAAGTTTTTGGTTGGTGGTTGTTTGGGCTTTTAAATTTTTTCATTTTTATTTTTTACCAAGCCAGCTTGAAAATATGCATATCCTACCATATGCTTTCAATGGAGAAGTAATTTCACTGTTGTGTGTTCAGGTTTCTTTACATGTGTATATATGTATCTCCTGAATCATTATTTGAATCCTGAAGTTTTCTACTTTCTCCACTGTACAAACACAGCAGCATCAATTAGATGGGGTGAATGATCCCATTTTATTATACGGTCCTTTGAACATACAAAACATTAAAGCATTAGAAGCCTTACAGTTCTTTATGCCATCTTCTTGATGAGCATGCATCCTATTTCAAACATAACTGTTTGCTGCACAAGGCTGTTACAGTATCCAGCCTTAGTGGCAGCTCTGTGTATGTAATTTAGCAGTTCTCCACACATTTGCAATTACAGAATTCGGAAGCAGAGTGAAAATGAACCTTCCTGAGGGTTATTAAGAAGAGAGTCTTTGGAAGGAAGCCTCCTTGGGGAACTTGAACCATGAGAATTAAGAGGGCTGCATGTAGAAATAAGTAGGCACTGTAGCTATCTCCATACCAAGGGTGGGGACCTGACGTGAAGACCATGGTATTTTGCCTCAAAATTCTTCCTTAGCTGGATCTCCTGTTATTAAACACTTGTTTTCTCATTCAGTGTTGTTTTTTTCCTCAGGATCATGTACTTCTCTACCTCAGCCTGTGGTAGTTTGACTCCATGTACTCTTTATGATAGACAGCTAGTATCTGTATATTTGAGAACAAAATGGTTTTTCAGGAATTCCAACTGCACAAATTCATTCTGCAATATCTACAGCTGTTTTCTGACGGAATTGAAAGCAAATCCAAAGTGTTTTGTGGCTGTTGTGAATCGTACTAGACAGAATTAGATGGATTTTTTTCTTAAGTAGAAACAGGCTTTACAATTTATTCTGTCAACAAAACACTTTCTGTCCAACAGTTCCATCTGCTACACTAACACATTGTACACCATTAGTATGACCATTTCTATTAGCTGTGTTAACTAAATAAATTTTTAAGATCTTCAGTCCCTTACACTTCTGGGGAAAAAACGTCTGTTATAAAATGCATTATTTTAGATTATTGTCACATAATTTAGTGGTTTATGTGTATGGTATGTGGTCTTTTCTGTGGAGAAAATTCTCATGTGATGAGGTCCAAAGCTTGCCATGAAAAGGTCATAATTCTGTGCTATAAAGATGAAGCCTTAATTAGCTTTACAGCAATTTGATTTTTGATTCTAATGGTTATATTGACTTTTGGTCTTCTGTCAATCTCATTGATTGGAGCCCCAGCCTTGGCATTTAAACAGGCATGGAGAGCAGCAGGGATTTGGAAGGCATTTAAGGCAGCCAGAAAGATGCAGACATTTCTGGAAATGGATGCAAGTGAAGCATGAGTCTAGAGTGTAAAACCTAACTGACTTTGTTACGACTTACTGGCTCTCTCTTCCCCACTTAAGCAGACTGTAATAGATTAACAGCAGCCAAGAATCTGATTCTCTGTATCCCAATTTATTTTAATTTGTAAGGATCAAACACAAAACATTTAAAAACACACATTGAGTTTTGGTTTAGACTACCACCATCTTTTGGTATTTGAAGAGAGGAGCATTGACTCAGTTCTGCTTGACTAACATGATCTCTTTGCATGGCATGCTGACCTAGTTAGCGGTTGAGGGAAGGGCTGTGGATGTTGTCTACCTGGGCTTTATTAAAGCATTTGACACCATCTTCCATAGCATTCTCCTGGAGAAACTCGTGACTTGGATGGGAGTACACTTCACTGGGTGAAAAATCAGCTGGATGATTGAGCCGAAAGAGTAGTGGTGAAGGGAGTTAGATTCAGTTGGTGGCCGATCACAAGCAGTGTTCCCCAGGGCTCAGTATTGGGGCCTGTTCTGTTTAATATCTTTATCAATGAACTGGACAAGGAGACCAAGTGCACCCTCAGTAACTTTGCAGATGACACCAAGTTGGGTGGGAATGTGCATCCGCTTGAGGGTAGAATGGCTCTACATAGGGATCTGGGCAGTCTGGATCAATGGGCTGAGGCTAATGGAATGTAGTTCAACAAGGCCAAGTGCTGGGTCCTGCACTTGGGTCACAAAAACCTCCCCTACAGGCTTGGGGAAGAGTGGCTGGAGAGCTGCCTGATGGAAAAGGACTTGGGGATGTTGGTCAACAGCTGGCTGAATATGAGCCAGTGGTGTGCCCAGGTGACCAAGAAGGCCAATGGCATCGTGGCTTTTGTCAGAAATAGTGTGGTCAGCAGGATGAGAGAAGTGAGGCTGCACCTCAAATACTGTGTTCAGTTTTTGGCCCCATCACAAGAAAGATGTTAAGGTGCTGGAGCATGTCCAGAGAAGCTGGTAAAGGGTCTAGAGCACAACTCTTATGAGGAGTGGCTGAGGGACCTGGGGTTGTTTGGTCTAGAGAAAAGGAGGCTGAGAGGAGACATTATCACTCTCTACAACTACCTGAAAGGAGACTGTAGTGAGGTGGGAGTTGGTCTCTTCTCCCAAACAAGAAGTGATAGTACAAGAGGAAATGGCCTCAAGTTGCACCAGGAGAGATTTAGGATGTGTATAAAGAAAAATTTCTTCACCAAGAGGCTTGTCAAGCAGTGGATCAGGCTGCCCAGGGAAGTGGTTGAGTCACTATCCCTGAAGATATATAGAAGTCAGGCAAATGTTGTATTTAGGAATGTGGCTTAGTGGTGGACTTGGCAGTGTTAGGTTAACGGTTGGACTCAAGGATCTCAAAGGTCTTTTCCAACCTAAATGATTATATGATTGTATGATTCTACCTGCATTAAAAGGTCAATAGAGCATAACTTGGTGTTGTGTCTGTCCGCTTTCAGAAGGCATTTTGTGGTACAAAGCACAGCCTGGTGAAATATAGGACAAACATGGTCTGAAAGGTTGAGAAGCAAGCTCCATTATTTATTGTTAGCTCAGACTGTGCTATGCCCTCAATAAGGAGAACAGGAGGCAATCACAAACAGCTCACTGCCTAAAAACCTGAGATGGGGAAAGGAACTAGTGAAAAAGGAGAACAGCAGAGGATTGCCTGGAAGCATCATCCTAGTAACATTAATTTTTAGTCTTTCAATTCTGGGTGGAATTTTGCTTCTATAACTTAAGAATCTGGTCCAAGAGAGTTAGGCAGTGGTTATAACAGAAGACTGAGAATTTCTGTTTGAAAATGTCACTTGATTTGAAATACTGTTTTTCAACATGAACTACCAAAAATTAACTATTACTGAAATGTCCAAATGTAAATTACTCTTCCTTTTTTTTTTTTTTTGTTTTGACTTCCTTCTTCACTGTTCGGTTCTTTTACCAGATAGCAATGAATTGGATGTAGTTTTCTATTGATAAGGTTCCTTAGAAACTTCCGTGTCTTGTACCTTATTCATCAGTCACTGCATTACCCAGTTTAACACAGTATCTTGAAGCTCAGTGGAAGTCTCAGATCATGTTTTTTTTCTTGCAGAGTCCCATTTCTTAAATAAAGACACCTTCTCCCTGTCATTTCATTTACTTGCAGGTTGAAATGTGAGCATCCACATTTAATACTCTAATTGTGTCTTTGTTGTCACAGAAGACGTTGCATAGCCACCACAGTAACAAAGTACATCTCTTGTTTCATGCACGTCTTAGAGAGAAAGGGGTCCTTCCCAGAGGAGGCAGATGAACATCCACACAGCATTAGCCACCTGCATTTTAAGATGGAATTAGGAATAGAATGAGCATCCAAAAGGAGAATATCAGTACGGAGGAGAGCCATAAAATGATTTAAACTCATGAAACAACAAAGGGGAGGCACTGTGGGTTTCCTATGACAACTAAGGCATTGTCTCTTCGTCCGACTCATGGTGTCTTGTAAATTTTTGCAGTTTTTCTTTCTAAGCATGTGAAAGGACACAATGGACTGAATTTCTGCAATCAAAATAATGTGTTAAGAGTAGCTTGTTCTTTTTTTTTCAAGATACTTAGAAGCTGCAATTCTCATTTGTTCATATCCTCAGGAATAAATCAGCAATGTGCTAAAATCAACATCAGCATCTCCAGGGGAAGAAAATGGATATCACCAGCCCAAATCACCATCTTCCCTGCCTCTTCAGAAACAAAAGCAGATCAACTGAACTGGCGAAAAACTGCTGTCAATTGATGCTCCTTTTTTCTCAAGAGTTTTGAAAGAATTATTGCTCATTGCCAAAGGTGAAATAGAGAATAGAAGATGGGGGAAGCCCTGGCTGCCATCAAAACCTGAATATATCAAGACATGAATATACATCATTTTGGACTTCATCCTTATTAGTCCTCCCAGAATGTGAACAGCCTTCCACATACAAGTCTTAACTTCTGTTTTGATTGCTAAAGATCCCATCATTTCCAGCATTGTTGCTTTTGCCTGGAGAGTTGAAGGGTGCCAGAGGTTTGAAGAGTTATACACTGTGTACTAAAGTTGGATCGAATTCTGTAAAAGTGCAGTATTCAGGGGCTTTCAGTGTAAGGACTTCTACCTTGCTATTTCTGTCTTGTTGGGATTCCAACTTAGATGTCTGGTTTGGGACAACCATACTTTGGTTGGTCTGGAGAACACATCAAGCAGGTAAATGCAGACAGCTGAAGGATTTACCACAAAGCTACAATTAGCTAATTGGAGTAAAAGCTCTACTAACATCTGAGTTTACTGGTGCTGAAACTTTGGTACAATAGGATGTCACCAGCCTTGGTTGTAGTGTAAGTGATTAGAACATAAGGAAGCATTAGTTTCTCAAGATTATCTTCATTAATGACAGAAAATCAAAGATACCCTGACAGCTTTGGAGCTTGAATATGGTTTGACATAGTATCTCTGTGATTTTCCCCACTCAAGTTGAGACCTAGTTTGGAGGAAACATGTCAGGAGTGAATCAATCATTATTAGTAAATATAAGGTTTGATCCTGGTGTTTTATATGCCTATAATTAGTTCTCTTTCAAATACAAGGAAATTACTCCAGCTGTATTATACTTCCTGTTGATGTTGATGTGCTTGATTCTGATTTCAAGTGGATTTTTGTCAGTAGTCAAATGTAGTTTAGTGTACTAAATGCTGCTTCTGCAGTGCTAGTATTGCATTTGTGCTCCTCTGAAACTACACAGTTCAGCATTATACAGAAATAAATTGCACTTAACCTAAGCAGTGAAGGGTGCTTTTCCTGTTCATATGGCACAGCACTGTCAGGCTGCTGAAGTGGTTAAAGGCGTTGCAGGTGCGTTAATAAACCCATTGCACTGGCAAAAGAGTCTCTTTTCATTTTACTGGAATGTTTTTGAAAGCAAAGATATAACTAGTTATGAAGTGTTTTTTTATCTATTTGTATAATCTACTGTGTTTAATAACTGTTTGCAGTTAAGGAAATATATTTAGCTTTCTAGTATGTGCCAAGAAAATCCACAGTATTTAATTTTCTCAGGACGTTAATGTTCCTGGGATGCATTTCTTTGTGGTGAATGGATTGCTCCTGCCTTCTGAGCTCTTTTTCATTCGTGGACTGTATTTGAGAAGCTTTTGCTTACTTCCAGTCCTCTAGAGTCTGCAGCAGATTGCATCTCTGGTTTGCTTGTGAAAGCAGTCTCAAATACTCATTGCTTATTGCTAACAGGCAGCAGAATTTTGTGTTGTAGTGCTCGTAGTTCAGTATCTGGGGCTGTAATCATGGACCTCGGAAGTCTTTTCTGTAGAGGGTAGATGTCACCTACATACATCTCCTGGTGCACGGCAGCATATTACATTGCCCAGTGCTAGTGGGGAAAACCAGTTACATCTGCACCTCCTTGCAAGAGGTACAACATTTCTTTGCAGTAGTGCATTCCTCACTCACCTGGATGAATTTGTATCAGGGTGTACTGTTGTCACTCCAAGACAGAGAGCCCATTGTCAGGTCTCCTGTAGCTGACCGAGGCTGTGCGTCTCGTGTGCACAGCTAGGTAGCTGCATCAGGGCTCTGGTTACATGGCTACACGTGGGGGCCAAGATTGGAAACCTGACTGTGTGAGCTCAGATGTTGTTTAGATCCCACTTCCCAGCATGATGTCTCTCCAAAGAAAGGCC
The DNA here is from genome assembly GCA_025769975.1 of Gallinago jamesoni. Classification (NCBI taxonomy): domain Eukaryota; kingdom Metazoa; phylum Chordata; class Aves; order Charadriiformes; family Scolopacidae; genus Gallinago; species Gallinago jamesoni. The sequence goes on from JAOQGH010000019.1 coordinate 14,056,721, forward strand.
CGCCAGTGAAAGACTCAGGTTTGGCTTCCTGCATCTCTCTAGCATTTTTTCTGCTTGAAAAGTACTCTAATTAGTTGTCTAGTAACTGGAGCACTTCAAAGAATAGAACTTCTGGCCCCCCTTGCAGTGACAGAAGCAAGGCCAGTGTTCTGCCTACAAACCTGTGTTAAAAAAATGCTGCATCTGACTGCCAGAAAGGAAAAATGAACTGTACAAGATAGGTCTTGGGATGTGTACTTTAACTGGGGTGTATTGGTGATGGGTTCTGGTTTGGCCTGGCAACAAGGAGAGGGCAGAAGTGTCCATTACAGAGATTAGAAATGAATAGGGTTGGAATCCAGGGGTTCCTACTTTGTTTTTGGTACTCACTTCACCTGGGTTGAAACTACAGTGCTAGGTCAGTGGGGCTGCACAAGGGACCTAAGGGAAACAGAACTACACAGTTTGATCTAATTATGACAATCAAACATGAGTAATGACAATAAAGAGCTGATTTTGCCACAGAAATTCTATTAGCAGATAGTAGTGTAGAGCAGACTTTCACAAATTCTCTGGGAAACCTGTTCCAATGCCTCACCACGGACAGTAGAGTCTCTTCCTAATATCTAATCTAAATCGACCCTTTTCCAGTTTAAAAACACTACTCATCATCCTACTGCTACACTCCCTGGTAAAGGGTCCCTCCCTATCTTTCCTGTAGGGCCCCTTTTAGTGCTGGAAGGAGCTATAAAGTCTCCCCAGAGCTTTCTGTTCTATAAGCTGAACAACCCCAACTCTCTTAGCCTGTCTTCATAGGAGAGGTGTTTCACCCTTCTGATAAGTTTTGTGGTTCATCTCTAGACTTGCTCCAACAGGTCCGTGTCTTTCTTGTTCTGAGGGCTCCAGAGCTGGATGCAGTACGCCAGGTGGGGTCTCACCAGAGCAGAATAGAGGGACAGAATCACCTCCCTCAACCTACTGGCCACACTTCTTCTGATGCAGCCAGTGATACAGTTGGCTTTCTGGCCTGTGAGTGCACACCGCTGGGTCATGTTGAGCTTCTCATCCACACACCCTGAGGTTGTTCTTGCCAGGGCTACTCTCAATCCATTGTTCGCCCAGCCTATATCTGTGCCTGGGATCGGCCCTACCCGTGTGCTGGACCTTGCACTTGGCTTTACTGATCTTCGTAATTTCACCACCTCTCAAATCTGTCCAGGTCCCTCTGGATGTCATCCCTTCCCTCCAGCATGTTGATGGCACCACACAGATTGGTGCCATAAGCAAACTTTCTGAGGGTGCACTCAATCCCACTGTCTATGTTGCTGACAAAGATGTTAAACAGCACTGGTCCCAATACTGACCCCTGAGGAACACCACTTGTCGCTGGTCCCCACTTGGATATTGAGGTGTTGACCGCATCTCTGAGTGTGGACATTCAGTCAGTCCCTTATCCACTGAGTCCTCTGTCTGTCAGATCCATGTCTCTCCAATTTAGAGACAAGGATGTCATACAGGACAGTATCAAAAGCCTTGCACAAGCGCAGGTAATGATGTCAGTTGCTCTTCCCATATCCATCAGTGCTGTAAAACCATGGCAGAAGGCTGCCAAATTTGTCAGATGTGATTTGCCTTTAGTGTAGCCACGTTGGTTGTCACCAATCACCTCCTTATTTTCCATGTGCCTTAGGAGAGTTTCCAGACTCTCCAGTACTCCAGGAGAGTGCTTCATGATCTCGCCAGGAAAAGACGTGAGACTGTCGGGCCTGTAGTTCCCTGGGTTTTCCATTTTTCCTCCTTTTTAAAATGGGGGTTATGTTTCCCCTTTTCCAGTCAATGGAAGTGGAACTTTACCAGACTGCTGTGTCTTCTCAAATATAATGGATAGTGGCTCAGCAACTTCATCCACCAGTAGCACCAGGGTATGTGGATGAATCTTATCAGGTCCCATGTACTTGTGCACTTTCAGGTTCCTCAGATGATCTCAAACCTGATCTTCTCCTACAGTGGGTGGTCCTTCAGTCTCCCAGTTCCTGCCTTTGCCTTCTGTGACTTGGGCGGTGTGACTAAGTTTGCTGGTGAAGACTGAAGCAAAAAAAGTCATTGAGTACTTCTCCATATGCTGGGGAACTAGGTCTCCCATTTCCTTCTGGAGACGGCCCATGTTTTCTCTATATTTTTACATTGTTAGAATGGCGCCAGGCATGACTTGCACCTGGGCTAACTCCCTCAAACTCTGTGAGTGACTTGGGAGTTAGTACAAGAGAAGACAAACTCCAGTGGGCAGTTTGGTGACAATGCAGGTTTGATGTGAATTTTATTTGTCTACATAGATAGATAGACAGACCAATATGTAATATAAAATATGTTAAAAGTTACTTTAAATGTCATATGTATGTAAACATATATGTATATATGAAGTATTTCAAATAACATTTTTTCTTCCTTTTTCATTTGTACTCAGAATTCCCACATGCTTGAGAAAGTGGAAGAACCACAGTTAACATATATTTTTATTGTAATTGTCCAAAGCCAAACCTAACTGAGCAGAGGAAAGCTTAATGGCCCTGGAGGGAGTCCTAGAATATTGTTTTATTTATATTAGAAAATAATCTTTGCTGCAGCCATGGAGTTTTCTGGCTGTGCTGCACAAATGTGGGTAGCCCTCTGTGTTCATGAATATATCAAGTATAGTGAGACACTAACATTCATAGATAATCTCTGGGGTATGTTGAAGCCGGAAATTTCAAGGGGTCAAGGACCTAATTCTCTTTTATCTTAACCCTTCTGCCTATTATTGAGAAATTGGCTGCTCTTTTCTTGATTTTAAGAGAAGATGACACGTGAAAACCGTTTTGGACAAGCCGTGGTTCATTGGCAGCAAGACATGGCCACTGTGTGTAGGTAGGACTGAGTGCCTCGGGAGTGTAACCCTACGGCAGTACAACTGGAAATGGTATCAGGCTGCTTGTGATCACCGGTCATGCAGCATTTGCTATTTGGGATGCTGCTATTTAACACAGAACAGCCGACTCCCGAAATGCTTTGTATCCCCTGTGTCTCCTTGTTGTCTGATTTACCTGTATTCGCTGAGGTGCCCCATGAGTACCGAGATGGCATATGCTCTGCTGTAAATTAGTTGCTGTGATGCAAATTAGAATTTTATTTGATCTCTCTTTTGGATCAGGAAGGGATCACCCAGCCACCAAACTGTTTTGGCAAGTTGTAATCCAGGATGTTTACCTGCAGCACAACCTGTATGAATGTCCGATCCTAATCCTTCCTGGGATGATCACAAATCAGAAATTCATCAGTCACTACAGGTGTAGAAAGTCTGTTTATGTAGTTGTTTGGTGTCAGACTAAAAACCCAGATCCTCCCACTCACATAAGCTCCTGCATTCAGAGATACTTAAATACCTGTCTCCCAGTGATTCCCATCATCTGGCATGAATATGCTCCCAGTCCTTTTGTTAAAAGGAAGAGTCTCATGATGTGTAAACCTTTCTTTGCCTGGATACCAGGGTGTGTCTTGACCTACAGCTTTCGGTTTGCTTTGGGGTATAACTGGCTTCAGGACCATTCACAACAGCTGTATGGCAGATTGCTTGGACACCACTCCAGCTAAAGCAGCATTGGCTGTGAATTTTTACATTCCTCTTAATCTGTGTCATTTTATTTTGCTGAAAATCATCAGGACCTCTCTCTGTATGACCTATCCTCTATTTTCAAACCCTCCAGTTCAAGCTGTGCATTTAACTGTGTTTAAGTACTATGAGTAGGTTTCATCTCACCTAACTCCGCTACGTAGAAGTGAGGCACCCAGCCTTAGGTAGTAGTTAGGCTCCCTCTATAGTCAGTATCAGATACTTACCTTAGAAAGAGATAATTTTCTTATGGATGTACCTGTCTACCTACCTAGATGAGATGCCTATATGACTACCACAGAATTCAACAGAGGAAAAAGAGGCACCTAACCCTTAATCTAATAAGTTTAGTAGCTCAAAAATATACAATATTAAGATATTAGCTATAAATTACAGACAGCAAAATCCTAAGATGTTTGATCGTCTTGACTTCTTTAGGATAGGAGGCAAAAATACATTCCTCTGTTGTGTGTCACCACTGTAATTGAGCTCCTTAAAGAAATTCTGAAAATGAGGACTTTTTTTTGAGGTTTTTTTCATTTTCCAGGTGGCATTACTGATATTCAGACACAGAAGAATTGTGGATTGGCTAAAGTCTGACTGAAAGTTTGTGAACAGTCATGGGTCAGATCTCCCTCCAGCTCTCTTGGTCAACAACACAGTCTCTCCAGTCTACAGGCAGATGCTGGGCAGCTGTGACCACATCACAGGCTGGTGTACCATATGCCAGAGCAGGCAGTGGAAATGGGAAGCAGAGGTTGTAGACCCTCGGACATGAGTTGAGAACAGAAGAATCCAAGGGACTAAATTCAGAAAAACAAAGTATTCCAAGGAACTGGTTTTATAGGAAATTCTTGAAATTAATGATTTCTGTGAATGATTCCAATTGACACAATACAAATATTGCAGGAAATAAATACCTAAGTAATGCAATTACCTAAAATAAGCTGAAAAAAATAGTCTTAATATTGAAATTTCTGAATGTGTTATTACACTAAAAAAAAAAAAAGCAGTTTCCTACCTGGGGGGCTTTAAATATGAAATTGATAGGCATTTGAATCTCCAGGTGGGAAGCTAAGTTAACATCAAGTGGGAAGATCGATATCACCTTTTGTTATGTAATCTTTAATGAACAGTACCTTTATAAAGTATGGCAAGTGCATGTATTTAATTTATCAAACTGTTTATTATTTAACTGTCAAGCCTTTAGACCTTAGGATTTTATTTTGGGTTACCTTAACAGGTCTGACCTTATTCTTTGGTTAGTTCTAGTTGTGTAAGTAGTAAATTAAATCCTTCTGTCACTTTTGACTTGTGCCTGCTCCTTCTGAATCTTCTTCCATTGGCATCTCTTTTTGGCCTTAGACTAAAAGCATTAATTTATACAACATTCAACAAAACATTTCCAGAAGTCTGTAAGCATTATTATCTTCCCCTGCAGTGAACTCAGTACTTGTTTGTACAGCACGTACTGCTTAAAGTCTAAAAACTGTTGAATATAAAGGCTCCTTGGCTTCCAGAACAAATCTGTATCTGTGTATCTAATCAGAGCTGTCTTTTTCACTCCAGGCTGGTAAAAACTGGTAAAAATTATAGCTCAGTGAAAACCATTTGTTTTTGTGGGTGCATCTTTTGTAGCTGTGCTTGTAGATCTGGCTTCTGGATTGTTTGGTAGGCAGTCCCAACTATCTCCAAGGAAGTAAAGCATTATGAAAAGCAGAGATAAACACAAATATTAATATTCCCATTGGCTGTTTAGAAGCCATAGTATTTGATAGCATTTGGAAGAAGTTTCCCATGTGTCTGTATAGTACAAACTGCAGATTTAAAAATGGAATTTTTGTAAGTAAGTGCTGAAAGAAGTTGCTGTAACATTTATGAAAATGTTCTCTTGCTAATTCAGCTCTTCCAGTTCACATCATCGTTGGTTATGTTGTGGTGTTTGGCTTACCTGCATGAAGTCTAAATCTGTCCAAGGAGCTAGACAAATACAGAGACTATTTAGCCAGACACAGCTTTGCTACTGAGATTTTGTTGCCAGATATAGCCAAGGTGTAAGTTCAAGTCCAGCTCAAGGATAATTTCATGAGATACAGTCAGTTCATCAAGGGCTACTTGGGAGCAGGAGGTAGTTTTTAGGGATCTGTTTAAAGAACAAAGCTGTCACAACAGCTGTAATAGACAGTAACTGAACTGGAAACGCTGTCCTCTACTTTTAGGATGTACAGAAGATTAATCTGCCTTAACCTGGTGACCTTTTGACTAGCATGGTTAATCTGTCCAGATTCCACAGCTGGCTCAACACAGCCGTTTGGCGTGGACCCCAGCCAGTGACAGTTACCCTCCTGCCTGAGGGACTAGTTGCCCATTGATTAAGGGATGACTTTTATCCAAGTTCAGTCTTATTCCTGTAGGTCCTGTAGCAAGCTTAAGTGTGTGAACCTATGTGTGAACACATATGTATATACGCATCTGCTTTTAGGAAAGACATCCTTTAAATTCCCTAAAGAACTGGAAGTCAGCCTTGGTTTTAAATATTGCAAGGTTAAGCCCTCTTTCCCCTCTCCTGTCACTTACCCCTGAAAAAACCTTTATGTTCCTGCATTACATCAGCATTTAGGATTCTTAGAATAATGAATTACAATTGTATCATATTGCCTGAGTGCAGTTCACGCCAAATTTGTGCAACAATTATAAATGCAAAACCAAATGTTTTCTTGTACTAAACAATGCAGAATGATGGGAGAAAAGTGCCCTTTTTGAGCTTTTCTTTGCAAAAGAACCTAAAAGCCCAAGCCCCAGACACTTGATCCTGCTGAATTTTTAAGCTGTCAATCCCAAGCATGTGAATAAAACAATTGGATTTATAAAGTTCATAAATGGACTTTAAGGAACGGATTTGCTTAAATGTTTTACTGGAGGGGATCAGGGATCTGCAAGCAGAATCTTTCTATTTCTCTGTCAGGTCTCTACTATGATTTCATGACAAAGTCATGACAAAAAATTGCAGAGCTTTTAAGTGGTGAGGATGTATGGTGAGGTTGCACAGAAGTCTGTTAGTTTCCTGAAACATAATTTCCTTTCAAAGTATTGAAACAAAACTAATTGATGGATGTAAGATCAATTTATTTAAAATATAGTAGTTTGGCCAATCCAGAGAAGTGGATATCCTTGAATGACCTTTGACAGCACTCCCAACTGTTCTTTGAACAACCAAAATGTGTCAGAGGTCTTAGGTTTGCTCATGCTGGGCTTCCTCCAAGATACCACTTATGGGCTTTTGAGTCAGTAGGGCCCCTGCTCCCTACAGGGTATCGCGAGAGCACAATGCACTCAGGCCTCCAGAGCCACTCTGCCAGGGAGGAACTGCATTTGTGGCAATTGGAATAGTAGAAGGAAAGACAAAATAAGTGGCACAAGGAATTAATCTGTAAGAAAACTCATAGTTTAGGCTTTTTTCCTGTTTTTTTTTTTTGTTTTTTTTTTTTTTTTGTTATAGCCAAGGAAATGGGAGGAAACAATGCAAGTGTTCAAGAAGGTTGGCACAGGATGTGTCAAATATGCAGAGCCTTGATGTAGGAAGCAGTTTTAATTCACTGATAAAACTCCACTATGTTCATTTCTATCAGAGAACTTACTAGGTTAAAATCATAGCACAGAATCCTTAGTTGTTGTTTTTTTTTTCCCCGTATGTCCTTTAACCAATACAAGGGGTCCGGTCCCTGAGGTCAAATGACATATCAAATTCACGAGCACAAGCCATGACACTCCAAGAAATGTTGTCACAAGGTTAACTCACTTTTTATTGCTTTGGAGAGAGGCAGAGATGACAATAAAATACAAGAACAAAAAACCAGCAAGTAATGGACAGTCACAGATTTCCTTTACAAATATTGATGATACCAGTTTATAAAAGAAAAAAAAAAGAGTAAACCAGACTGCTCTATTCCCTGATTCCTCCAAATAGGATAAACGGGAGTACAATCAGTTTATTTTCTGAGGGTTTTAAGAAGAGCTTTTTTCAATATATCAATAAAAAAAGGCAACCTAGGGAAAATGTGGGCCCGCTAATGAATGAGGTGGGTGCCTTGGTGGTGGAAGACAGAGAACGCGTAGTTGCTGAATGCCTTCTTTGCTTCGGTCTTCACTGCCAAAGCTGCCCCTCATGAATCCCAGACCCTGGAGACAAGGGAGACGGTCTGGAGATAGGAAGACTTCTCTTCTGTTGGGAGGACTGGGTTAGAGACCACTTGGCCAAAATAGACATCCATAAGTCCATGGGCCCTGATGAGATGCACCCACAAGTGCTGAGAGAACTGGCAGATGTTATCGCTAAGCCACTCTCTTATCATTTTTGACATATCTTGGAGAATAGAAGTGCCCAAGGACTGGAGGAAGGTGAATATCACACCAGTCCACAAAAAGGGCACGAAGGAGGACCCAGGGAACTACAGGCCAATTTGTCTCACCTCTGTCCTGGGGAAAATAATGGAGCGGCTCGTGCTGGACGTCATCTCCAAACACATTGAAGATCAAGAAGTTATCAGTATTGGTCAACATGGATTTACCAAGGGTAAATCAAGCTTGACTAATCGATAGCCTTCTATCATGTTGCAACTGGCTGATTAGATGAAGGGAGAGCAGCAGATGTCATCTTCCTTGACTTCAGCAAGGCTTTTGACACTGTCTCCCATAACATCCTCATTGGGAAATTAAGGAAGTGTGGGATAGACGAGGGGGCAGTGAGGTAGATTGAGTCCTGGTTGTGTGAGAGGACTCAGAGGGTTCTAATTAATGGAGACAGTTCAAGTTGGAGGCCTGTGACCAATGGTATCCCTCAGGGGTCAATACTAGGCCCAGTCCTGTTCAACATATTCATAAAATGACGTGGGTGAGGGGATGGAGTGTATGCTCAGCAAGTTTGCTGATGATACCAAATTAGGTGGGTTAAAGGATGTTGGAGCCGAACTCTTTTCAGTGTTTTCCAGTGATAGGACAAGGGGCAATGGGCTCAAACTGGAACATAGGAAGTTCCATTCAAATATGAGGAAAAAATTCTTTACAGTGAGGGTAACGGAGCACTGGAACAGGCTGCCCAGGGAGATCGTGGAGTCCTCTTCTCTGGAGATCTTCAAGATGCACCTGGATGCAGTCCTGAGTGATGTGCTCTAGGAGTTCCTGCTTTAGCAGGGGAGTTGGACTAGATGATCTCTTCCTTCCACCTCTGACAATTCCATGATTCCAATGCTCTGCCTTTTCAATAAGGACTCTGATTTTTGTCATGCAGTGCATTTTCTAACAGCAGCAACAGGGAAAGAAGAAATGCTGTGCTTAACCCAGGCTGATACTGTGCCAACCCCAATCACATGCCTTCATTTCTCTGTACGTGTTTTATAGGTATCTGGGTGACACTGTCATACTGACCACATAGTCATGGGTCTGACGGAGAAAGCTCCAAACACATTATGGAGTTAGATAAATCAAAAGTAATACATTGTAGATCAACGTGAAGTCTAAAGAAAATCTGTATCCTATTAGTTAGCCCTATTTTACAGGCTTAGTTCAAGTGAATTGCTGTTTATATGTAATATGCTGGGAAAGGAGTATTACAAATGTTTATTACACTATATCAAATCAAAACATGTTGGAGTTCAACAGCATAGAACACTTGCCAGATTAAGATGCTAGTTAATTATGTCATGGAATATTGATATAGAAGGTAATGAAGAAGAGACCAAATCTTGGCAGTCCCGCTGGAGAATGCTGCTCACAAATGGATTTTTATTTAGGTGACTCTCAGATACAGAAACCAATGTTTCTATGTGAAAAAAATTCATCTTAAATTAAGGTTTGGCTGAAGAGACCATATTAAAATTAAATGATGGCAAATGCCAGCTGTCTGTGCTTCATACAAAGAAATCCTAGTAGTGTAACCTTTGTGTAGGAAGATCATATAATATACCACAGAGGATTAAGTAGGAGAAACCTGAAATGAAAGCAAAATTCCATGAATAGCCCCTTCAGTCAGAGATTACAATGAAATGTCAACTAGCTTAATGGGGCAGGTCATCTACTGCTTCCAGTAAATGGTCTAATTCAATTTGTTGTCTACAGGCAAGCATTGTTTTTTAGGGGTCACTATGGAAAACTGAAAACCCTACCTGAATTGAATTTCTATTACTTAATTGTGCTCTTCTGGAAGGTGCATGGTTCTGAGTAAGTATGTGAACTTCACTGCACAGCATTCACATAAATGACCTCAAACATGTATGAGGAATAACTTCGAAGCACCTTCCCCATAGCCGCATGTTTGATTTCCTAGCTAGAATTCGGAAAGTAGTGTCTGCAAATATGAGCAAAGATGAGCTATCTGTTATGATGAGCTACTAGCGATGGTGGGGATCAGTAATGATTTTCTGCCTCTTTAGCTTTTTTTTTTCCAGATATTCAAGTGAAAGAGGTTTTCTAGGGCAAACAAGAATTTTAATTAGTGTATTTTGAATTGCCTAGTGAGTAACAGTACCGGGTTTAAGTGTTTCCCCACCTGGCTTTCAATCTCAGTTTGTGTACTCAGTTGATTTTAGGCCTTCTGGCTCTCAGCAACTTGGTCCAAGCCACCCGATTTCCCCCAGTAATTTTTTTTTTTCTGCATTCTTGCAAGTCCTACTGCTGGCCTTTGGGTCTTGAATGTTCAGGTTGAAATGTGCTGCAAGGATACAGGGTGGTAAGTACACATGTGCTAAGATGGTAGCATAGGCTTATTTTTCCCTGTCTTTTCAATTGTTCTGAAGGTCACCTAAAGCCTGAATATCTTCTCACTTCTCACTTCCTAGCAATATGGATGTCAAATGTGTTGGACAATCAGTAATATAAACATAACCAAAAGTCCAGTTGCCATTGCAAGTCTAAGGCACTTGGTACCTTAGGGCCCTGATGGTTATTTACAAATTATTTAGTTATAACTAGTTATTTAGTAAATATAAACTTGTTATTTATAAAAATTTATTTAGTCAATAACTTGGCAGTCCCGTTACATGTAGCACTGGGAACCACCAGCATGGAAAAAAAAAATCCCTTTTCACAACCCCTCGTTCATATTGCTGCTTCTTCAGCAGCTGTCCCCAAACAACCTGCTTAGAACATGTCCCATTTGCCTCTTTTGCAACAATGGATAATTTTTAAACCTCTGGAGAATAGGAGCAGAATCTGAACTCTGTATTTCTACAGGGCAGGACAGCTCATCTGGAAAGTTCACTGGACGTGAACTGGGAAAGATCTAGTGAACATCCAGTGATTAGGGGATGGAGGAGTGTGCTGGGGACAGGCAGGCTAGTGGGTCCCTTGCAGTTGCTGTCTGACAGCTGAGTGGATCACCTGAAGGAACTGGAACCAGTCAGAGCTCAGGGAGGTTATACATCTGGGGACTGATATCAAATTTATGGGCTTATTAATTGGGATGTGGCTGCTGGGGAAGCGATGCTCTGGTGGCTTTGGTGGCAGGCTGCTGACTTTTCAGTCCACTTGGAAGGCTGAGGAGGTAATTTGTGTTTGCTCTGTGAGTCTCATGCCAAGCAGCTGTTACCACTTGCCCACAAGCCATATTCAAGTTGGTGTTTGGAGGCCCTGTCGCAGGAAGAGGAAGACCTGTTGGGCTCTCTAAGACTGCAGATGCTGCCTTATGTGGACTCCTTCCTAAGCTTCCTGAGCTCAGTCTTAAACGTAGGGAGCTTTTCTGGTTGTGCTCCTCTCATTGTAAAGCTGTTTTACTGTTTCAGGAAGGGTGAGTAGTGTGTTTGTGTGCGTGTGTGTGTTGGCTTCTGCGGGAACAAAGGTGGATATTGAAGTAGTATTACCAACTGACCTTGCTCAAAATAAGCAAGATTACAATTGAAATGTTTGCTAAAAGTATTTTGTTCACTAAGTTCACTGAATTCACTGAATTTTTCACTGAATTATTTTAGAGTTGGAAGGGACCATAGAGATCATCTAGTCCAACTCCCCTGCTGAAGCAGGATTGCCTAGAGCGTGTTAGAGCATGTTACTCAGGACTGCA
>JAOQGH010000019.1:14068498-14121998 GCA_025769975.1 Gallinago jamesoni
ACAGTGTCAAAAGCCTTGCTGAAGTCAAGGTAGATGACATCTGCTGCCCTCCCTTCATCCAACCAACTAGTTATAGCATAGTTCTATGGTTATTTTTTTGAAGGTGATACAATTCTTCCTGCTGCTTCCACGTAGGGATTTGCATATCATACCTTTAAGGCTACGATGTGGGAAGATGTTTCTTTTCTCTTCTATAAAGTTCAAACAATACAGACATATAATCTTTTATTTTTTTGAGGTGTGGGTTGGGTCCCCTGTGGTATTTAAATCAGACATTTTAAATTTGTTAAATTTTAATTTAGACCAGTTTCAAATTAACTCAAAGCCTAAAGGTAAATATATACAAAAAATAAATAATATGTTCACAATCTTTTAAGAACCTCCTTATCTAGACGTGTGTCTGAAGGGTCTCAGGACATGTGCCTAACTTCAGCTGAGACCAGGAAGACACAGAACGGAGCCCAGGCTGGGTCAACCTCAAATGTGATTATGTCATAATGCTTATGACTGTGTCTTTTTCTAAAACCAGCAGATAGTTCTGATGCATAGTTCTAACCGACCTCCTATTTCCATCTTTAATGACTGTCTACTTTTAAACAAAATTAAATTTTTACTTCATGATTTTAAAAAGTAGGCTTTGGAGTCCTGATATGTTTCTGCTTTGCTTGGTGAATGCACATGTGTCTTTTTCCACTCATAATTCCAGAACAGTCGGGGCAAAAGTGTTTTGAATGCTTGGACGCCAAAAAAGAAACTTTTATTTTGCCAGCTTTCAATTTGGTTGATTTTGGATTGCTGAATAGCTAAGTCATCAAAAGACATCAAAACCAACCTTTACCACAGCAGCATTCACTAGCAATTCTGTAGCTGCTGTATAAAAGACCTTATGAGGCCGAATAGCACATGGCATAGGGTCTCCCTCCTCCAGGTCTCTTCTCCTCTGCTGCCCTTTTTCTGTAGTCTCCCTGAGCAAGCAGGGTGGTTGCTCGAAGCCTCTCAGGGCAGGCCCATCTTGCACTCCTCTTCTCAGATGACATATATAGTGCTTTTTGCAAATTATAATTTACCAGTGTATGTGGCTCTTCATCATACATCAAAGAAGTTGATATAATGCAGGAATCTCTGTTGTTAGTTCTTTTCTTCCTGCTTTTTATATGATGCTTTAAAGTACAATTGAGTTCATTTGAGTTTCCTAGGTGTCACTTTCATTGCCACTGAATGCTGAAAATATTCAGTTTTGGTGCTGACTAGCTGAATTTTTGACATGGTGCTCTAAGTTGGCAAATGTCTGATCAACATTTTCAGATATGCAGGAAGACATTGATCTTTTAATGTATAATTCTATGCATTCATGGCAAACACTGTAATTTAAGAACTTTTCTCAGAGTTAACAGTGCCTGTTAGCAGGCAGTCTAAGCTGCAGTAGGATTCATTTACAGCAGTGAATGAACTTAGATGTCTTTCTAGCATGGTAATAAAGTTTAACCCTCGACTTAGTGAAAGAATATTTTCTTTACATGCTCTGGTATAAACGTTATTTAGAAATGGAGCAGTGCCCATTTTAATAGCTAAGACTCTTCCCTTTAAATGAATATATGTAAATAAATTCTAATGCAATTAACTAAACATAACTTCCGTAGACTTTGGTGTAGTGGTTGTGTGCCACATGCTTTTAATTTAGGGGTGGGGGTGATAAGACTTGGGCTCATGTCTTTGGTTTTGGAGACTCAGTCCAGACATGAAGTTTAACCAATTTGTCTGGTTCATACTAGCATTCCTTGTCACTTCAGAGAGCAAAGCCTTTACTGTAAAACTTAGTAAATAAATCAGTTCCAGCTCCCTCCTTATTTGTGAAAGGAACAAATCTTGTGTGACTGTTTCCCATTTTACAGTTCAGTGACAAAAACGGGAATGTAACTGCCAAAAGGGTAGGGCCAGATGGCCAAGAGTCTTCTCCTTCCCTCCTTCCTCATCCCAGCCCTGGTGCTTATTAGCCAGGGAGAAGAGGGAGGCACCTTCCTCTGGGCGACCCACTGCAGATATTCTTTGCTTTACGTAACACAGGTAAAGGCAAGCCATACATTGTGAATAGGCTTTGTTCTCCTTTCCACCTATTATGAAAATAATAGGAGAGATAAATAGCCATGGCACTGCAACAAATGCTGTGTGTGTCTGCGTGCTGTGTTCCCTTCCTGGTTGTGGGAACAGCCTTAGTGCTGGAGAATAGTTAGGCAGAAATTTTGGGATCACCTTATGGGGTGATTCTTCTGTCAAGATGTTTGGGGCAATCCCAATGCGAGCGGAGGGTTTGTGTGTTACCATTGACACACAGGTTTTCACACAGGTATCCCGAGTCAAGAGTCAATCCCTCATCTTGCCTGATTTTGGACCCTGCCCCACAGTGTGCCCAAGGGTACTAGAAAGATCCAAAAGATGAGTTTGACTGGAATGGGATTACTCATAAGAAACATCACCATAATTTTGCAAGAAATCCTAGCTAAAAGTTGAAAATTCTTTTTAAAAAGTTGACGTTTTATGTTAGAGAAATAATAAATAGATGACTCCTCATCTGCTTGCTTGGAGACCTGGGCTCAGTTCACTTGCTGTTTACAGCAGATGCATCCTTTCCAGCCAGCACAGACACACAAACACATTCATTTTTTTTCCTCTAAATCTTTTCACACTAAGTATTTGTGGTATTTTACTTTTTTTTTATGATTCAGGATATTTTTTATTATAGTAGGGGTTTTCCAGTTCCTTGGCAGTCCTATTAAAAATCTCTACCCTCTTAGAGAAGAGTTATAGAGAAACTCTGTAGGACGCTCCATAAAAATATTTTTCTCTGAAAACTTATTCCTTACTTGATCCAGCTTCTCATAATTTTGTCATTATTGCAGCTTGCTGGCTCTGTCATCCTTTGCGATAGCGCCTGTCTCCTGCTGAGGTGTCTTTGGTTCATCCTGAGGTTTTTTTAGAGCACGTTTTAGAATTTTCTATCTAGAAAAAATACCTGCTTAGCAAGCTATATAAAAAGACACAGCAGAGTAGCAAACTATCAGGTTGTGGTAGTTGCTTTTGGTCTGTTAAAAACTCATGTTTATAATGGAAAAATATATCACATACCATTACACTTTTCTAATGGAAACAAAGATTAACAAAGGGACATTACTAGTCCTTGTATTTATTTTTGCTTTTCCTAGTTGGGAAAAGAGTTGAGTATTCATTGAATTCATATCTGAAAACAGAAGGTGAAAACAGAGGATTTCTTGAGCACTTTTCTGCAATTTACAGGAAAAGTCTGTTCAACTAAATTTAAGTGTTCAGTTGAAATCTCTCAATGAAAGTCAGTATCAGTTTGCAGTCATCGGTTCTGCCCTAGGGAATAAAACTCTTTAGCTGTTGTCTTGTCAACAAGATCAATTGTGAATGTAAGCAGGTTTAATCAATTCCTTAATTTTCAAATGAAAATGAGTAAGAATATTGAAATGCACTGCTTATAAACCAGCTACCTAGCTC
Source organism: Gallinago jamesoni (assembly GCA_025769975.1). Lineage (NCBI taxonomy): Eukaryota > Metazoa > Chordata > Aves > Charadriiformes > Scolopacidae > Gallinago > Gallinago jamesoni. The sequence continues at coordinate 14,072,015 of JAOQGH010000019.1, forward strand.
CCTCTTGAGTCAAGATCCCTGTGCTCAGGACAAAGTCAAGTGCTTATCTTTGTTTTGGAGAATATTTTTAAATTTTGCTGGATTTATTTTGCATCTACTTATGCATAAATTACATCAAAATATCTTTCTTCTGACTTTGTAGATCTCAAAGTGATGCTGCTCTGCAGAAGGCATACATTTTAATTTTAGCTCTTTGCATTTACATATCCTGGGCTGAAATGTGGACATACTGTCTCTTCTTATGATTTTTATTTATTCAAACACTAATTTATATAAAAACAATACTCTGAAATGCAAAATCAGGGACCTAAATGTTAAAAATCACAATAAGTAGTATGAAATGTAAAAATATCCTTTGCAGAGTTCCTCCTATTTTTGTAACAAAAATATTCATATTTTAGGTCATGAGTTACATGCTGATTATCTGTTTGTAAGAGATGCTTGGGCTCATAGGAACCACAGTGTTTCAGTGCCCTGCTGGGTCTGGGGATGAAAGGAGGCAGTTCATGCCTGTTGTTTCCTTATGTAGGGAACAGAACCGTGCAGAAATGAAAATGATACCTTGGTTGTCTAAGAGTGGCTAATGCATGCAGATGAAAAGAAGAGCTCTGTTCTTCTGCCCTGCTTGTAAGAGGAAAGGATTAGTTAATGAAAAACATCTCCTGGGGTGCAAGAAAGACTGAGGGGGGGTGGGGAGTAAGCTCAGACTTGCTGGCTGCATTGCCTCAAAGGTGCCATTGGAGTGCAGAAGGAGCATCTCCTGGCCGCCTCTGCTGTCTTCGTTCCCTCTGGGAAGAGATTGAACCTTAAGCTGAGGCTTTGATGACTTCCAAGGTTTCTTTTTTCGTTTTGCTTATGCTTCACAGGGCTTCACTTTGCCTGTTCCTCCCTGCTAGCTTTCCCACTTCCATCTGGTTCTGGCAGCCTCCAAGAAGGGCTTCTCTGGCATGGCCAACTGAATCAGGAGGCTTTTGTTGCCTGTGGAGCCTGCGTAAAATGCAGCACTTTTTTCCTGAGGAAGCAGGAGGGGAACAACTCCAGATGGTCAACATTTCCCACACTTGCTTCATGACAGGGTGAACCTTGAGAGGTGGGACAGAAAGATCCCACCCTTCTACTAGACTGCTGCCACCTTTTTGGTGATCAGCCCTGATTAAGCTTCTTAGGAAGAAGCCTGGGGTTAATTGTCTGCTGTGACTGGATCCCCTTCCAGGCTTGTTTGAGATGGGCTGTGTTCTGTCTCTAAGAAGAAATGCCACATTAGAAAGGTACTGGGATCAGCCAGTGGGCTCAGCTTGTTTTCCAGACACAGGAATCCACTATTTATCTGTTTGAATGTTGTTTTCTTATTTAAGTTTCTTGTTGTAAATATTATTCCCCAGGAAAAAGACCTTTTTTTCCCTCTCTTAAACCTTACCACCAGCTACTAGTCTGCCCTATAAATGTAATTCATGTATACAATAAAAACAGGACCAGATGGGGCAGACACATCAGTGTTTTAGTCTGTATTTCTCCCTTGTGACAGCTTCTGCCTAGTAAAGATAATGACCTCATGTCTTCTGGGGAGGTTACACTGTAGTGGTATTGTACCTGCATAAATCTTTTCCTCATTCATTTTACAGTACAGAAGTAATGAGAACTGTTAACAGGAGATATGGCGCTGGCAAGATTTTTATTCAGCTTTAATTGTTCTGAAATTTGGGACCTAAAATGGCCTTGATTATCTGTTAGTATGACAATGCTCCTATAGCTGGTAGGAGTAAAGCTGGCTGTTTCTGCAGAGACCTGATGGTTTCCACACTAATTACCTTATCCTCTGTTACCTTCCTGTCAAGTGATTGCTATGAATTACTTTTGACTGCATTTAAAGAAATGTTAACTGCATGCATTTAAATACACAGAAGTCTGGATAGTAAAAAGCTGTATACCTTTTTGCTTCCTGTGTGTATTATGGTGTATATGTAATATAAGCACAAATGTATTAATGAACACAGTTAAAAGGAAAAGTGGATATAAAGAACACTATGTTGTACAGTTAAGTGAATGTGGGTGTAAGAAGCTTTTTTGTTTCTTTTCTTTTGAATATTTATCCTTGTGTGTCCATTGCTGTGCATCAGATACTGGAATTTACATTTCTGGCACAAAAGTGCTTTTGGGTGTGAAATACATACATCTTAGAGTACCCACATAACTGCTGTATCCAGGAAAAGGGGAGCAAAAAGAGGACCCTGTTCTTACACACAGTTTCCAAAACCTACTGTAATAGTATATGAAAAAAATCATAGATAACAGTTAGTGTACAATGAATAGACTTATCAAGTCAACACACAATCAAATGAGTGTGATTAATTCTGAAAGCGATAATTGTTTCTATAAGAGGCTTTTGAGTATTCTGATAGGTGAAAATAGTCTGAGGGTGGTCACTTTTGTTTTGCAGTGCCATAAATTTTTACTTGTAAGTGATTAGTTTCTAGCTTATATTTTTTCTTATCTGTGACAGTCATGCCTGCTGTTCTGAATTTATTTTTATTTCCTTCCTATATTACATTTTGTTGCCAATTTGTTAGATTTTTCATTTCTAAGTAAAGCTTTCAGTCCCGTGCTTTCAGCAAATAAATTTAAAAAGTATATTGGCTTTAATGATCTCATTCACTTGGGGAGTTGTTACTTGTGTTCTAGAAATGATTTGTGTGGTCTAACTGAACTGGTGTAACTATATTTAATACTAACTTGATTACTTCTTCTGTGCTACTTTCCAGCTAGAGCATACACTCAAATATATCCACGTGCTTCCAGTGACTCCTCATGCTTCCATTGACTATAGTAGGATTTGCAAGCAATATATCTAATTGCACTTTTCATTATGTAGTCAATAGTCACATAAGTTAATTGCACAGTTTTGCTTTCATTTTAGGGATACAATAAAAATTGATTTTCTATCCTTCTGACATCCACTAACTAGGCAGCGCAAAACTGCTTCAGCACAGATGAATGTCCAGTTTTTTCAGTAACCAACATTCCCATTGCTTAAATGGGGAACCAGGTTTTGTTATGATGTGTAGTTAGGTGGTGCAATTTTAGATACAGAGTTGTATTCTTCCTTCTTCTTTGAAACGTGCTCTTAGTAAAGCTGTGGATTTGTGCAATACACAGTTTACAAGTTGCCATTCTTTCCCCCCTCTTTTCCCTCCTCATCTTGAAGGCTCAGATCGGTTGGCAAAGTTGGCAGCAACAGAGAGGAAATGCATTTGGTCCTGTAGGCACCTCTCCAGCTGACTATATAAACATATATTAGAATGGTTCTCAAATTGCTTTGGTGGTCTCTGACAACAATCAGGTTGCTCATAAAAAATCTCACATACCCCATTAAACAGTCGGTATACCGTGTCTTTCTGACTCTTCCTTCCTGTCAGGATACCTTGACCTATTCACTGGCTTAGTCCTATGAGCTCTTCCTATGTTAGCCTGCCTTTCTTGACACTTCAGCATACTGCCATTCTGCAAGTTTGGCCAGTTGGACATCCTGCATGCAATAATCAGGCTACAGCTTCCCTGCAGCAAGAGCCTCCACTTGCCATGGCCACGGCTGACATACTCTGTGTGAGTCTATCCATGTGTCAAGAAGTCTAAATTGTCAGATGTTTATTGCCAGATTACATATAGATATGGAGATTAGATCAATTAGATCAATTAGATCAATTGATAATTCATAGCAAATGGCGTGCATGTTGACTACTTGTGACTTAGTACCCTTTCCAAGTTCTTCTGAGTTGTCTGATCCAAGACAATAAGGGGTAATACTGCCTAACCCATCTAGCTGGGAGCTGTGCTAAAAGCTATGTGCACATATAGATCTTTAAGATTTCCATCAAATTTAGGTATGGCGAGTGACCAAGTTACTTCTCCCAGCTGTTTGTTCCATTTACTTCTTGGAGATATTTGCCCACTGTAGTAAGGCCAGCAAAGAGGCAATCAGGTATCCATAGCTATGGGGACATGTTTATAACTGGGAGACCTTTAAGTGGTTCCTGCAAAACTGAGCATTTGCAGCAGGGAAAGTACCATAAGTACTCAGGAAAGGAAAGAGAAGGAATGGGCTGTGGGCCAATGTTAAATATGCTGCTGATGTGCAGTTGGCTTGCAGGTTGTTTTTTGAGTGGCTGTGCTAGAGGCAGACAGTCATGGATCCTATCTTCTAGTTAATATGGAAGATCTCAGAGATGCTTTTGCTCTCAAAAATTGTAAGAAAAGGCCTCGATGGCATTGGTAACGTTCATCATAGCATATCCGGAGACATTACTGAAGAAAGTCCTAATTGTCATTGCAAAAAAAAAAAAAAGTTTAGGTAGAGTGAGATGGATTTAAAAAGCTGTCTCAATCACTTTTTTCACAAAGACAAATAGACTTGCATAATCTAGCAGTTAGGTGTTTGCTGATTTGCCTTTCAAAATAACCAGTGTTTGGGAATAAATTGTGGCAGACATACTGACATTTTCATACTAACTCATGGTAGTTAGTGGGAAAACTTAAGGAAAAAGGATAAAGAGTGTTATAAACAGAATCTGTGATGGGCTGTTATGCTACAAATTCTTACTGGCATGCATTGGGGCGATGCCATTAATCATAAACAGTAGACTTATGTGTGAGTTGTGTTGATGGCCAACTCAGTGGCAAAACCATTTTTGCCACGTGCTTTCACATTTTAGGAAAGCTGAGTAATTCACACCCATGCGCTGGAGAGTCCTGTGATAAATTGTACTTTTGTAGTGGCTTGCTCTATGCTAATTGCTTTTAAAAGGTGTCATTTTAAAACACCTTTAAAACCCAAACCAATAATCTGTTTTTCCTCCACATTTGACCTCAGAAGCCAAAATCATACCCATGTATAGCAAACAATAATATGGCAGGACAGTGGACTTTGACATTCATTACAACTAGAGATGGAAACAATATGCAGTCAAAAATCCAAGAGGGCACATTTCCAATAGTATTAAAGTACTTGTTCCTAGACACAGTAGATCACGAGATATTGGCTCTTAATCTCCTAGCATTCCTATATGCAAGAACACTATTTCAAGACATATTAGAAGGCTTTGAGAATATTTTAGTGATTGTTCTCCTTTCACTGACATTATTTTCTGGCTGATTTCTTAAAAGCACTCTCAGGCAGTTGTTTAAATAGTTGTCCTTCAGCATGAGTGCACACTGTAAATACTGGCAGTTTTTTTGAGGAAGCCTTAACCTGTCAGTACAGATACCATGACTAAAAGGTAGTCTTTTTCCTACTTCTGCCAGTTAAAATTCCTCCTTTCATACCCACTTATCATCAGTGTCTCCATGGCTGTCTAAAACACGTGTCTTCTGCAGCTAGTGAGGTCACTTGAGTCTAACAGTGGCATCTGGCTAACATGTCACAGCCACCAAGCATGGTCCAGTCATAGAGATACACTGGGACTTGTACTTCTTACCCAGTGGCTTGGAACCCAAGAGCACCACTAAAAAGCGTCTCCTAAGTATAAAACTTGGACTAGGCATTATTGCCCGTATCTTACACTTGTATTTATTTACTGGGGCTGTGAGTACAGCTGTTTTCCAACCGAAGAAGAATTTGTACGACTTGTGTATATTGCCTCTAGAAGTTGGTTGTCTTGCATGGCTGTTCCTGAGCTGCCCGCAAAAGTCGTGTTTAGATATACTGTGAGTTTTGGACAATGGTCATTGAGACTTTTCTTGCTAGAGCTGAACTTCTGAAGGTGTCCATACCAGCCTGGGTATACCTCTCCCCTGCAGCCAAGCTGGTCACTGCTGCAGACCGCAAGAGATATGCCAGTGCTTAAATACTGCAAACACAGAGTACTGTAACCATCCTCGGCTCCAGCTTTATAAGGCTGCTCACTGCTCAGGACATTTGGAGCTTGTTTTCTCAGCCAATGTAGATGATTTAAACAGGTCTGGCAGCCAGGCAACCTTGAAATCCCTGAAGTCAAATTTTATTTTCCCTTGAGAGAGATTCTATAAATAAAGCACAACTGATGGAGCAATGGAAATCTTTCAAAGAAAGATGCATGTTCCTCTTCAAGAGGTGCATCCTGTCAACAAATTCTTTCCTGTTTCTAGGTCAGGATGCTTCAGAGGTGCAGCCTGTTCTCCTATTTTACTATATAGTTCATAACTTACACTGTCTTAGTTTTAGGCGTTATTTTCAAGGTCGTTTGGGTGAATAAAAGTTTAAGTGTGTGAAGAAATTACCCTGGGTTGTCAAGTTTAGCTAATTCGTGGTTACCTACTGTTGTGAAAATGATATTGTTAGCTTCATTTGCAGAGATGTCTGAATATCTGCATTGGCTAAAGGCCCTCACAGAGACAGTGACTGTGGCTGTCTGTGTAGTACAGTAGAGGTTCTTTTGAAAATGGCGATGTATGCCTAAAGGCTACTAAGTGATCTTCATAGTTTCATAAATGTGAATACATCTAGTCACACCTGTGAGTGAACTAAGCTGTTGGAGAAAATGTAAAATGTTAAAATCAGACCAAACTGGCTCACAGCCCTACCTTGCCTGTCTACTGTTCTGAAAACTGAAATGCAACACTTGTGAGGCCAAAGCACAGTGGGACAGGCAGTTTTGACTGTGCCAAGGTTCTTGTACAGGTCTCATGCTCAGGGAATGGCAGCTAGCATTTGAAGATGACCTGTTGTTGTCTGAGCTCCGTTTCCATCTGCTTAAACAAATGGTAGTCTGGGAAGGAGGGCACCAGTCTTTTTAATTAATGCACAGTGTACCACTGCCTGACCTAGGTTTGCTGCAGTGCTGGTGACTGTGGCTTCTGCGAGATGGAAAACCTGCCTACCACTTCCTATGTTCCAGCAGTACTGGTGACTTAAAACAATGAGGAATTTAAATCAGTATTTTTTAATATTTTTTTTGCGGAACAATCCCAAGACATGTTACAGGTGCAGTGAAGAGTTGCTTTCTTGCAGTCCTCTGCAAATACCTGGTAGCAAATCCTGCTCTTGCAACCTTCCCATGAGCTGGTGCGTTGTGCCTGCTTCTAGAGGACACAGAGCAAAAAGTGAATATATACAGCTGCCTTTTATTTCCCAGAGATGATACAAGCACTAAATTTTACAATACTATAAATTAATCGAAGAAAAGTTCACTTCATTAAATTTTAGAGACCATGAAATTGCTAGGCATTATTTAAACATATGTGATACTTAGAAGTGTGCACTGACAGAAGCTGATCCATCTAGGAACAGCTGTATTAATGGCAGCTTCCAAAGAAATGTGCAGATCTGGTGTGAGAAAGTGCAGAACTGTTGCATGTTAGGTAAGCTCTGATTTTTATACAACAAATAATTTTTTCTTTTTCTTTTTTTTTTTCTTCTGAAAAGAAAATACTCTGACACCCACACAATTCCTTTACAATAGCGCTGGAAATGTTCTGTTCTATTTTGCATTGCTGGCTGCCATGCTGAGTATTTCCTGTAGGTTTTTTTATGCTGTTTTATGGGTTTTTTTAAGCATATTTTAATGAAATTAACAATTTAACCACATTTCAGTTTGAATCAACTGAATGGAAAGAATTTAGCTTCCATGTCTGATTTCCTTAATCCTGATGCATAAATGGGTATTTAGATTTTTGCAGTTCAGTGGCAGAAATCTTGTATTCAATCATCTTTGGTCTAAAGTTGAATGTGTGTGAATTCTGGTAGTACATCATGGTCCTGACTGAGACCTAGTCTCTGAGTGCCTGGTGCTGTACAAATCAAAAAGTTGTCTCTTCTCTAAAGAATATATAATCTAAAGAATCTTGTCAAACTGGGTTTCCTTACCATTTTTCATTGCCTTTGTTTCAGAGTGCATTGTGCTATTAAAAACAGTTTTTGTTTGTAGAGAGTTACTATCAACTCATTCACCACAGATTTAGTTCTGCGCATCGTATGTTTTTCATAAAACCAAAGTTTCCATAGGCTTGAAAAAGAACTGAAATGTGCCTGTTTTAAAAGCAAGTTTCTGTTGCATGTGATTAGAGAGACTGTCTTGGAAATGGCATTTTCAGGGTCAAAACTGAGAAGAAACCAAAGTTCATTGACACCAACTGTGATATTAGGATCTAACTTGTGATTTTTGAATGTTTGTGGTTTATGGCACTGAAGAAAACATATTCAACAAAAGTTTATACTACTGTCTTAAAAATGAGCTATGCTAGACATCCAAAGAGGGGACTGCCATAAAAAAAAAATCCTGAGTAGCAATTTAATTTAATTTAATTTAATTTGTTACCAATACATGTCACCACTATTGTTAACTGAATTGTTAAAGCTGACAGTCTCTTGGGCATTAGGAGGGCTGTGGAAATCCCCCTCTTCTGTGCATAGAGCATTTGTGGATCTAATAACCCTACACTTTAGTTTGGAAAAGAGCAGAAAGGTGACAAAACAGTAGGGACCTAAATGTAGAATAGCTTCTCAAGCGGAATGGATATTTTGAGGTTCTGATTTTACACCTGCAAAGTTCAGAGTTGTTCGGGCTCCTAGCTAGTGGCTTAATTACATATCCTTGTATCTGCCCTGTCTATTCAAAAATCACACAAATCTGTGAGTGCAGATTAGAAGGGAGATAGAGCAGGGAGAATTTTAAACTTGTTTTGTGCCTCTTGATGCCATCTGAGGAAAAGGTATTGCTCTACATGAGACTATGTTCCAGAAAAAAGACCATACCTATTTATAGGAACAAACAATGAAAATGAATATCAACCTTAGTTGGCACTCTAATACCTCCTCTGTTATTCCAGGAGTTGTTTAACTTCCAGGATTTGTGAAAATACACCTCCAATGTGAAAATGTGATTTCAAACTGTCAAGCTTCAAGGGGTGTTGCAGCAGATAAAGGATACAGAATAGGAACATCTATGCTCAGTTGAGTTCAGGCTATGGACTGGATAGCAATAAAGATAAGAACAAAAAAAGTTAATTAATTCTTCGGCATATAAGATTACTGACCTTGACTTTTTACCAGACTTACAGACATCTTTTTATTTCTAGGGTCTATATAAACTGCACTTGAAATACTGTAATTCTTGTGTCTTCTCCAAGAAATGCCTTTGTGAGGCATAGAGGGTTGTTTCAAAGTGCAGGACCTGCTGTCTGTGTGACACCTATTCAACACAGGGAGCTCTGACTGTTTGGTTTAGCTCTGCAAAGATGGGAAGTCATTCCCATACAATTGTTCCAAGAAGTCTTTGCACGGCACATTTTTTCCACACAGATCTTTTCTAACCCACTGAATAAGTAATTCAAGGCTCCAGGGGAGTCCAAGACACACTGCTTATTATTAATGTGCTGTAGCCACCGCTTTCTAGACCTTCAGAACTAGAAGCAGGACACAATATCAGTGTTGTGGTGAGGCGTGAGACCACACACAAGTAACCAATGCAGGTGCACTTGGGGGAGGAAATTCAACCTTGTGCAGCAGGTCAGAGTAAAAACCTCTCTGCATCAATGGGAAGCAAGGGGATATGTTGATACTGAGCTGTAGTGGTGCAAAGGGGTTATTTACATCTGTGTAGGAGCTGGTTTTCTCCCTTTTCACATCCAAGCACTTGCTGGAAAAATACAAATTATTTATAAAGAGACTTGATTTAGAATATTTGGAAATTCATCTCTTGCAAAGATTTCTTCCCTTTGTATCTTTGTTGTACCGTTTTCTTTGCCCTGCTGCTTCTTTTTAGTGTGTCCACAGGGTCAGGTAGAGATACCTGAGGTGACTTTAATGATCTGGGAATGCCACTGAAAGCAGCTCAGTGTCAGCAGCCCAGCGTGTCAGACTGGCTCCCTTGTTCTGCTAAGAGAAAAAGGCCTGTCCTTTACCTCCAAATAAGTGTTGATAACATAAAGCCTGAGGGACATGATCCGTCTCTGCAGGGTTCCCAGATCAGGCTCTACTTGGTCTCTCACTTCCTCAACCACGTCCGCTCTCGGTCTCACATGCTCGCACCTTCTTTTTTTGTCTCTTTGGGGACATGCATGACAGTAGGGCTAAGAATACTTTTGGCCGTGAGCTTCAAAGCTACCGCAGGAGACAGATGCATCATTCTCATTGAAGTTCATGGGAGCTGTGTGTCTAAATTCTCCATGCTGCTTGGAGAGTTTCTTTGTAGTGGCTGATCTACCAATACCACTGGAGTACTGCGATCCGAATAGCATGCGCGATCAACGATATCAAGCTGATGAGCTGCTGATATTATCCTGGATGCTTATTCGACTCCTACTTTGGGCTGCCCCATGTAGCCTGGCATGGCCCAGCTTCGTGCTGTCCTCTGCCCTTCCCGTCCCCTGCCTTACCTGAGCTGCCCTCCCTGCCTGCCTGCTTGCCAGCTTCCGCTCAGGAGGAAGATCCTCCCTTTGCCCAGCAAAGCCCTAGTGCAAACCTGCTTTGCAAAATTGCAAGGGGAGATCTGCAGGGTCAGAGAACCCTGGGAAAGGAAAAGTTGTCTTGAGGTGACTGCTTGCCCTTGAGATCAAGGGGAATATCAGACCTCCTTATGCTGCAGTCCCTGTCACTGTGTACTGTCCCTAAATTATCATGGTCTCGTGGGGAGAGCGGGCATGGACAGACTCCTGCCTTGCTTGCAGGAGTCTGCACAGACTGCCTCACTTCTGCCAGAGGCTCAGTGGTGTTTTGATGCCTTTTTTTTTGGTAAAAGTAAGAGATTGGCATGGTATTGTCCATCACAAGTCTGCATATAATTAAACTACTTTCAGTTTTCTAATGGCTTTACCTGTGCATTAATCACATAGTCATTATGCCTATAACAGGTGGAAGATTTATTTGTTAGCATCACTAATCCATTATGGTTTTCAAAGCCTCCATTTTATTGAGAATAATAAAAGTGGAATTAGAATGCAAGTGTCTCCGGTCTCGGTTTTATGCATGGATTTAGTGAACATTGTGTGCTACTTTGTCTAAAACCCCTTGTGCTGTGGTACTAACAAGAGTAATGCTAGAAGGAGAATTTAAAGGGAACAAATCCTAATTTCTCTATTAATAATGTAAGCGGTACCTGATATGCCATTTCTCTTCTTTCAAGTCATCATCCTGACTTAAGTTTCTTCCAAGTTTATTTTCACACACACAAAAATACCTTCCAAGCTTTTTATGAAGACTGGAGATAGAAATATCTACATTTCTTTCTATGTTTGTTTACTTTTCCAGTGAAATCTGCTGTTTGGAACTAAAGGACAAATCTTTACAATCCGCAGTGCTGGAAACCTGAAAATCAAATCAACTTTGATTTTGCATTTTCCCTTCTATTTTGACAACGCAACATCTCCTTCTCTCCTGTCCAACTGCAATAATAGAAAAAACCCCGACCCATCCCCCAAAAGGGAGCATGACTTTGTGAGAAAATGATTTTCCTTTGAACCTCTTTTCTGAATATATTACTCTCTTCTACCGCTGTGATGATTTTTCCTGCATCTTGATTTTACTAATGTTATTTCCTGCATTTTTCTTGTTTATTTCTTATCTAATCTAAAAGCTGCTTAGATTGGGAGCTGTTATAAGAAGGTGACTGGAAATTGCTCTGTGGTTGTGGAAGCCTTCTAGGTTTTGTTGAAAATGTGCTACTGCCAACCCCTAGAATAATTCATCCCAAGGGAATCACAGCTCTATCAACAAGGCAGTTTATCTGTACCTGAAGCCTCAAATGCTGCAGATATTGTAAAATATATTTTTTTCTAATAGTCTTTTTCTTTGTTTTTATATATGCAAAAAAGCTCAACAGACAGTGTCATAGGCTGATTTAGTTACTGCTGTATTACACATTGATACAAGTGGTTATTTGGCTGCAGAGAAGAAAGGCTAGTTGGATGTCCCAGGGGTTTGACAGACTGAAGGCAACTTGGGCATGTTGCAGATGGGATAGTGTGACTATTCTGTAAGTTTAAGGCACCAGTTTTTTAGCCTTTGGTTGTCTGTAACTACTGTCCAACTGGTTGCCCCTCTTCTGCAGGCATGAGGGGAAGTTGCATGTATAGCAAAGTAACCTTTGCCATGGAAGTACTCAACAATAAAAGTGTAGTGGCTGAAATTAAACCTATTTGGTCTGTACCTGATTTACTGGAATGTTGCTATATATGGTTATTGTTCTGGGAAGTGTCACTATTGCGTACTGTCAGAGACCAGCCCATTTTGAGATTGGAACGCCCTGAGAAATCTGATCTACATTTGAAGTTGGCCCTGGTTGGAGCAGACGGATGGACAGGGTGACCTCCAGAGGTCCCTTCCAGCTTGAATTATTCTGTGATTCTGTGGAAGGTTCCCCGATCTATTCAGGGACATTATCCTGTAAAGCCTCCGTCTGGCCATGTGTTAATCTTGGGCTGCATGGGCCACACAGAGAACATCAGCCTCTTGCATGCTAAATCTGGCAGGTGAAGAGAGAAAAGTTACAGTATCTGTACGAACCACGTGGCCAATACCACATCTTATAGCTAAATGTAGAAGGGTTAGAAATGCTGAAAAGGAACATCTCAGCTCTGAGAATAAAGGTGTTAAGAAACATTGTGAGATGGCTTTGCTGGGAAAAGCAGTGTATGGTGGGGCTTCATTATCCTGCACCTGAACAAAGATACTGGGCCAACAAGTGATACTCACTTGGTGTCACTCTGTAAGTGGTAGTGGATTAAGAGCATTCCTGTTTTTCAACTGCAGTGGTAGAGAAAATGTACATGATGGTGGCTTGGAATAGGAATGGAGAATCCAGCATTTATATTTGGCACGTAAAATGACAGAAAAATAATGACTTTGGAGCAAAATCTCTCCTCCCTGAAGCTGAAAAGCTGTAAACTCACAACTCAAGGTAAAAGCAATGGCTACAAAAATGTTTTTCCCATTGCATGGTATTTACTGATTTATGACGATGTATGGGGATCCTAGCTGCTGTTTAGTAAATTTAACACAGCTGCATAACCCTGGAAAATGTTATGTCCTGAAACTTCCTTTTTGCTCATCAGATTTTGTGGTGAGAAAATAAAATGTCCTGCAATAGTAGACAGGAAGGGAGCATCTGCCTAAATTAGGTAGGTTCACAGTCCCAATAAATCCTTTTCTGCTCAGTTGAATGCTTGGTATGCTGTAGTAGACTTTTATCAACAACATTGGCCAGTCTTTGAAGAGTACTCCCCAAGGAACTACTTAAATATGACACTCAAAGAGAAGCTTTAAAAACTAATGGGAATTTTCTGTTTGTTTTCTCTAAATTGTTAATCAACACCATCTGTTGTTGCTAATGGGCAATTAATAAAGACAATCTAAATTCCCAAGGAAATAATACATGTGACATTCAATAAAGCTAGTGCAACAGATGTGCAACTGCAAAAACAAATCAAAAGTTTTCAGTCTGTGTGACCATTGCTATGGACCACAAGGGACAGGGAAGGTGCAGGTGACAGTAAGAAAGGAGGAATTCTTTTCACGACTGTGGCAATTGTCTTAATTTTTATGATAATAATTATTTTTCTTTGGTTAGTAGGACTTGCAAAATCAAGAGGAATTCCCTGTCCTGCAGTATGTGACAACACTATTTTTTTGTTGTTGTTACTGAGGTGGTTACTTCAAATTTAAATTGCTATTTAATCATAATATAGAATAGGTCACACTCCAAACTCTGAGAAAAAATCAATCAAGGCAAGAAAAAGGTAGCATGTGCTGAAGATGGGAAACAAGTTACTCAAGTGATGGAAATGAGACCAGGATGATTTATGTAAGAAAGGAGGTTGGGAAGAGGGTTAGGAGGAGATTGATAATCAGGGTATGGGTGATATCGTCAAGTGTTGGAAGTGGTGTAAGAGTGTGAAGCCAGCAATTGGAGTAACTGAAGGACGTTCTCTTTGGTTTGTTTTAATTTCCCCAGATCTTAAATTTTAAAAAAGATCTAAGCTTTCTAATTAAAAGGGAAAAAACCCCAAACAAACCAAGTTTCAATGATGATCATGGATTTGATGCTGAATTTGCTTACATCCGTTATTAGCAGTCTTTACATAACAGTATTTCCTCAGCCCTAGCTTAGACCAGAGATCTATTTGGCTTGGGTTAGTGCAAGCTCTTGGAGATCCACTCTTTTGCTCACGAGTGCAAGGAATAGTTTCCTCTTTGTGAAGTAAGACTCTTGGGACAAGACAGCTTTTTTCAGAGCCAATTAGCAAAGCTGCAGGAAGGACAAAAATTAATGAAAGAGCAAGTGAGGCGTTCTCATGTGCAAAACAGGCTGGAAATCATCCAGCACAAAGATAGTGGAGGGAGAAACCAGAGCCAGCAGTTACATGAGACAAAAAAAAATAGAAGAAAATCAGAATCTGAACTGAGATCTGGATGTTATGAAAGGATCTGTGGAAACCGAGTAAAACAATGTGGTTTAGAACTCCTTTTCAGTGGCCCTGTTTCATTCTCACTCTACTTTTGCCCAGGTAGTGTCATACAGGTGACATAATTGCTTAATGGAGTATGGTTGTGCAAAGCTGAGTATTCATGCAGATACAGACAGTTTTATAATACTATAGCTAATAAATCATGTTGAATGTACTGCTTTCTAGCACTCCCCTATGCAGGTGTATATGTTACAAACTGGCAGACAGCACATGCTGAAAACATACTGTACCTAATGTATATGTTTCTATGATTTATCTGCATGCTTTTCTGTACTGTGCAACACTTTAAGACATTTTTATAAATTATGGCACTCAAACCCATATGTAATAGTACTTTAGTATTTGCTCTCCTGTAGCATCACCTTGGGAATCCAGGGGATATAATACTTCCTTTAGAGAAGAAGTATCTATCTATAGCTGCATCTGCAGCAGAATTTGTAGCACTTGAAGGGAATGTGTTAAAGAAAAAATATATCTGTTCAGACTTACACTTAAATATTTGGTTTTGCACTATATTTAGGACTGACTGGCTGTCAGCCAACACAGAGCCTATCACAACCCTAAAACACTAGATAGAAAGATCATGTGACTGGCAGTTTAAAAAAAAAATTTTTTTTTTTTTTGCAAAATGCTTCTTTTGTCAGTACATTGCTTCCTTTTGTGCTATAAAAGTGCATGGGAAATAGTGTTACAGCAATTTCTTCACAAAATTTCTACCAGGCTTTTTTAGTCATGTTAAGGGGCAGTTCTGTTAATGGAATACTTGGTATTTCCATGAAGACAAAATATGTTGTTTGTTACTATGAAATGTTGTAGTGCTCAGCAGTATTTAGGAAGCGGAGCCTGATACAAGAGTGGAGGCAGGATGATGAGGTGTTTCCTCAAGCTGTGACAGACCTACAGTAGGACTTCTGTGCAGATTTCCAGTGCAACTCTGGGTGACTTGCTTAGCTGCTTTGTCCAATTGACATGGGGGTAGAAGTAATTCACAGGTACATCACCAGGCCAGTAATTACAGACAGCAGTGTCTATGAAATATGAACCAAGGAGGTAAGTACCAGCAATATTTAAAAGCCCTCCCTCCCCAAATGCATAGACAGTTATTAGATGAAATGAGTAGTTTATCTGTCCTGACTAGTTGGTGTGGACCTACTGCTTGTTACAAGAGATGGTGCCTGCCTCCTGGACTTGATATTGCTAACCCCTAAATCCTCCTGACCTTTTACAGCATTGTTATGGCCTCTTATTTGGGAGCCTGGTTCCCAGCTTCTCCAGGTGTTTACTCTGTCTTTCAAGGTACTTTGCCTCTCTCTGTGCTACTCTGTGCTGAGCTCATGTGCACCTCCTTCACAGGGGTGGATAGCTTAATTAATCAATGCCTCCGAAGAACTCAGCTGTGGAAACAGTTACAGAAATATGAAGTCTTACTATGATTTCAGGTCCATGCTGCTCACGTGGCAGAAGTAGAAGGGAACAATTAGAAGGGAACCTTGAGCTGCACCTGGGCAGATGCTGGTTCTTCTGGGCCATATATGCATCTACTCTTTTGCTCACATACACACATCTAGAAGCTAGAGATTGAGGGGAACATTTTTAGAAGACTAACTGCAGGAAACTGCATATGTTAGTTTGGGACCAGTAATCCCGCTTAATCATCTGGATGCCTTCAGCACCTTTTGCACTAAGATGTTTTACAAAAGCTTTTTCCAGGTGTTATGGGGCAGGCTCTGATTTTGCATACTTGGCAAAGGGAAGGGGGTTCTTGCGTCAGCTCTTGGAGTTGCGTTATTTTATGAAGGTTAGGTACGGAGGAGGATTTTCCCTGGAAGATATGGGCCAAGAAAACGCACTCTCCTGCTGCAGCGTCTAGCTCAGATGGTGCTGTTCTTCCTCACTCTCACGGCGCTGGAGCACTGAACGGTATCTGCAGGCACACAGGGCTGGCAGGAAGCGCTCCCTGACCTCCCCAAACTGCGGGCGAACATACACAGGAATGATCTTAACTTGATACACCACCACCTTTCTTCCAGGGACCCACCCTGTGGCTGCAGCCATCTCTGGGTGGAAGGCAGCAGCTGGTTAATAGTGTGGAGGAACAGTACATGATTGTTTAGGACAGGAAGTTGCAATATCCACTTGCAAGAATGTAATTGCTTTTGAGCTGGAACAGGGCCAGGACGGTTGATTCCAGCTGGTAGGAACAGCTGCAGCTGTGAAGGCAGCCAAAACCGGGCCTGCTGCACGGAGGGGAAGGAGAGAGACAGTGCTTGCCAGCAACCTTCTGAACCCAGAAGTGTGCAGGGGAGGACCCTGCCCAGATGCCTCATCCTCCCTGCTCCCCTGCACAGCCCGCAAGGAAACCTGCAGAGAAGGTGGCCAGAGACTGAAGCCAGCCCCAGCCCGGGACTTCTGGCACTCAGAGAAGTCTCCAGCGTTTTGCCTGGACTACAGCTACCCGTGCTGATCACCTGTTTGCGTCCAACCTCCCCTTTGTCCAACCCTTTTGTTCAGCTTCTTCAGCTCAGTGTCACTCCACTCTTACTTTTGCCAACCTCTTTTTTATGGCACCTTTCTCCCTCTCATTGGCTAAACCTTCTGGTCAATCCCCCTCTCCAGTCCCAAGTAACTACTGTTTTGGGTATGTTGAGCTGTCCGAGGGCTTGCAAGTTTCCCATCACTAGATCTCTACTTGGACCAAAAGCTCCTCCTGTGGGGTCAGTCTATTCTCTTGGTGTGGCACTTAGCACATACTCTGCTGGTTCTTAAGGCAAAATGAAGGTTATAAGTAACAACAAACTTTGCATTGCGAAAATGTCTTGGCAATCCAACTGTAGATGGAGCATGGGGGCTTAAACACACACCAAAACCTAACTTTGTGGTCAAAGGATTTTGCTGCCTTTAGTACTAAAAGACATCTAGAATGGTCACTGACCACATGAATCCAGCATACAGATTAATCACAACTGTGCAAACAGCTTATTTTTTTTAACTTGAAATCCCTGTTTGAAAACCTTAACAGAAAAACAGTGGGACTTAAATGGGTATTATGCCATTCTGACACAACAGGGGCTTGATTTTTGTGGCTGGGCTGTGAAACCACAGGTTTTGCACACTCAAGACTTTCCCAGGTTTTGTCCAGCTGCACTTAGATTTTCCAGAGTTGGTTTTGCAAATAAAGAGGTGTGTATGACTTCTGAAATTGTTAGAAATCTTGGCGTCTCTGCCAAGCTGTCTAATGCTGTCTGCCATGTGCAAGCATGGAAAATAAAAATGCTTTGCCCTTAGAAAAATGTCCTGTATTGCCTGAAGGCTCCTTGTGCTCAGGATTGCTTCCCACCACCTCGCTGTATGCCAGAGAATGCTATGCTCACAGGATTCCTTCTCCTTCCCATAGTGCCAAGTCTTCAATTAGCCCGTGTAGCTTCTGTAGGGGCAGGTCCTTTTGGCTCTCTTGAAGTATCGTGTTGAGGATCTGGATACTTGATACAGTTTCTTAGTACTCAGGTTTTTTTAATTCACCATAGTCTTGATGAAAAACACTTTGATCTTACACAGCTACCTTAGCCTGGTTTAAATTAAAGGAGAGTTTTGGGAAGAGTGCCAGGAGAAGTATTTACAGCATCCAATATAGGTAACAGTTACAAATGTTTATAAAAGAGGTAGGCAAAGAAATTACAGAAAGAGAACACTTAATCTAATCGTATGTAGTAGGATCTTTTGGGTTTCAGTTGACTTGTCAATGCCCCAAAACCCTTGTCAGGGATTTTTCTGCCTCGTGTATCTGCAGCTCAGGGAGCACTCTTCAGGGCCATCTCTGTCCTGGGTGAAGGGATTGGCTCTGTAGCAGCTCTCTCTTGAAGATTTCCTTTTGCTGTCACTCTTTCCCTTGCTCTTGGAGAGAGCCAGCTTTATGCTATGTCCTCCACGGGTTTGACACTGCTCAGACAGGAGCGGTGGCCTTACTGCTTTCCTTTGGTGGCATAGCTGGCAGTGTGTATGTTTCTGTGGCTCACAGTTTCCACCCACCATGCCTTTGCATTTCCTGCCAACTTGTATAGGAATAAATTTACTTGCTTTAAATCCACAAACAAGATTAGTGATGGTGACGTCTGCTTGTAACTGAGACTATGCACAGGGATAATCAACCACATAGGAGAAACAAAGGTTATGAGATGCTTAACCACGCTAAATCTAATCCTCAAAAGATGCTCTAACATTCACTTTTACTCAGATTAGATATTAATCTTTTTCTTGTCAAATAAGGTCTATGTCTACGTCTTTCAAAATGACAGGATGCATTTGAAGGTAATTAATTTTCAATTATTTTATGTATGGATGTCTGAAAATACAAGGCAGAGTAAGATAAAGACAATGCTATAGAAAAGGTTGTTTGTGTGGAGTTGAGAGGTAATATAATATGAAAGCTTTCCTTTTCTACTTTGATGTCACTAAGTGATTCTCTAACAATCTTGCACATGGAGGAACAGAGCAGTCAGGCAAGCACCCTGGCAGTACTTGCTGCAGCATCCTTGGGGTAAGGTATTGGCATCGTTACCATCCTTACCACTATCCATAGTGCCATCAGACAACTGCAGTGAATATTATGGAAATCATCAAAACCAGTATTTATGACATTTCTCAATCCACCGTCCAGATCCACGGTCAAATTTAATAATTTTCCTGTTATTTGAATATGCCTAATAAATATGAATAAATGTTAAGAAATCAAGATGAAGAAACAGCTTAGTTGACTTGTTGCTTTAATGTATGTTCTGGAAGGTATTTTATTTTTTCCAGTTTTTGAATAGTTGTTGAAAGTGTCCACTAATACCTCTTTGCCCAGATCTCATTCTCATATTCTTTACCATATGTCTTGATGCCTCACTCAGGACCTGGGACTACCCTTACATGGTGGAAAGGTATGACTCCTTTTCCAAGTGCAAAGCTCTTGTCCTCTACAGTGAGCTTTGAACATAAAATCTTCCTCAGTCAAAAGTAAGAGTTTGCTCTACAGCTGTTGGCATTGACTGACTTCAGTTACTCATTTACAGAGGTTTGTAGAAGTGACCTGATAACATGCTGTGGCCTGTTGGGTATCTATGCCAGCACAATTCTGAGGAGAATGCATAGCATTGATTTCCATGGATGGAACCTAATTGTTAGACCAAGAATAGAGATTTTTTTTTAAAAAATGTGGACATACCACTCTTCAGAGGAACACACAAATACAGACACTTCAGAGGAAATTCATTATAGTGTTGAATTTACAAACATGAAATCCAATTAGTTCTTCTCCAGAGGTTTCATTACCACCTTTACTGCGGCCCCATGCCCTGCTGAGAGAGCAGCGGAGAGCTTGCAGTCTGTGAGCACCTCCTGTCCCTTACTGATTGCGTGACACAGGCAAAAGGCATTGGTGGGAGTATGGAGATAATTCAGATCACTACTTTCCTTAGCTTTGAACAGTCAGTAATTATGAAATTGAATCACAGCCATGTACATGCAAATAAAAATTTAACAGTAGAAATTAATAACAGCAAACTGTTTTGATAAAGTTCATTCAACATCAAAGCCAAAATTCAGTTCAGCCTGCATTGTGTGTTTAGTTTCAGGGATCAATGGGAGACTGCTAGTTTTGAAAACTCATGTGAATGAATGATAAGTTGGCTTGCCTTTTTAAAATGACTGCAAAAAGCACATATTAAATTGCAGTCAACGGTAATGTTTTGAAATTCATTCTACAATAGATACATACAAAGCTGTCTAAGTGGGCAGAAGAAAGCCTTCATGATCCATATTCTAGTGCTACAATGTAAGCTTTCGAATTATATGTTTACAAACGTAATTCCAATTACTTTACAAATTCTTTGAAGCTCAAGTATTATTTGCTGAAGAAATTTTGCCCAAAACATGAGCCAGCTTGTTCTGGTGAGTACACAAATGGGCAGGGAGGAGCAGCAGAGGGTGTGGGAATAAGCTGCTGTGGCATGGCAGGCTGTTGCATTGTGAAGACTCAGCCTTCGGGGCACAGCGTGTTATATAGGCAGAGGAAGAAACAAAAGGTAACTGAATTGTGAAATGTGAACTATTTAGATATTACCTTATGAACTGCTTTCTTGTGTGTACCATTGAATAACCTGATGGTGAAATATTGGCTTTAAGTAAGATCTGTTTCCATCCACTCTTCCAGCAACATAGGATGGAGATGGCTTCAGAACATACTGTAATAATAAACACCTAAAACACATGTATTTACCTGAGAAACACTTTCACTTCAAAAGACTCATAAACGTCTCACTGTAACATTTTTGGGTTTTACCGAACATGTGTGCAGAAAATACAATAAAATGGTACTCTAAGTGGGTTCTTTGTGCTTAGGGAGAATGCCATAAAATGTTATTTTAGGTTTCATTGTTTGAGAAGAGTGATGCTGTTGTGTTTTTCCTATCCGTGATCTACTCTGAAATGCCTCTCTGTGAACATAATTAACTGAAGACTGACTTTCCACTGTTTGCTAAGAACAAAAAAGGCCAGTATTAATTATTTCGTGTTTGCTATTCACCAGTCAGTTTTCTTATGGTTTAAAACATATCCGTTTTTCAGCAAAGGAGCTATTCTGTTGACAGTTTGGTTCTGTGAAGGGCTTTTACAACACTTGAGAGGAAACTTGTCAACTGGCATCTCTTCCTTTCAATGTCTGCTACCCGTCCACAGCTAGCAGCAAAACAGTCAAAGGAAGAAATCTGGAAAAAGCAGAGAGTGACTATAAACAGCTCACATAGAACAATAGGGTCTAAAGCCACTGGGGGCTGTATACAGCTGGCTAAGGGCTTTGACTGTGTGAAACTGTGTGAAAGTCAGAAATAAAAAAAGATTTTACCACCAGAAAAAGTCTCATCAAATATGGTGTCTAGGAAGGAGAGAGGGAACTGGAAGAACTCTTTCCTGAGGCTGTGCCTTCTGAGGCCCGAGCGCGCTCACTTTTCACTGTAACTCCCACTCCATGCTCATTTTGTAGAGACTTGGCTATGGCACAGCCCCGTGGACCCTCTGCTCCTCTGGGGTCCATGTGAGAGCCACTGACTGGCAGGAGCTGGCCTGGAGTTCCAGGGTGGGGGCAGAGGCCGGCAGTGTACCCTTGAAAATAGCAACCTAATGACGCTCTGTCCGTACGTGACCTAGCGTGCTTGAGGATGTACATGTCCTCTGTTCAAAGGAAAGGCTTTGTCTGACCCCCTCATCTGATCCAAAGGGTGAATCGCATGTGGCAAGTTTCTGATAACTCACTTTGATGCTGCTGCTAATGGATGGGGTAGCTGGATGATTGTAGTGTACTGGAGATCCAAGCTGCCAAGGACTCAAGGGAGTTTACTTAATTGGAGATCTCCACCAAAATCTTCTGCAGTCAATGGAAGAGTTGCATTGACTCTAGAGCTTTTTGGATTAGGCTGCAAATGATTAATTCCTCATAAACAAAGGCGGGGGGGGAAAGAGATTCCAAAGAGTCAGGCCTGGAAGAATGACAAAATTTGGTCCTATAACTGTCATACTCATTATAAACTGAGTTACATAGTTATACAGCCTCTAATTATATTGTAATCTTCAGTACTGTGTGAGTATTAATATTTACATACCATCTGGATGTGTAGTATAATTCTGTGTGCTATAGTTCTGTGAGTACTAGTCCTTCCAAGAAATGCCTGTTTAAGAGTGGAACAAAAAAAGTTCATATGGGAGAATAAAGTTTAACCTCTAGTAGCAACTCCCAAGTGCATTGCTGAAATGCTGGAGTTGAGAATGATATTAACTGCAAAAATGCTGACTGGGAAGGGAAAAGGGAGAAGAGATGAGGTAGAAGATGAGACTTGAGAAGGACAAGGACCTTGAGTTCAGATAGGTTCATTTGTAGCTTTCAACTGAACATTTGTAATACAGCCAGGTTTAATTCTGTGCTGTTAAATCAGTTGAGGCATGGCCAGACAGAGGAAAGCCAGGGCTGGACATTCAGCAAGCAGAAGAAAGTATATGCATTATCTGCTCCCAAATTTATGCCTGTATTTTCATGTTGCACAATTGACACCTCCTTAGTTCAGCTTCTTTGTGCACTGATCCCTGACTTGGGGGATTCCTAGGAAAGGAAGCAAAGGTGCTCACTCTTGCTGACAGCTGCTGAACAAGAGACTTGTGTCAGAAGGCATTGAACTGTTGCCTTCTTGGGTGAGACCAGCATTCTGCCAGCAAGGGCTCTGCTCCGCCAGCGGGCAAAGCCAGTGCGCCAAGTGCATCTTGTCCATGTATGACTGTTGGTACGATGTGCAGCAAAGCAGCAGTATTGAACACAGCCTGAAGGACATGTTCATTGCAGCCCAAGTTCTTGTGTATAACTGAACAGGGCAGCTCAAAGATTGGCAATATAAACTCCCCTCTCCTCTCTCAGCCTTTCATGCAGCACAGAAGTTAAAATGTAAGGCAGAGTCTTTCACAAGTGCATGAGATGAGATCCAATTGCCAACATCCAACTGAAACTCATACAGATGCAATCACTGTTTTTACATTAGGGAAATGGGGTCCTTGAGTTGTGTTATGGAGAGGAAACATGGCACGTTGTACTGGCATTGCATCTCGTGGAAGTGGCCAGGGAAGCAAGATCCATGATTTTGCAGCTAAGACAGTGCTACGGGAACCAGATTAATACAGAAAGCCTCTTGTGGAAATCAGGCAACAACAGTCCCCAATGTGCAATTTTTTTGGCCACTGGAGGCCCACAAAACCTTTTTTGGGTAGCCAGCGAAGTGCTTCAGCTGAGGATGTTTCTGATGGATCATTAGTTTCAAGGTGTTTTCTACCCTCCCTGGGACTGGAGCCAATTACAGCTTGAATTGACACGCCAGCTTGGAGCTGTCAGTCAGCAGATGATGTCAGTCAGCAATGTCCTGATTATATATAACACACCCTGCATACAATTTAGCACATTTCCAAGAAATAAAAAGTTCTTGTCCAGAAGTCCAGGGCTGACTTACCTGCCTGAGGAATATCCTTACCTTTAAAAGGAATATTAGGGGATCCTAGTATAAACGGTTGGGCAGAGGAAGTGCATGTTAATGTCAAAAGGTGACACTGAACACTGCCATGTTACAAAATATTTGTTTGGGGCTACCAGGATAAAAATGTTCTGAGTGATCGATCTTAAACAGATAAAGACAGCAGTAAATTTACATAGCGGGCCTGTTGTGTAGAATTTACACTGTCAATCAGAAAAAGCCTTTTTGCTCTCTGAAGGTTGCCCAGGACAGAGGACAAATGAACATGGCAGTTTTACGTGCCACGGCAGAGGAAGCCAGTTAGTAATATTTGTCCACAGTATTTCCTATCACCTTAATTATGTTCTGACTGCTGCATACTTGCTCGTGTGTTTGCTTAAGGCTTCTCTGTGTGGTTGTCTTTGTGCCTAACTGGTGGCTTGGGACCCCGTGTCTCCTCATCAGGTGTTGCCCCTCTGGACATAGCATATAAAATAAATGGGGAGTGAGTCCACTCAGGTCCAGAAGTAGCCTAAGCACAGGCTACTTTTTCCATAGTAGCAATCAGTGTAAAGTGCCTGGAATCAGGGGAGGTTTGACTTCTACACCTCCATCCCAAGTCAAGGAACACTGCGGTGACTAAAGCTATTGACTGGGATCTTCCAGCTTTTCGGTTAGCCCTTCTCAGCTGAGACACAGTGGCTTGTGTTAGCGCTTTGATTCATGGCTGAGCAGAATGGGGTCACTTCAGTCGCCTGTTGATTTGAAACTGTTCCACTTTCTTTTGAAGTGGGCTGAGGGCTCACATGGCAGTTATTTCATCTTAGCTGGGAGTCGGCAATGGACAGCTGGAACATAACTTAGACAGCTGAGCTGTCTTGCAAGTGAGCCTGTTGTTTGCCACTGCCCTTGAGCACCTTACAATTAACATAGCAGTTGAACAGAGAGCTTAAATACTCTTCACAGGCCTGGCAGGATTTTGGTTCCCTGGGAGGTGAGAACTTTCTGAGGTGCCTGAAAACATGACCTGGCTCAAGGCAAGAGGTTTGAGTGGTGAATAGTCACTGGGGTGATGCCTGGCATCCTCCCAGGCCAGTACAAATGTGCCCTTATTATTGGGGTTTGACAGGAATCCAGCCCAGTCCCTGCTCACTGGTCTGACTCCACAGATTCTCTAGCATGAAAAGCTCACCTGCAGAAAAGACGACTGGGTAAAAGTGGTGGGCAAGTGTTGACCTATCAGTGGATAAGGTTCTTGCTGTGTTCCCAGGCCCCTTTCTCTGTTCTGCTGGGTACACGTGTCCATGACAAGCAAAATAAACTATATGGATAGTCAGAATATGAGTTACTGATTCACACCCATTTGCTGTTTTTAAGGCTACAACACTGCTCTAGATGTGCAGATTCTGGTTGACTGAAGACATGGCTGTGTGTCCTTTTGTTTCAGTTACAGCACATGGTTTCCTAATTCTACAGTTAGAGAGGGGTAAGAGATCATACTATGTTAGCTGATGTACACAGACTCTTATTGGCATAAATGTTTCCAATACAACATTAAATGTCTCCCATCCCGTGTCCTTCTAGATCTGGAGGCCAATCCAGATTCCAAGCCATCTGGAAATATCTGCAGGAAAACTATCCCATGCTCAGTGATGTCTTAAATCACCCTCAGTCTTACTGTTGTGAACAAAACTCCAAGGCACAAAGGGATGAGCACATTGGGGAGAGAAGTCTTCATGGGCAAGGGATCCCCTTGTGATGGTGGGCTGGGGGTGCCTTTCAAAACGTGGTGAAGGAACATCAGTTTTCTGGTTCCAAATGCTGCACTGCTGTTTTCTATCATTGGTAAAGGCAGATTCATTTTTACCCTAGAGGGTGGGCTTCCTTTATTTTAATTGTAGCAGTTCATATGCTGCACAGTGTTTTATTTTTAACATATGTTCCCTGGTATATCAGTCAGAATGAATTACACTCCTTTAAAAAGTCATTTCACCCAGTACAGGATATTTCTTTTCATACTAGTTGTTTGGAAATGTTAACACTCAAATGATCATGAGTGCCCTTTGAAGTGAACACTGGCCTGGAGATCAATTACTGAAATTAGCACCTTGATTGTTTTTGCTTTAGTCTGTCTGCTTGAGGTCTCTATATCACTGAGTTGATTGTTTTACAGCTTGGAGGTTATCTTTGACATCTAAAGGGGCAAAACACTTCATTTTTTTCCTCTTCCTAGTTGTGATTTGGAAGTAGAGAAGCTCTCTATCTTGATGGTCGCCAAAATTTCCCTATCTGACAAATGGAGTTACAGCAATTTTGATTCAGCCAACCAGGACAGATATGAATGAAATGAATCATGGAGTAGTCTGAAGCACCAAGGCTGTAGGTTATTTGCCACACAGTATCATCAGTAGGTTACACTAGAAGTTGATGTAAGGCAAAAACCTACTGAGTTTCAGTGCCTCCACATTAGATTGGCTAACATGAGGCACCAGCAAGGCTGCTATTTTCAGCCCTAGGGCAACACCTTAAGCTCTGGAAATCAGACCTCTTTATGGAGTCTCAAGGCACCTACAGTCATTAGTCACTTTAAAAAAATCCTGACTCTTGTTTGGATAAGGCTTAAAGGATACTGCAAGGTTATTTTCTTTCTTGCTCCCTGCTCTTGGAATAGAATATGCTCCTGAGGAGCTTAATCTTAGGAAAAAGCAAGGTGTTTGCTGGTTGCGGATCATTGCCCAGACAATTCATACAAACCTTTT
Organism: Gallinago jamesoni; assembly: GCA_025769975.1. Taxonomy (NCBI): domain Eukaryota; kingdom Metazoa; phylum Chordata; class Aves; order Charadriiformes; family Scolopacidae; genus Gallinago; species Gallinago jamesoni. The sequence goes on from JAOQGH010000019.1 coordinate 14,098,224, forward strand.
CATGATGACAAGAAAGAATTTTACCTTCCCCAAACATTTTTCCTCTTTTGCTAAGAATATTTGCAGATCTTGCCTAAGTTTGTACAAGAAGAGATAAGACACACGTCTCACTGTGAAATATACATTAAGGAACTTGGGGTGTGATTTATATCCCAAATATATAACACAGTATTCCACAAGCTGCATCCATTATCTCATGGTCTGAGATGATGGCAACCTGTGGGCATCAAAAGATTCATTAATAAACCTTTATTTGAAATGCAGCAGGGGAGCCGCATGTATAGCAGTTTTGTCAATGTATCTGAAAAGCCAAGTTTGTGGCAAATACAAGATATCTCCCCAAAATAGCAGCAGTAAAGCCTTTCCTACACAAATGGCTGCATTCCTTAAGATATACCCAAATTGCTTGAGATAACATAACGATATGTCTCAATTTTTGGCCTGTTAGCAGTGTCAGAACATCACCACAAATCCCTCCCCAAGAGGTATGAAACTCCAAGTAAAACCTGAAAAGGCCCTCAAAGAAGGGGGTGACTCCACCTGGCCTGAGATAGCAGGAGAGAATGAAAATTATTGGTCTACAGTAGTATGAGAAGTTTTAACTTTCTGCTAAAAGTTCTGGCATTTATTGTTATTGCCAACAACCACATTAGTTTTTCTGTGATTGTGATGCATTGTGTCCTTGGCAACCGTTAAGGAAAAAGGACTCATGACTCACTTGAAAGCTCTTTTGAAGGGCTCTGTTTGAGGAAGAGACTTTCTTCTATTCACTAATGCTGGGATTTTTGGAGGGGAGCTTTGCTTGCCTTCTCAACTTCCTAGGTTTAGTGTGTCTCTGGAGGAAGAAGGTCATCATACTGATGTGCAAAATAGAGTCCTGGACTGATGATGCTGTGGCCAGCTTGGTCAAAGCCAAAAGTTTAACATCCTGGTCAGGGATGTGTAATTAATCACTGGAACTCACTTCCTTAAGTCGTCATAGAAGCAAAATAGACTTCAGGAACTGAAACAGCTGTATTAGTTGAGATTACATAGAAATTTTAAAAGGGAAAGAAGGTCTCAGATGTCAATGAAGTGCCAATCCTTAAATGGACAAAGAAGATTTTCCTGTGATTGTGTCTCTGTAGAATGGATTTCTTGCACTCAAATAGTCACCATTGGAAACAAGATGTGAGCAGGATGATTCACAGAGGCAAAACCTTTCCCCATGTGTTTCACTGCTGTGTTTATATGTAGGCTATACAAGATGTGGTGGTGGTTTGGTTTCATTGTACAAAACCTTTATGCAGGACCCAGCTAGCTCACACCAGTCCAAAGCCCCAGAAATCTTTAATTTAGCAGTCTCCAAAAAATAGCGGAAATGGTTCTCAGGTTTCAAACTTTCTGAACTGCTCTTTGATTGTTAATTGACTTTGGTGGGACTAAAACCAGGCAAGCACTCAAAAATTTTGCTGAATAAGGTTCTGAGGAATGTTAAACTACCAGCTGGTTCTAATTTGAATTACTGTCTTAATTAGTCACTCAATTAATTTTGGCACATCTAAAAGGTGTCCTCACTCAGATTATGCTTTCTCTTTCCTTTGACTGGCCTCTGTTTCTTCGTCCTCCTCCACAACTTAATCTGTTCTTCAAACAGCAGTATTAGCGCAAGAATGAAGAGTGCTCTGCCCTTGTCAACACTGAACTCTCTAATTTTCCTCCCTTCCTGAATCATCTGTTGGAAGGATGCAAATCTAGGAAGTTATTTTTAAAATATTATCTCAGTGATGGAATATGGCATCTTTGATGTGGGTGACCCATTCAAAAAATACATTCTGCTGGTAAATTTTAAGCCTCTCATTAAAGTTTAATCATGACTTCGTGATATAGATGTCAATACACTTTATTTTAACTTAAATGTCATAGACAGAGTTAGAAAAGTAGCTGACATTTTAATGGCCACATGTAACTATTCTGGAAGAATAAATCTGCAATTTATTATTCTGCCACTGTACAAGACTGGTGTAACTTCTCGGTCCTGTTCCACAAAATCCTATATGTACCCATTGTTGATGGGGCCAGCACAGGAAGCGGATGTTCCATCATGATGGGATAGTCTGTGCCTTGTTCTCTTGCTACTCTGGTGAAAATCCTTTGTGAGTCTTTCTGAGTTTGTTTTAGTTTTTGTGTTGTGTGAGCTCTAGTATGTCCCTAAAATATTCAGAAGACAATGAAATAGACCGTATCTGTTATGAAGTTAGATGGAGCTATTTAAAGGACAAGGTATAGGACAAATGAAGCCAGTCTCTAGCAGTTTTTCTGGACTGTGTCTTTAAAAATCATACCACATCATGACCTTTAATAAAATCATGGTGACCTTATGTGAACTTCGGCTTAGCACGTGTCAGAAAACTTAACCAATCCTTTTTGTCTTAAGCATGTTACTTCTGTTTCAACTCTTTTCATGTCAGGACCCTGGTGAAAAACTTCAAGTTTTCACAGAATTCACTATCTCTACACAAATTTTGTTCAGAGGGTTAATTACAAGTGCTATTTTGGCTAAACTCCCTAAACTCCCATAGTTAATTTTGAGGAGATATTTTTGTGTTATTAGGTATGTGTGAACATGTGAACACGGTGCCTTAGGACACCATAATTGTGTGGTCTTTCCTGTGTTGCCTGACCTGATAGAATATTTTGAGGCCACCTTTTCAGTTTCATTCAGTAAGTCTTCTACATGAAATATATGATTACAATTAATTACTAGGATAACTTTAGACAAGTAAATGGAACTGCAGTATGAATAAATTTTAACCATTGTTAGTTTTTAAAAACTTAAGTCATCTTTTAATTGAGCACAAAGTTTGCAAGGTTGAAGCAGCTCCAGAAAGAACAGAGCCTGAGATCTCTTACATTGTCAAGTGCCAAGGATCTCACAGTTGGGAGACAGCTTAATAATATATACGTTTTCCAAAATCCATTTGTTAACTCATTTATCATCAGTTGATCTCTATTCCAATTTGACTGAGTCTTAACTGAAACTCTTTCCTAATGTTCCCTTATCTCCATCAGCTTTGGACTTTTAGCCTGTGTGGCCAAATTTAAACAGAGAGGCTCAAAAGGAAAATAGTTTAGTTAGTAGATTAAGTTAACATGCAAGAGTAGGAGGAAGCTGTCATTTTATTTTGTATTTTTAATTTATGGCCATATACCCAAGAATAAAACCTAGGTTTCACCAATAAACTCATCTGGGGTACATGTGTAAGCAGTTAAAAAAGAATGCTGGACTTTGGCAGCACATCTGTCCTAAATAGTTAAGGAATAGACTGGGAGCTGCTTGTTGTTTCTTTCACTACAAAACCTTTAATATGACAGTCTAAAAAAAAAAGGCAAAAAAAGAGCAATATTCAAAGTTTTTACCCTTATAGATGAGTTAAGCTTCTTTTGTGACTTGTGGTCCCAAAATCAAGAGGAACAGTCAGAACAGAAATAATTTTAATCCTTCTTTTCCCTCCAGCCACAGTGACAGCACGATTTCCACAAAGTTACCTCCAAATGCACCATTTGAAGTAAAACTATGTTCACCAGGCACTTGGGCACTGGAAGTTGCCCTACAGAATTTCAAGCAAATGATGGTCTTTTTATTTTTTGCTGGTAAATTTACAATTTTTATATACTTAAATGAATAAAATGTGCTTGGTCCTGGGATAAGAAGGAATCTACTTGTGTAGACTAGGCATCCATATTCAAAGACAGAAGTTTTGTGAAATCAGATCACATTTCTTTGGCCCTTTCTTACTCCAGTGGATTGTAATTGACCCAAATCTGTGCAAGCTGTAATGTGATCTGATGGATTTTTAATGAAAAAAATAGGTTTTATGAAGACATATGATATTTCTCTTTGGATTACTGCTAATGTTTGATAGTTAATGCTTTCTAGTTTTATTAAACTTTCTAGTGTTATTATAGTATATGTTTTCTAATGGTGGCTTTGATCGTGCACTCCAGTAAGGAGGAGTTACAATAGGGAATTTCTCTTGTTTGGGGCAGGGGAGGTTGTACTTTTCATATGATTTTAGAAACTTTTATCCACAGAAATACAAGAAAATTACATTGACAATTCTGAAAAAAAAAAAAAAAGAGCATGAAAACATACAGAAATCATTCACAAATAATCAAAATATATATTCAAATATTTGATAATCTCAAGCCAGCTCCATGTGAAAGTTGGTTTAGGGCTTCACTGACCTCCCTGTTGCTCACTGACCCATCAGTTTTCCTTTCTGCCTGCCTAGTCCCAAGTGTGCCACCATATTTTGGGAACAGGAGCGATGTTTGAGAGGCTCTTCCATTCTGCTTCTTGTTGAAGCCAGTTTTTAGTATAGGGATCTGAATATTGCAAGTGCTTTCATCAAAGCAACTGGGCTGGTCCCTGGGTTGGAAGAGAAATTAGAAGGAAATGACTGTGTCTTTACCTTGTCCTTTGTGAAAATGCATAAGCTTGCCACTGTGCTTACCATGAGATAGGTGAGGCCAGGTATTCTTTGGAATAGAACAAAAGTGTTTAAATGGTCAAAAACTTTAGAGCATGAATGCTGAAGGCACATGAGAGACAACAGTTCCATCTGTGCTTTTAGCTCGACTAAGTGGAGTTTTAAAGACTTCAGCTTTGATGGATACTGACTTTAATGAAGGTTTCCCTCTAACAGGTGTTCTGTGTTAGGGATGTCTTTTGAAGAACTGTCATTAAAATCTCGATACCATGCTGTAAAGACCTGGGTATAATTTCCTAACATCTGATAGCAGCCACCTGATCTCTAGCTACTGCTGATCATTTGTCCCCACCGAGACAACTTTTATCATTGACATCTCTAACATTTCTTCTCAGAAATGTTAGAGATGCACCCTTTTCAGGCTGCATCAAACAGCAAGTAGTTTAAAGGCAGATGCCTGCCATTACATAGCAGGTACCATGTTTTTCAAGCCTCTACAGGCTCTACTTGTGCTCAGCATATGGCTGCAAGAACATGAAAACTTTTGGACAAGATACTTGACAGGAATGTGTTTGTCAATAGGTTCTGTGTCTTCTTTTGTTTTAGTTACAAAAAAGCTTTTTCTTATTTTATTTATTTTTTTTTAACAGGACAAAACAACATGAGAAGTCACCCTTTGCAACATCTGCTTGTCTAGATAAACATCTCTGTGACTCAGGCTGCTTCCCTCCTGTCTGCTGGGACTCTGCTGCCACCCACCGTGGATTGCGAAGGAGAAACTTCAGGCATGTGGTCAGCTGGAAGTCTTTTGTATCCATCCATCATCCAGACAAATTGCAAAAATGAATCACCAAACGATGTGATTTAGTCAGTATGTAGAATTTTGCAATGGAAGAATTGGTTTTGTATAAACAAATAAATCTTAAAATCTTTTAAAGAGCTATTTGCACACAGAGGGGTTGCTGGATAATAGTGCTTAAATCTTGTAGAAACATATTTTGAAATCTGCTAAACTGAGCCTGAATTATGATCTCTGGAAATACAGAGTAACTGGGGCCATCTTTTTCTTATATTAGTCTCTGAAATAGCATAGGCACTTTTGAAAATGTCATCCTGTGTTAAACTCCCATCTGTTGTCCCCACTCTGTGGACAGCTGATGTGGAGAGTCACCCCTCTTTGCTCTGATGGACTTACAACTCAAACCATCACATTTGAGTAATGACTTAAAATCGTTCATGTCTGACAGTACTCAGACAGTTACATTAGTTACTTCATTATTAACCCTCCCAGTTCCTCAAAAGCAGCACCTTGTCTGTTACTGGTGGGATGCTGCCTGCACCCAGCAGAGGCAGGAGGCAGCCGTCGCCCTGCCTGCAGTGATGCTGGGTGGGCTGCCAGGCTGGGGATGGGCTGTGGCACCGCTCTGGTAACCAGGTTCCCTCAGAGCTGTTCTCATGGCAGCTTTCCCAAGCAGTAAATTCCTCTGATGTAAAACAGTGCCGTGCAAATTTTATTATCCTATGTCACTACTACATGCCGAAGCGGTGTTAGTGATGAATCAGTTAACAAAAATCCCCTTAGTTTGCCCATCTTGCATGTAATGTTTGGGTATATGGGCTTTTTAAAGGCTTCACTGGTAAGTGTCATGAGCAAAGACTTGTGTGCAGCCTCAGGTATGTGTAGGCAAGAGAAGGTCACTGACATGCTGGGAAAATCTGTTGTCTCTTCACAGAGGGCAACACAAAAAGATTATCCTAACTGGTCTGCGTTAACTCTTTGATATCCCCATCCCTTCTCCTGTGGGTATTCTTGGACTGCCTATTTCAAGTGAGTGGACTTCCCATTTTCCCTTTGAACATCTCAGAAATGTGTGAGATCATGGTTTGCCTCAGGGATTTTAGCATGTTTAGTCATGCATTAAAGTGCAACACTCGGTAAAGAGCAGCCAGAGATGTTACTGGGGGAAGACAGGTTCTGAAATACTAGTGCTTTAAGTTCAAACACCCTAATCACAATAAGCTATGTTCTGAGTCCCCAGTGCCAGCAGAGGACAAGGAGAGCAAAGTAGAGAGGTATGTCTTCTCTTTCCCAGCTGGGCCTTTGGACAACCACTTTTAACCCTCCTAATGTCTTGCACACTCCTTGCTAGGAGAGAGGAAGAGCAGTACAGCTCCACAGCATGAAGGTCCTGCTGGGAGGTGACAGTCCACAACAAACATTCTGTTGAGGTTGGCACAGCTCCATGCTTTGATTGGGGTTCACCTTGGGCAAATGTGACCATTGTGTCAGGGAAAGGAGGTGCAGCCTCTACAGCACAAAGCAAGAAAAAGGAAAAGATCCCCAAAGAAAGGACATGATCACCCAGTTCACAAATTGCTGCTAACGAGTTTTATTAAACAACAGATAGATCTTGCAGCACAAGGCATTACTGTGCATGCTGAACCGAGAGTACGAAGGTCACTTATGTGAAAAATGCATGGTAAATACTTATTGATAAGTTGCAGGCAACCACTGAGAAGAGTGAAAAGCTTTATGTGCTACTAGCATAACACAGACTTTTCAATCCAGTGACAGCGTTAACTCTTTTGAAACCCCTCAGGGTCAATCCTGTAAGTGTGTCCTCATATGCCCAGGATTCATGTGTCTCTCTCCATCTGGCTCTTCTCACAAAACAGTTTTATATTGTTCTACTGACTGCAGTGCATATATCTCCCCGCTCAAATTTCCATGAGAGTAGAAATGAGTCAAGGGACTTCAAGATGAACTTAGTAAAGTTTTGAGTGAGACCAGGTGACAGGAAAGCATCTGAAAATGAGCATTTTAAACAGAGTTAGGGAAGAAGTTTGGGCAAAGAGGAAAACATTAACAAGGCAGAAAAAAATGAATAGTTTTTTCAAGGTTTAGGATTCAGTCAGTATCGAGAAAGGTAAAATTACATCCTTAAAAATGATGTAGAGCACAAAAGCAAGTGCTTGTGGTTTACAAGTTCTAGATAGGTAAAGGGGAGAAGGAAAGCAATTTATCTAGGATTGCTAGTGAGCTCCTAGCTGTGATCATTGAAAATGAGCTACTGTTGATCACTTTAAAAGCTGGATGGGCTTTCTGGATATGTGTTAACTCAGAGATTGATGCCATATAAGTGGTATGTGAGTGACAGTTTGCTGATTCCAATCCTAGTTCTGTGTGTGACATGGTCTCTCCCTGCCTTTTTACCTTTGGTGCACTGGAGCTGTTTGCTCTGGATTAAAATGTGCCTTAGAGTTATTTGAGAGTTTAAGACCTGTCATATAACAAGACAGTAGGAAATAGAAAGGGGCCATAAAAGCCATAAAAAACAGGGGAAACTGTTATATTGGTGTAATTTACCTTGGAAGCATTTGGATACAGCTCTGCTGTACTGTGTCTGCATACACAGATAGTGGATGCTGAGCTCCAATGTTTAAAAGAAAAAGCCTTTTGTCACAATGAGGAACCACCCAAATTGTGCCAAAGAGCAAGGATCCCTTGTTCTTTCCTGGCTGAAACTCAGTTTTGGGATGAGTCCAAGGTACCACATCACCAGCTATGACATTGCTGTTTCACCTGTGCATGGGCAGAATTGTCCCTGCCAGGCAGAGGCAAGCAAACCCTGAGGAAGAGAGGAAAAGGGCTCTGATGTGTTGGAGAAGGGCACCAGAACTGCCCCTCATTGAGAATCAGATTACCACAAGTCTGAGCAAGAGTTGCTTTTTGACCAGCTGGGTTATTAATAATTGGTGATAGGTAGTTGTGTAGATTGTGCTGTTTGGATTTCTCCTCCCTTACTTTAGCTACCTGGTTTTAATGAAGGGGCACTTATCTTCTTGTATTGAAGTCCTTGGGGAGTTCTCCTTTTCCTCAAGAGAGGACACATCCCTGTCCTACAAAGAAATGGTGGGACATAGGAGGGCCATCACAATACCACAGAAATGGACCCTCATATTTTTCCATCCTTTTTGTAATAAAGCAAATTCTGTTTGACTTTTGTGGCAGCGGTGCTTGTGTTCTCATTGCCTCCCACTTGAGCATAGCAATTCTCAGTTGGGGACAGCATCAGATTGCAGCAGGGTTAGCATGTGGTAGCGAGAATGGTGCTGGGGGGCCTGAAGGAGGGAAAACATTGCTCTAATTTTAAATCCCTGAACTGGCAGCTTCATCTTAGATCAGCTTACCCAGACTCAAAGGATATCACTATGATCTATTTAGCTGAAATTAACCTCTACTGATACAAGGCAATTACATTCCAAAACCAGTGGTGAACTTCTGTTAATCAGTCCCCGTTTGTCCCTAGGTTTAAGAGCATTACTTTCAAGCTGTGAGAACAGGTTTTTAAACCCAGCTTTGGGACCTCCTGAGTCCCAGCCAACTTGTGAGGGTTGTGCTGGGTGTCTTGTGCAGTTCTTAATCAGACATATTTTGCCATGCGATGGTTTTGCAGAGCAGGCTGGGTCTGGCTTGTGACTGAGCTCACCTGGCTCCTGGGCATTCTTGTCCACAGAAGGGAAGAGTAAGGTAAGAAGCCCTCTTGTGTGTCCTCTTCCTGTGTGCAGTAAGATCACCCACCTCCCACAATATCTTCCCTGCATAGTGCCAGCGCTAGCATGGCCTCCACAGTCCCGCTCTAAAAGAATGCAGGAAGAGACTGGGAGAGGCCAGCACTGGGGACACCTATTTCTGGAAAAGGGCTGAATCAGCCACCAAAGCCGTTCATGTCCATGGGTCATGAAGGAGGACAGAAATAGGAAGCCACCTTTTTCATGTCCTCATTTAACAATGACTTATGGACACAGGAGAGGAAATAGTTATTGAATGGCAACAGCAGATGCCAAATCAGGTTACTCTGCTGTCTGAATAGGTGAAACACAATGGTTATCTTCAGAGGGTGGTGGAGTGTCCTAGAGAAAGGGTATGTGCAGAAGAATAAGCAGCTTTGCCTCTCACCTCACACCCTTTCCCACAAGCCACTGTAAAGAGACCTTCCTAAAGAAGATTTGGAAATGAGGGTGTCTGGTCAGGTAGGACCTTGTGGGTTTGAGGAATCAGCCAAAGTTATTGATATTTGGTTAGATCTAAATGTCCAGAAGCTCCACATTTAGGCACTCATCTAGGAACACAGGTGAGGCAGGTTCCATGTGTGAGTGTCCACATGACCTCCTGTTTTATTGTAATCCAGACTGGCAGCTTTTCTGAAGATACTTTCAGATTGAAGCAATGTTTACCTTTGCTAATGCTGACATTGCTGTGATCCTTTTCCTTCTTTTAGTGTCCTGTGACAATCTACAAACTTGTACGTTGTGTTTATGTGGCCTTAGAGTCTGTATGGAAGTTTTCTTGTTGCATCTTGTTTTCTGTTTCTCATCAGTGGTGTTTCTTAAACTGTATTTGTTGCAGGCTTAGTGCAACACACTCTACTGTGCATACAAGTAAAGGTAATGGATGACTATAAGAGAAGGCAAGTGGGAGGAGAAGGTAAATACTGGCTAATTAAATTTAAGCATAGCTGGGCTGGTAAGCCATCTCCAGTTCACCTCCGTGCCCATCACCTTCACTCTCACCATCAGACCTTACAGGTACTGGCAGTGGTCAATGCTTTGCAGCATTCTCTCTTGGGCTGCTTCAAAACACTTGCTCTTCCCTTCAAAGTTTCCTTGGAAATCCCCCAACAAAGTGGGGCTGAGAAAATCTGCTTGTGTCACCTTGAATCCAGGTTCAGACTGTGTCCAGAAGCAGCTCAGCATTTTGTATGCCTCAGTCCATATATAGAGGAAATCAGCTTACTGAAATCAAGACCAATAACCAGACCTCTCTATTTCTACAGAAATAGAAATGATGTGGGAAAAGATCAGGCTTTGTTTATTCAGGACAGAGAAAAGATCCTGTTATGGCTGAGACATAAGGCAGCAGGATATATATGTGAAAATGTAATGCTGCTAAGGTGCTTGTAGGAGCTCAGAGCTGCCAAGCATCCTGATTGCATTCTAGTGCCTAAACCAAACAGAGCGGAAAAGTGCCTCTGTGCTTTAATGACCTTTCCTGGGGTCATGTTCTAGTGCCATTCATTTTAGGATTGAATACTTTTTTTCTTTCTCCCTTCAGCAAAAGTTTAAATGTTAAAGTTTATCATGAGTCTTGGATTAATTTCTGTACCCCAAGCCCTTTGCAGCGCTCCCACCTCTCTGCTCTCTGTGTGCTGACGCTGATCTGCTACATACCTTATTTTGTATGAGGTCTCAAATAATGCCTGTTTTGGGCTGCCTGCTGATGTTCCCCATAGAAAAAAGCTATAAGAGTCACAAGAGCCTGGGTAACTATTGCTCTTGTAGGACACGATCTTCTGTTCTCAGCCCAGTTTGCTCATTGACTCATTGGATGACCTTGGAGAAAGTGTACGGGAACAGGGATTGACTTCATCAGGCTGGTGACTAACTCGTCTCGGTCTTGTACTGGTAAAAGAAGGGCTTCTGTGTCAAAGAGATACCCCCAACCAGGCCCTGTTCAGCTCTTTTCACTGCTTGTTGGACTTTACTCTGAGTTTTCTTTGAAGAAAACAATGTCATCTTTTGTGGATGAGAGGAGCAGGGTTTGTCAGGACAGAGTGATATAAAAGAGAGGCTTCCATCTGCCAAAGATTCCATCTAATGTTGATGGGAAAATCTAAATGAAGCTCCTCCAAAAGTTACTGTTTCATGTTGTAATATTATTTGAAACCAGAAATATCTGCATGTTCATCTCTGTTCTTGTTCATAAAGGACTATCCCAAAAGTTCACATCTCTTACCCTTGATTATAAAAGAAATATCTAGTAGCTCTTTTCTATGCCATATTTTGATAGTGAGCCTCAAGAGTTCTTGCATTGGAAAACTGCCCAGAGAGTATTTTATTGGTCACATTCAATTTTAAAATGGTTTATATCTCCCCAAACCCCAGGTTTACAGTATTTAATATTACTAATGGGATGGTAAGATTGCCAAGCATTTATCAGCATAGAGATACCAGAATGGAAATAGCAAAATGACACATTAATCTTTGAGCTCTCAATATGTCACCACAGAAACACCCGCTGCCCATTATCCAGCTGTTATGAAAATACCAAGTTCTTAATAACAAACACGTTGGAAGAGAGATAGAAGTGGTGGGGAATTATTATTGCAGTTGGCTTAAACCTTCCTTTCCTTGTTCACCTTCAGTCACAACCAGTTTTGTCTCACAGACAGTGCTGCCTGCCTCTCATGGAGATAGGTTATTGCCAGCCTGCGTTTAAAAGGGAAGATAAGAGATGGGGTTTTTTTTAATTGTTTGTTTGTTTCTTTCTTTTAAATAAAACCACATTAAGTACTCTTATGCAGGACACTTGGTCTGTAATGACGGCAGAGCTCCCACTGGCTTCACTGGCACTAGGTGAAACTCTTGAGGACTTGACATTTATTGCAATTACTGGTTACAGTTTTAAGGGTGAGCAGGGGATTGAATTCTGCACTGCCCACGATTTGCAGGGCTGTGATTTTGCAGCTAACACCACTCCTAGGCTTGGCCTCCTCCCTGTCACTCCAGGCACTGACAATACCCATAGTCTGTTCTCCAGGGTATGAATCAAAAAATAAGGAAACTGTACATTTGAAATTCCTGACTGACATCTTTATCTGATGAGAGTGAGCATCAGCAGCATTTGCACCTGAGCCTCTTTGAGTCTAAATCGTCCTGCCTCTCAAGCTGCTTCCCACAGGCTTTATTGGGTAACCGAAGTTTAGACAACTGTCACCTCACTAAACAGCCTGATTCTCTCTGGATGGTAAAGAAACTGGACCTGCAAAATACATGTCCGAAGGTTCTTCTGCCTTTTGCAACAAGTAAAAGTAATTGCTAAGAAACAAACCCAAAGGGAATTTGTTCCCATATGAATTAGGTGGGGAAAGATCGTGTGGTACCAAATCTTTTTGGATGTATGGAATTGATGATCTTTCCTTAGAAAGAAGGCCCCTCTGATATGTTCTCTGGCATTCTCTGAAACAGGCAGTCCAACGTGAATACCTCAGCTGTTTTTGGCTCCATTTACTCTTTCAAACTAACCTCTAGTGAAGGAGAAGAAACAACTGTTCCTCAGTGGAGGTCAACACACTGCCCTTGCTTGGACCAGGAATTGTGCTGGAAAGAGTATTGCAGCATGCAGGCTGATGCCTCTGGGCAGAAACAGCATCTTATCCATAGGTTATTGTACCAGTATTTTCCAGAGGCTCTTAATAAGCAATGAAACTACTGCTTTGTAACTTGTCTTCATGCAAGTGGTGCTTTTAATTGTGGAATAAGCACAATTAAAATGAGCACAAATGAGCTAAGACAGACATTCTCTTTTAATCCAAATGTTCTCAGAAATAGAGAGCAAAAGAAGCTATATGTCTATTTTAATATGCAGCCTTGTTTGGTTGGTTGGTTTTTTGTGGTTTTGTTTTTTTTTTTATGAGGAGTACACACATGCACTTTCCCTGATGAACAAGGGATTTTATGTTAACTGGTACATATGCAAGCTTACAGTTCTTTGGCATGTCTCTTTAATAGCTTTATTGGCCCACTTCTTCCAAAATCAGATTCCACATGCGAAAGTGTGTTTAAGTCAAACTTTCTCTGCGAGACACTTATTTTAAGCTCCACAGAGGCTTTGCAGGTGTGTCAGATACAACCAGAGCTCACAGAGTGCAGGGAAAATAAAAAGCTCTGTTTATTCACTTAGTGATCTGGCTGCTTGTGTCATCCACAATGTCAGACAAAAAAATCAACACTTCTGTTTAACTCATGTTTCCACGTTTCACAGACCCGGTATCCTTAAGTACAACCCATACCTGCTGTATATCTTACAAAGAGTCAGGAGGCATGTCCGAAAATCACAGCAGCAGCTCTGTAGGATATCTAAGCATTCATTCACTCCCTGTGTATTAACTTTACCAGTCAGGGGCTATCCCACACAAGCATGTCTGCAGGTAGTAATGATCTTTGGGTGCATTTCAGAATGCAAAAAAAGCCCCGACTACAACCTTGTAGATTCTTTGATGTTATTTGCCCAGAGCATTTTATTCAGCCAGGATAAACACAGTGCTGGGGTGATGGAAGCACATTGCAGGGGGAATCATTAATGCCCACACATTTGTTCTGCTGGGCACCGTGGCCTAAGAATAAACAGTCATCCATGGTGATGCATGTGCACTTTGCAGGGATTAGTCCATCTGTATCTTTCCATTTTTTTATAAAAGGCCAGCTTCATGAGTGTTTCAGCACTCATGATGATTACTGTATTGTGCATCTGCTAAAACTAATGATGCAAGGAATTTCCAAAGTTCAAACACTTTCTTCATTTCCTAAAGCTAAAAGCTAGGACACTTCTGGGAACTGAATGCAAATTTCTGAATTGAATTAGGAGGAAAATTGGATTAGGAGGGGTTATTTCATCTTCTAAGAAATGAGAGTTACATGTTCTACCACAATAGGACTACACACAATAGACAACCCATACTAGTAATTCAGAACTAGATAAACAAAAAGCTTGATTTGTATTTATTTTTGGATATGCAAAATGAGTCAGAGCCTCATCTTCTCACTGAAATGAATGGAGTTTTGTTTGGTTGGTTTTTTCTACTGTGGATAATGGTACCTGTTTTTCTCTCAAATAATTCAGTCCATAGTTGTGTGTATATATATTTTTTTAAAAAAAAAGGATTAAACTTGCATTTTAAGCATACATTGCTGTCTAAACCTGTCTCTAGCTGAGAACTAGGCTGCTCTCACCAGCTCTATAGTCAGTTTGTTTTCCTGACCTGATAAGCATTTCTAACACAAATTAACTGCAGCAAGGCATCCATTTCAGCAGAGGGCTGGTCTAGACAGGGAAGATACTGTATATAGAGCTAGTATGTGATTTATGTTGCATTCCTGCTTTGTATTAGCTGTCTGTGGAAATGTGCTCAGTGAGCAGGTGGTATGGAGAACTACCCCACTCTGAAAGTGCCAAAAGTCATCTCGCTTTAAAAGCGAAGCAATTTCCTTCTGTTGGCAACTTCAGGGTTGCACTACGGGTGATTTTTTTTCTATGTAAGAAAAAACAACAACTGTTCCCTATTGCAGTACCCTAAACCAAACTATTGCCCATCTATTAGCTGACCATTCCTCTGTGGTGTCCAGTATGGCCCAAAGATCCAGACTGTGTATCTGCTTGGGTCTTTTCAGAGTCAAATTCCTAGTCCTGAAAATCTCCTTGTCCTAACCACTCTTAAGAAAGGATATATTTCAGGACTGCTCCAGCTTTTAAAGCAAAGCAGTGTCCCAGAGAACTAATTCTTAGACCAAATTGAGTTGGACAGGTTCAGAGGATCACCTAGCACACCTGCCCAGAGGAAGTAACGTCAGCCACTGTAATTGCAGTAATGTGATCCTCCCTGGTTAATACCATCTTCCAGAGGTTCAGCCACAGCTGGATGAAAAGAGGTTTTGTCTAGGCATAGCATTTGAAACCTCAGGAAAACAGTTGCAGGATAAAAAGACATCCCAAAGTACTTTGCTTCCCTCCAGTGAGTGCAACGCAGTTTCATTAATTATGAGGTAACTTCCTGGTATTCTCAACTCCTCCTCCCTGCTTTCTCATTCACCTTCAGTTTTCAGCTTTACTTTTCCTATCCACATCTCGCCTGTGGCTAGCTCTAGGAAACCTGCATGCTTGTCTCTGGGAATGGTGGAACCACAGCCTGAAGTATCTGAAGGTAAAAGCTGCTCATTTTGGAAGCTCATATAGTTTCATTCTCCTTTCCCTTCCAATAGCATATCTGAAGTATGACATAGGGTGAGTGAAGCTGAAAAGAAAATTTAATCACTATCTTAAATTACTCACTTTTCTGAAATACAACTCCTAACTAAGGAGAATCCTGAAAATTTATACTATAGGAATATGTTCTAAATAATGTGAATTTTCCATTTAGGTTCAGAAGTGGAAAACTAGTTAAACTAGAGTTGCTGTAGGAGGGAAACCTCAATCCATCCCACTCCTTTAAGTATGTTGCCAATAGCAGTAATAGATACCCACAGCCTGGGGAAGTGTCACAGGTCAGTAGGAGAGAACCTGGAATGCAGTATAAAAGAATACCAGCCACTCCAGCCAGTTGGTTAACTTCATCGGGGGCCCAACCTAAATGCCTCTATGCAAATGTATGTAGCATAGAGAATAAGCAAAAGGGGTTAAAAACGTGTGCACACCTCAAGGGCTACAATCTTATTGGCATCACAGAGACATGATGGGATGGATCCCATGACCAAGCCTTGGAATGGAAGGATATAGGCTCTTCAGGAAGGACAGGCAGGGGAGACAAGGAGGGGGTGTTGCCCTTTATGTCAATGACTGGCTATAGTTCAAGGAGCTCCACTTGGGGATGGATGAGGAGCCCACTGAGAGTTTATGGGTGAGGATTAAAGGGAGGAGAGGGACAGGGGCTGTTGCAGTGGGTGTGTGCTCCATGCAACCCAACCAGAAAGACTGAGTGTATGAAGCCATCCATAGACAGATAGGAGCAGCCTCACATTCACAAGCCCTGGCCCTCATAGGGGACTTCAAGCACTCTGATATCTGTTGGAGGGACAGCACAATATAAGCTATCCACAAGGTTACTGGAATGAATCAAAGATAACTTCCTTCTCCAAGTGATAGAGGAGCCAACAAGGAGATGTGCTATGCTGGACCTTGTTCTCACCGACAGGGAGGGGCTGGTGAGGAATGTGAAGCTCAAGGGCAGCCTTGGCTGCAGTAACCATGAGATGGTGGAATTCAAGATCCTGAGGGCAGTAAGGAAGGTGCAGAGCAAGCTCACTACCATGGACTTCAGAAGAGTACACTTTCACCTCTTCAGGGATCTGCTTGGCAGAGTACCATAGGATAAAGCCCTGAAGGGAAGAGGGGCCCAAGAAAGCTGGCTAATATTCAAGGATCACCTCCTCCAAGCTCAGCACTGATGCATCCCAACGAAGTCAGGCAAAACCATCAGGAGGCCTGTGTGGATCAATGAGGAGCTCCTGGACAATTTCAAATAGAAAGAAGCCTACAGAAGGTGAAAGTAAGGACAGGTAGCCTGGGAGCATTACAGAGAAATTGTCTGAGCAGCTAGGGATCAGGTTAGGAAAGCTAAAGCCCATACTGAGTTAAATTTTGCCAGGGACATCAAGGGCAACAAGAAAAGGTATAGGTATGTCAGTCACAAAAGGGTGACTAGGGAAATTGTGGACCCTCTCTGGAAGGAAGTGAGAGTCTTGGTCAGCCTGGATATGGACAAGGCTGAGGTACTCAATGACTTTTTTTGCCTGTCTTCACTGGCAAGTGCTGTAATCACAGAAGGCAAAGGAAGGGACTGGGAGACTGAGGAACCATGTACTGTAGGAGAAGATCAGGATCGAGACCAACTAAGGAATCTGAAGGTCCACAAGTCACTGAATCACAGAATCACAGAATCTTCATGGTTGGAAGGGGCCTTTGAGATCATTAAGTCCAACCATACACACAAAAAACCCCTCTGATGAGATTCATCCATATGTCCTGAGGGAACTGGTGGACAAAGCTGCCAAGCCACTATCCATCATATTTTAGAAGTTGTGGCAGTCTGGTGAAGTTCCTGTTGACTGGAAAAGGGGAAACATAACCCCCATTTTTAAAAAGGAAGACCCAGGGAACCACACTGGTCTCACTTTTTGTCAGACAGTCTCATCTTTTTGCCTGACAAGATCATGGAGCAGATCTTCCCGGAAACTCTCCTAAGACACATGGAAAATAAGGAGGTGATTGGTGACAGCCAACATGGTTTCATGAAAGGCAAATCATCACTGAAATATTTGGCAGCCTTCTACAATGGTGTTACAGCATTGGTGCATAAGGGAAGAGCAACTGACATCATCTACCTGGAATCGTGCAAGGCATTTATCACTGTCCTGTATGACACCCTAGTCTCTAAATTGGAGAGACATGGATTTGATGGATGGACCACTGGGTGAATAAGGAGTTAGCTTTACGGTCTCAAAGAGTTGAGGTCAACAGCTCGATGTCCAAGTGATGACCAGCAACAAGTGGTGTTCCTCATGGATTGCACTGAGACAAATGTTGTTTAACATCCTTATTGGTGACGTGGACAGTAAAGGGACTGGATAGGCTTAAGAGGTGGGCCTGTGCAAGCCTCATGAAATTCAATGAAGCCAAGTGCAGGGTCCTGCATCTGGGACATGGCAATCCCAAGAACCCATACAAGCTGTTCAGAGAATAGATTGAGAGCAGCCCTGAGGAGAAGGACTTGGGATGTGTTGGTAAACGAGAAGCTCAATGCGAGCTGTCAATGTGTGCTGGCAGCCCAGAAAGCCAGCTGCATCCTGGGCTGCATCAAAAGAAGTGTGGCCAGGGGGTCAAGGGATGTGATTCTGCCCCTCTACTCTGCTCTGGTGACACCCTACCTGGAGTATTCTGTCCAACTCTGGGGCCCCCAACATAAGGAGGTGGATCTGTCAGAGCAAGTCCAGCAGAGGGCCGCTAAGATGATCAGAGGGACAGAGCACTCCTATGAAGACAGGCTGAGAGAGCTGGGGTTGTTCAGCCTGGAAAAGAGAAGGCTCTGGGGAGACTGGGTCTACAGGAAAGATGGGGAGGGACCAGGGAGTGTAGTGATAGGTTGAGGTAATGGTTTTAAACTGAAAGAGGGGAGATTTAGATTAGATACTAGAAAGAAATTCTTTACTGTGAGGGTGGTGAGACATTGGAACAGGTTGCCCAGGGAAGTTGTGGATGTACCATCCCTGGAAGTGTTCAAGGCCAGGCTGGATGGGGCTTTGAACACATGGCCCATGGCAGGGGGGTTGGAACTAGGAGGTCTTTAAGGGTCCCTTCCAACTTGAAACATTCTATGATTCTATGATTTTAAGTGCCTGCACCCAATGGCAACAGACACAAAACTGAGTAATAACACATTTTTGGGAGAAGCCCTAAGGTTGGGAACAAGTTTGCCCTTCATTTAGGAACATCTGGAATGATGTGGTGAGACTGCCACAGTATTCCCATGTCTCTAAGGAAATGGCTTTTCCAGTTCTCTTGGTGGAACAAATATCTGAAGGATCCTAAGTCAGGGAGCTGCATGCCTGTGGTACAGCTTCACCTTGCTCAGTGGTGTCCCCCCACCACAGCTTTACTCTGCCCTGGCAGGCAGGAGCATAGCAATTCTAAACAATGTTTTATAAATTAACCTCTGAAATCCTGGGACAGCTTCAGAAAAAAAACACAGGATTTTCAAGACCTATTTTGAACCCTGAATGGAGGTTAGTCATGGCTCCTTCAGCCTTGCAGTCATTGCTGTAGAGAATTTATTTCATCTGCATTTCTGAGCTTGTGGCGCACACATTTTTAACGATCTGGGTTGCATTATAGACTGGAAGTCTGAACTGAGACTGAGACTGGCATGTCTGACTGCATAACAACAGACAGACGTGCCCCAGTTCCAGAGGACACATTGTCCTGTGTTTGGAGGTGGCTGCCGTGCCTCTGCAGACAACCTCGGTCGCAGGCTGCCACGTGGGCAGAACAGGTGGTTGTGGGTGGCAGTATGATTTACCCACTGCCATCGGGATGCAGTCACCACACCATACAGTGAGCAGAGTCAGGAGCAGTTGTCTGCCCAAGATTATGATCCACGCAGGCATGGGATTAGAGCAGATTGCTGGTCACAGCCACCCAAGCCCGCAAACTGCTGAAGCGTGAGTGATACTGTGCTAGGAAATGGGCTACTCCTACTGTGCTA
This sequence comes from Gallinago jamesoni, assembly GCA_025769975.1. Lineage (NCBI taxonomy): Eukaryota > Metazoa > Chordata > Aves > Charadriiformes > Scolopacidae > Gallinago > Gallinago jamesoni. Next base: position 14,117,509 of record JAOQGH010000019.1, read on the forward strand.
GGAAATGCAAATTTAGAGAGAATTTGCCTTCTCTCTAAAAATTTTTGTATTCATTATGCTTCGTTTAGCACAACACAGCAGAATACAGGCTGGCGGTGATGAAAAAACTTAAGGAAATACTTTTAAAGTGCTAATAAATACATATACCCTGAAGAGGAAATATAAAGAATTTCAGGGCCGGCACAGATTGCTGTGCAAAAATCTGTAAGAAAACTAAACTCGAAAATATTTTCCATATAAAATTCTTTAAAGATGGAAGGGAATAAATTAAACACATCTTTCCCACAGGAAAGAGGTTTGTTCCGTGTGTTTCAACACAGTGCAATCTTCTATTGACTGCAGATGTAAAAACAAAGCTGCTGGCTGGGATGTACCCAACGTCCAGAGCTGTGCTGCTCAGGCATGCAGGTAGCCCATGAGCAAGTGGCAGCAGGAAGAGGCAGTGCTGCCTGGTGGTGCTGCAGCTCCTCAGTGTGGGCATCACCACTGGAACTCCAGCACCACATGGCCAGTGTTTTTTGTGAGGCCGAATCTGTTCATGTGACTTCATAGAAGATCTGGGTTTAGCTAAATCTGTCAACTTGTAAACTCATCCTTCCATCTCTCAGAGAGCTGCGGACACTCTTTCAACGTGAATCCTATAAATGTAGCCTGTCGAGTGATGGTTACTGGGAAAAGCCAATGTTTAGCAAACAGTCTACGTGTGTTTACGATGAACATCAACTGACAACTTACATGAAATATTACAAGTGCGGGATATTTTCCTCTGCAGGGAACCCCTACATTTCTCTCCATCTTGGGTCTGACAGTATGTGACTGTTTCGCTAGGAACTGTGTGATAAGACACAAACTTTTAAAATTTTAAATGGAATTTAAAGGTGTCTTTACACAACATTGGTATAATTGTCATGAACTTTAAGCAGTACAACACCAATTTCAGTTCATTTAACTGAATAAATTTCCATGATTTCCATGGAGGAACCACATTGACGGGTGAATTCAGCTTTGGTTTATTCAATTTTTATAAAGACATCAACACATAAAGTGCTTTTTGTAGGAGCTTGGTTTTACAAGGGGCCAAGAATCTCTGGTGGGCTATTGAATACCATCAACTCTGTATTTTAACTACAGGTTTTCATTAAGTAGACAATACCTTGCAGAATTGAGCAGAATTGTGCTCAAAATTAATCTTGAATGAATTGAGCTCAAAATGAATCTATCAGGGAACACAGCATATTGACTCTGAACCTGTAACGTATGTGAATTTTTGCTACTTTAAGTGAACAAAAGGATGCTCGGCACCTTCCACTATTGAACATTGAAGAGGTCTGGACAGTCCTGTCAAAACTGTTTCATTATCACAGTCTTTCTCTATCAGAGGTTAAGGATACCAATTAAATTGCAGAATTGACCCTGAACATGGATTTATTTCATAGTCTTAAAAGAGATCGGTGACACTTAACAGCCTTGTTTACTCCAAAAGCTGTTTCAAATGAACACTTATCTAAATGCATTTGTTCCTGAAGGTCAGCACAGGGAAAGGAACAACATGTCCATTAACCATATCTCTTAGATATGGTTTCTGCTGTTGATTTTTGCCTCATCTGAATACTGTGTCTTGTGTTAGAGGTAAACCACAAAAAAGCTCTTCAGAAGCAGTGAGTGGTCTAGCAGACTTGCTTGCTGTTCTAGGGCTGCATGGCTGGTTGCCGGTGCTGACACAGGCATCTACAAAGACCATGACAGGGTTAAATGGTATCCGTGGATAAATCGTCTAAAAACCAAGACAGTGACAGAATCACTTGACATTCAGCAGAGCTCCCATGGTTAAGCTAAAAGATTTTAGCTCATTTATTTGTGGTAGCTAGTAGAGTTTGGGGATAACTACAAAATCAGACCCAGCTGTCAGCAGAGTAACGCCGCCACTTAAATGCTTTCTTTGGACTTGCCTTTAAGTTCTGTCCCAGCTGCAAAGCAGCCATGCTTTTATCTCAGTGTTCACGGCTTAACAGAAACAGAAATGCAGGTAATGCACGGAAACCTGTTAGTGATGTAATGTACTGCAAGAGTTGTGTCAATTTTGAAGGCTTTGGGGATTCCCGAGAACTACCAAAAGTGAAGTGCTTCAGAGTCCAAACTGGTGCTCTTCCTCTCCATTTATTGTATATGCAGAGAGGCAACTTCGGAACTGATGCAACCCTGCTGATTTTTTGGGATGTGGCCGAGATAAATTTTGCCCTTCTAACCCTTGTTTTTCTTTGCAAGCTGTGTTGAAACACTTTGGTCCTGTGTAGTTTTTTTATTGCAAGGAAAACATACTTGCTCTGTGCCTCTTCGTGTCACCATTTTGACATACCAACCCCTTCTTTTCTCTCCAGGCAGTCTCTGGAGAGCCTGGAAGAGCGTAACAGCTCATTGATTTGCAATGTGATTAATCCTTGGATTAGTCAAAATATGATGCAAACAGATCCTGACCCAGCGCTGAATGCTGTTCTTGCCTGTGCATGCAGTGTTAGGTACCTTACAACTATCTCGAATTGATCAGGACATCCGGATTTTGTAACCTCATTTTATAACTGTTCCCCTCTCTCTAATTCCATCCTGTGAAGTTCTGAGGATATGTAACAAGAAGCCACCCAGTTACTATTCCTTGCAGCTATCTGCCAGTGTCACCTGCTTCTCTGGCATCATCATGCAAGCATGCACTGTCACACTCCCTGCTGGAATCTCAGCTCGCGGGTTGAGATTCACACCATCACTCAGCCTGACAAGAGTGTTGACTCCTGGAGCCAGAGCTGTGTTTGGGAGCACATAAAAGCACTGGAGTCCCCTACGTCTTGGCAGTACTTCAAGGACTATCCCAACGAAGAGATCTTGACAGCATAGTTGTAAACTCCACAGGCCCCAAGGGCTCAAACACCATGATATTTATGCTGCAGACTGGATTGCCACGATAGTATCACTGTTAAGCAGACATCGGTCTCTGGGCAAGAAGTAGCATTTCTCACACCTGTTAATTGGCATTTGAAAAGATCGAGACTGACTGGAGTGGGCAGTGTGGCTGAGAAAGACAATGCATGCAAAGGCTGTATCCGGTGTTTCTTCTGTTCTCTGTTTAAAGAGAATTTAGCTGCATGGGTACCACAAATGCTTGTGAAAGCTAGTATTAACTGAAGGAATTACATACTGCATTATTGACATTCCTGATATATTTAGGACTACACTTTTACACTCCTTTCAGTCTCTATTACAACCTCAATCTCTGCAAAAAGGTAAGAAGTCCAGAGCTCTTAAATTAGAAACAGGTTTAGGAAGCACCTAATTATACGGCAAACTACTGTGAGATTACATGGAGGCTTTCAAATTAAGCATAAGCCTTCATTCTTTCTTCAGCTCTACCCCCGGATGGAAATACTGTATCTAAGGTAGGTTCTCCACAGACTGGTCTGATTGTAGTAATGAGCCCAGGTATTTTTGCATTAGAAGGCAGTAACTAGAACATTACAGACAGAGAGGTGAATCTGGAGATGTTTTGGGAGGTAGTGCTTCTGGCACTTCAGGCAGTGTGAGGTAAGTGCAGCAGCACTGAAATTAGTTCATGAAGTCAAGCGTTGACAGCAGATTTTAGGCTGAACTTGTTGAAGTAAATAGGGCAGTTAACACTGTTGATAACTAATTTTTAAGTTCACTTGTGGGGAAAAGCCCTTAAGAAATTCTGAAGACTTCACCGCATTACTCAGCTCTGATCTTCGGTATCTTTTCCTGAGAATTGCAAGGCTTATATATTAATATTACATTTAGAACATTAGACCATAGTGGGCATAATTCTATGACCCATTCTGACCACACCATAAGCAAAACAACAACAGAACAGAATACACAAAATCCTACTAATAGCTTTTAACTTTATTTTACTGGTCTAAAGACCTGATTTTCTTTCTGAACAAACCCATTTTAATTTGGAACAATTCCATTCATTTCAAACAAGTTATAATGAAAATAAAGCCCATGTTGGTAATATGAGAGTCTCAACCATGGGAAGTCAAACCCCATACCATCTTGAAATTATTCAGCCTCATGTAAAATATCTGGAAAGTGCTCCCTTCTAATAGTCGGCAGCAATTCATCAGGTTCTTAGGAAAAATCTTTCCCAAGGAATGTAAGAAAAATGAGAACAAAGGGTAAAATTTTTACAAGTAAACGTGCAGGAATTTTGTAATAATTCTCCTGCTCAGATTTTCTCCTACTTTTGTCTCTATTTCTAATAAGAGTGGAGAAAACAGCACTGTAAGTTAACTAACTGCTCTTGTGCTTGTTCACCACCTTCCACCCCAATAATGGATGTGCCGTCGAACTGGTTGCTCTTTTGGACTATTGTATTTTAGGGACTACCTTTCTACTTTTCTCATATTGCCTTTTCTTTTCTTTTCTTTTCTTTTCTTTTCTTTTCTTTTCTTTTCTTTTCTTTTCTTTTCTTTTCTTTTCTTTTC
>JAOQGH010000019.1:14127016-14251898 GCA_025769975.1 Gallinago jamesoni
TTTTTTTTGTGGTTGGACTCGATGATCTCTGAGGTCCCTTCCAACCACCACAATTCTGTGATTCTGTGATTCTGTGTTCCTCACAACAATTTTGCTTAATGTTGTTGTGTTTGTAGGGCTATCTATCTCCTTGTGCTAGTGTGCCCGAGTAACTGAATATCCGTGGCAATAGCCCCTTTTCCCACTAGATGTCTCACAAAGCCAGTGATTGTAGTGATTCTGCTCAACTTGCACTTCTTTCACCCAAAAAAAGTTTTTTGTCTTTAAAATAAGGGGTTTTACTAAATAAAAATGCTTTATTCATCTGATGCTTGACATAGTACTGCAAAGCAAGCTTAATATTCCAAACCACATTTATTAATCTAGATTTGAGGGGGAATTTATTGTTACAGGCTCGACTTTATTCAAGGATCCAAGTCAAGCAAGTTGTAAATATCTAACTGGTCCACAGGGACATGAGTGAGCAAATCAGCTTAGGAGCTGGTGCTTCTCAGGCTGTAACACGGTTCTGCACTGCTCACAACACAGGGCTTCTTTGCAGGGTTGGTCACAACAACTTTTCATTAATGGAGTTTTGGGGGAACTGCCTTTGTGAGGAAGGCTTTTGCTTTCAAACTTCCAACTCTTCCCTCTCTAATCATATATCAAGTGTAACGCGGGGATCCCCACATGCATGCAAATTACTTTGCTTAGGGTAGAAAGATCTGCTTATCAACTCTTCCACTGAGAAAATGGAGATTTAGTTGCCAGGGTATCAGGATCTTTTTGTTATTCTACCCATAGCCAAGAGCTGCTGCTCCAGCTTCAGAAGAGACAACAGTGCTGGATGCATGAGCTAAAATCTGTTGCAGTTGCTGGCTCTGCAGCCAGCACAGGGCTCTGGAATTCCCTTTCTGTGGTATCTAGGCAGCTGATGTTGGCACTCCCTGCAATAAAAGTTGGTAAAGTACAGTTACAGTGAAAAGACGAATTTTGTTATTTTTGCAGCAGGCATACTGATCAAGAAATGGCTTAATAAATTGGGGATAAATTGGGGGTTTTGGCTGGCTTTTTAGTTTTGGGTTGGTTTTTGGTTTGTTTCTTTTTGTTTGTTTTTGTTGTTTTGCTTTGTTTTGTTTTGCTTCGTTTTGTTTTGTTTTGTTTTGTTTTTAAATAAATGCAAAGAGCCATAGGAATATTTTATCTGACATCCTTTACAATGCAGACCAGAGACACAGGCCATACGGTTGCTAATGCCTGTATTCAGAAAGGTCTCTAGTGCTGTTGAGTGGAGTGTTTGTTTGCCCAGAGTAGCAAAATTTCTAGAAAGATACCCAAACTTCAGTGAAAGACTGCAAAATCCACTATGATCGTAGGTGCATTGTTCTGATAACTAATTGCTCTCGTTGTTAAAATGTGTTCCTACACATTGAATTTGTCTGGCTGTAATTATACACCGGACCTGATTATGCTTTAATTATACACTGGACCTGATTCTGCCTTTCCATGTTAAGCATACCAGAATCAGTATCAAAGCCTAGGAATAAGGTTACTGTATGTGCTCTACATGGTAAAACATTTTAAGACCCATCATGGTTTCTACATGGTACATCTTTATAAATAGATGCAGAAATCTGGCTGCAGGAAGCAGACTTAGATTACTTATCTAAGTAAGTAATATGAACATAAGAAGCTTATGTTCAAGAGTTTTGACTATTGCATCCTTTGGAATGGATCTCCCTCCAAGTATCTGCTCAGTTAGAGCTTGAGAAAATAATGGAAAACTTATTTAGAAGAGAGTGTTCCAGAAATATGTTTTCCTGGGAGGGGAAACCTCTGTGTTTTCACAGCCATGCCTGGCAGAGCCTTTGGTAAAATACAAACGAAGAAAGAGAGTCAACTTCTCTAGTTAATGTTTCTCTGAAATGACAGTTTCTTTTGGGGCTGGGTGGCTGTGTAAACCCAGATAACCAGTTAAATCCAGCTGATCCAAAATAACTGCCCAAGAACTTTTATGACTATTGCAGTGTTAAGATAAAATACACTTACAAAGCTTGTCTTCTTTGTCGGTAATAAGATTTTTAGTGCTCCTTCTTTTTTTTTTTTTTTCCCAAGACTGTCGCAAAGTTGTCTTTCCTCTGGAGAATGAAAATCCTTACATATTTTCAGCATGTTCTCAGCAGCCGCTGCCAAAATCTGGAGTTCTTTGACTTCATACTTCTACTTATGCCACATCTCAGGGGAGACTTTCTAGCAGGCCTGGGGTGAGAGAGGCACTACAGCCTTTGGCTGCACAATGCGTACTGAGGGGAGATTTGCTGTGTAGTGATAAGGAAACAGCTGAGGAAGTGATTTAGATACGACCTTCATCTTAGACAGGAGCAAAATCTGGGATAGCAGAAGAAAATTCATGAAACTGAAAGAAGAAAAGATTTTGTGAATGGTGGTTGAGACAGGAATGGAAAGAAGATCTTCTTGAAGTTGGGAAGGATTTGGGTAGTCCCAAAGGAACTGGTTAGTTCAGCAGTATTTTAGGAAGGTGGGACAATGGCTGGAAGGGGATTGCATAGCCAACAGGTCTGGCCTCCTGTGGGATTCCATCTCAACTTGACCCAGTCCAGCTGCATCTGGAAACTACTGTAGTCTTGCCCCATGATTAGTCCTGTTGGAAGACTTGCTCAAACATTTACTCCTTTGCTAATTAATGATGTGATTTTCAGATTAAATTTACTCTGACTCTCTTTGCAACCATTTTTTTAATGTCGGCACTGCTCTTTACTTTAAATAACTTTTTTCTTTCCCTCATTTTAAGACCGGAATATAATCATAAACAGGAATCATTCTCTCAGCCATGATTTTCCTAGCGTTTAGTCCAGTCCTGTAAGACAGCCTCTCTTTTTTTATCAAAGATGCCTCTTCCTTAAACATTTTCTATTTAAATCCAGTACATTCTTAAATGTCGAGAAACCATTACTGAACACGTGTGAAGCCAGCATAGTACATTTTAAAAGAAATTAGGCTATATTATTTTAATTTTAAGTATCTGTAAACTTACCTGTTCTGTCAGAGAGGAAACAGAGTCTATCCCATACTGCTGTAAAGTAGATCTTGAGCTGTAATATTGTAGTTTAAAGATAGTATTTTTACTACTTGTTTTTATTCTGCATTCTGCTCTGGTCTCTCTCTGTGCAAATATAACAGATTGTTCTTTTCCCCTTGTATGTGGGAGTATATTGATCTTCTATATAAAGAAAAAATATAAAATTGCAATTAGTCAGTTACCTCAGTTACTGCATTTTACATTTCAGAAGAACCTAATAGTTTCCTTTTTTTCACCACTGAGTTTATTTTACAGTTTGAAAATACATTTTCTTCCAAGTATCCCATGAAACAACACCTAAGTAAAAAGTGCTAGAATGGCATCAAGTTTACAAAGCAAAGAGAGTTTTTCTCTTCCTCTGGTGATATGTTGTCATTGCTGAAAAAAAGCCTTCTGGGTTTTTGTTCTTTTGCTATAGAGATCTGGATAAAAAAAAAAAAAAACAACAACAAACAACCAAACCCCAGATGTATATTATAAGTTTAATAAGTACACTGAAGCCTGATCCAATCCACAGTGAAAGCAAAAGGCTTCCATTAGCTTTTATGGGACTGATTTGATGCCCTTTAGACATCAGCATATCCCCCAGAGCAGCAGCTGATAAACTGCTGCTGATTGTGGCCTTTGAAAATGGAGTATGCTGGAGGTTTACCACTTCCACCAGGATCCCACCAAGTTAATCATTATGCACCAATATTCTTTTACAAACCTAAGTAAGAGAAACATTGGCTTTATAGTATATTAGTTTAGTTTTTCCCCTTCCCAGTACCTCTTTAATTGCACTCTCCCTTTCCTATTTATTATTTATCTCTGTAATTGCATTCTTTCAGTATGCATAACCTCCTGGGATATAGTTGGTGTGAAAGGCACCATAGGAAATAAAGTTTTATAGCATATAGGATTGTTTTTAAATGTTGGACATATTGGCCATTGATTTCATTTTTATTGCACTCCAGAATCATAAGCCAATTCAACAGCAAACTCTCATATCCTTAACAGCAAATAAGCAAGGAAGAAATGAATAATACATTTTATTTATGTTTCTTCCTGCAATTCCCATCTAAGCTCATCGGGTGAAGATTTAATTTTCATGGCACTGTGTAGCTAGCAGTCACACATACATAATCTACCAGAAAGTAAATAAGATATTTGTATTGCTGCATTAATAAAAAAGGAAAAGTGAGGAACTGTGCTACCATTGTTCTTCTTTTTTTGGTTTGGAGTTCAGTTTTTACCCAGAAAACCCGGTATGGACAGGTACGATGAGTTGTAAGTTCAAGTGAAAGTGGGTAAAATTAAATTGCATGTAGGCATCTATGGAAATGGTTTTGGATAGCCAGACAGTTAATTTAGGTATCCAGCCTACCTAGCTTTGACAATGAGTGTTGATGTGACTTCTTCACAGGTGATACACAAGTGTTAGAACAGCCTCTTGCTTACTCCTCCTACAGTCATTGGAACCATGTACCACACAAGCCTTAAGAATTCAATTTGATCATCTTTCAAGCTCTCAAATGGCTATCCTGGATGTTAGGATAATGAGGTATCATTCTTTGGCACTCTCCTTCTAATCCATCCTTCTTTTCAATGGCTCATTTCCTCCATTCTTGATAGCAAAATGACCCAGGCATAATTTGAGCTGGGTTTTTTTGACAGATATGGTCTTGACCAGCCTTTATTGCCTTTGCTAAAAAGTGGGTTTGGGTGGTTATTACCAGACAGTTAGTCAGTTTCAAAGGAGTAACGAGACAGAAAAAGGAACAGGTATAGGATCAGGACAATGAACAGAAGCACTGTTGGGGCAGCTTTTCAGGCAGTAGAGTCCTTCTGCTAAACTATAGCCAAATCCTTGTAATAACCCATATTCACACTTTTCAGTGCCTTTTTTGCCTTGACGTCATCTGTGGTGAGGATAGGGAACCCACTTGTAACATAAAAGAGATTCAGAGGTGGCCTTTGCAATGCCTAGAAACCCTCCTGTGACACAGATGGGGCAGAGGTATCACCCAAACCTGGAAGATCCCAGAAACCTGGACTCTACAAAGTAGTTCTGATCCTGCATGGCTGAGCAGCCTTTGGAAAGTCACTTCTCTGTAGCTCAGTTTTTATCATCTGCTATGTGGGTGTAACTTCTTCCTAGAAAAAGACTTTCAGCTCCACCGATGATTGTCTAGGAGCTGGGGATTGTCATGCATGAGGGTGTGCCCACCATATTCTAGTGACATTGAGGGTAGACACTGCACATAAAACAGCTCTGTGAAAATAGTCAAAGACATTCATCAATATTTTAATGTTGAAACTGATCTGAGGGAGTTTTCTTCTACAGTCCAGTGAGAACAAGCAGAAAGGCTCTTCTAAACACAATATGTGTACAAAAATTCCCTTTCTTTCAAAGGATTGACTTTGTGTCTGTCGTCCCTGATGCTGACAAGGCAGACCTGGACTCCTGGTAATCAGTCCCCCCTGGAACCCAAGGAAGTTGGCTGTCATCACTAAAATTTTCTTTCATGGTTGCCTCCAATACGCAGGAAGAATGATATGGGAGACCTCTTGCTGTCCTATGAGCCTCTCTTCCGGGGGCCCTTCTGAAATCTCTTTGTCCTACAACACCCCAGGGTGATCTTTCCTGCTGCATCCAGTGAGCTGAAGTAAGGGCTGTCATGGAAATACAAGAGTAGCTCATATGCTTCATTATTGCAGTTTCCAGCTGTTTGTATGAGTTACTTTCAGTCATGTTTATAAGATTTCCTTCTTACTGCAAAGGTTAGAAATTTACTTATTTTCAATGTAAGCTGCACTTCTGGGATAATCTCATGAATCTGGTACACGGGGCTCTCAGTGTGGGGTTGTAAAGTTTGTAAAATGGGTTAAGCCACATAGTCTTGAAGAACAAATGAAGATCAGATTAATTGGTAGTTAATTTGGGGGCAAGAAATTTCAGTGAGTCCTGGTTTCACTGGTGTGGATCCTCCATCTGTGCCCATTCCTTTCTAGGCTTAGCCACCCTTCACCACAATTAGCAATTTTAAACATCTCACCCCCGCTTTGAAATAAATTCAAAGCTCAGATATTGCCTCATGGCTCCTCTATCTTTTTGATCTGCTGCTCTTCTGACCTTCCAATGCCTTCCCCATCTCATTTATTGTGGCCTTGTCCTCATCTCTTGCAGAAGACCTACTTCTACAGGTTTAATCAGTATTGAACTGCAGTAGGCGAGTGCCATCTCAGCACTTGACATGATGTTCCCGGAAAAGGAAATTAAAACTCTGAATTCTTCTAAATCTTTCTGTGCATCTTCTCCTTGAAAGGGGGTGAACTTTGCACCTCGTACAGGATTCCGACGCTCATGAGCTCTTAAGCCATGGGGATTTATTGCCTTGTTCCCTCATTGACATACATGTTTCCCTTGAATGTTGCAGCAGAAGTTAGTACACAGCTTTGCCGATCAAGCAGCAATATTGAACAACAATAGTGCTATACATGATCAGAAGTATTTTTCCAACCAGCGGCTCTTGGCAGCACAATGCCCTCTCTCATCAGGCGATGCCTATGGATGTGGAGAATACAAAGTCAGACTGTGTGCAGGAGCTGTTTAACAGAACAACACTAAGCGCTTTACCAACTATAGGCGACAGCGGAAAGGGGAGCGGGGCATGGGAAGTCAGATGGAGAACAAAACTTAGTTCTTAGCTACAGGGTCCAAATCCCATAATAGCTAAGCTGGCCGTGCAAAGACCCGTTCAGTAAGAGCAGTCCCACCCCAAAATGCTTGACAGGAAGTGTTCTGACACAGAAAGAATATATGTCTCTCAGCATATGTCTCAGCACGTCTTTTGATCTTTCTACAGCAGGGAGGCCCTGTGCTATAGGAGAAAGGATCATCAAGGAATGCCTGTGCAGAGATTTCTGAGAAATAAGCTCTGGAGTGATGGAAGGTTGTGGAGCTGCCCAGACGTGCCTTTCTAGATCCATGGGATGTGTAGGGGTGTAATGTAATGCCCATATTTAACAACAAGTTTCCACACGTGCCATAGAAGTCTCTTGTGCCTCTACACCAGTTCAGTATACACTGTGTGGGAACAAAGATATATTTGGGACTCTCCTTGTTTTTTGTCTAAGTCTGGGCAGAATCCTGAGGCTGAAGATGACGGAGGCACCATCTTCCATAGCAAATTCTCCTAAATTTCTGTTATTATTTGATTATTGAAATTCCACATGAGAATAGGTCTAGTAGATCCCATGCTCCTGATTCTCCCAAAGCTGGACCAGTTATCCAAAGGTCCCAGAGAGTGGGAGGTGATTTGTGGACTGGTGGTGAGATGTCCTTTGCTGACGATGGCGACACATCCAGCTGGGTGCTGCGGGGGTTTCTCTGCCCTGTGAGGTTGCATTGCAGTGATGAGGTGGTAACACATCCATGTGTTCTGTCACCTCCACAGGGAATAAACAAGATGAGCAACTACAGGGGAATTAATGTGAAATTACCACGCAACTGCAATTCCCTCACCAGGCAGCGACCCTCCTGGGCAGACTAGCCTTCTTCACAGTGAACGAGTGCAGTGAAGCATGTGCTTAAAACTGCTCTGCTTTAAACCAGCTATGTCTGCTGTCCTAGTAAGTGAGGACTGCTTTAACTGCTTGTGTGGAACAAGCCTGTCCTAGGCTGAAATACAAGTGTCCACAGAGAAATTTGCTTGAGCTTGACTGAAGAAGGTCTGTGCATGGACAAGTCCAGGCAGTGAAGGACCCTGCTTGGGAGCTCTGGTCCAGCGTGGCCATGCCATGAGGCTTTGCTCAGCTGTAAGAGCTGGGCTCCTTCAGGCAGAGAAGGAAAGAACCACATTTTTCTGTGTCCAAAACCCAGTGCGACTCCTGGTCTGTGGCAGAAACTTCCATTTCCATCTGCTGGGCTTTACATGCTGGTTTTTCTTTGTTGCTTATAATTATAGCACAGAAACAGCTGCACAAATTCAGCCTCCCAACATCTGTGTACAGGTGGGCAGGACCCTTCTGCTGTGCTACAGAGATGCGACTCCAGGCTGATGCCCTGTGTCTTCAGGAGAGCAGCAGGGAGAGGAGAGAGGACAGATGTTACGCCAAGTACTGATGTTGGTTTTCCCACACATTTGCCAGTAGTAGCATTACCTGTTAGCTTAGTGTATTTAAATTGACCAGAAATTCAGAGACTATAACAATGGTACACTGACAAAGACACTGACCAAAGACACAGTGAGTCAGCTGGAGCTAGTAGTGCTAATGCAGAAAAGTACTTTCATCCTTTATTGCTATCATAGGCTGAGGTGTGTATGTATTTTTAACAGCTTGGGGGTATAATAAAACTAACTTCATTTCCTTGAAGAAAAATAATAATCATCTGTGACAGCAAGTATATTTTCAGCAATTGCATTCCACATGTATTTTCTTTGCTTTTTAAATTATTTATACAGTTACATCACCCACAGCTTTGTGGTCCTTTGCACACAATGAAAAAGTTTCTCTGTGGCTAGGATTCACTTTTTTGTTTGTGTCTCACCTACTGTATGTGGGAATTGGAGAACCTAGTATATAAAATACAGTGCGATAACAAAAGAAATTACTATCAATGGTATGAGAAAGATGAGATTTATATGGCCTGAATACCTCAGAGCAAAAAAAGATATGAGTTCAGATCTGGGGAAGGGGAGGTAAAACAGAGAAACAGAGAATAAAAATACACATGGTCTCATAAAATGTGGAAACAGATCATATTTCAGGCTTGCTTTTCTGATTCATTCCTAATAAGATAATACACAAATTCTTCCAGTGATTTAAATCCACTTACAACATTAGGTGTTTTATACGGATGAATTCATCCTTTGGTGGCCAGAATTTAAGAGAATGGTGGAATGTGTACATCCTGCATCATCAGCTTGTGAATCAGGTGGTGTTACATACAAAAGTAGAATGGTTCAAGTTGGAAGGGACCTTAAAGACCATCTAGTTCTAACCCCCCTGCCATGGGCAAAGCCCCATTCAGCCTGGCCTCAAACACCTCCAGGGATGGGGCATCTGCAACTTCTACAGGCAACCTGTTCCAGTGCCTCACCATCCTCAGAGTAAAGAATTTCTTCCTAATACCTAATCTAAGTCTCCCTTCTTTCAGTTTCAAACCATTACCCTTCGTCCAATCACTCCACTCTCTCATCAAAAAAGTCCCTCCCCATCTCTCCTGTAGGCCCCCTTTAGGCATTGGAAGGCCACTATAAAGTCTCCCTGGAGCCTTCTATTCTCCAGGTCGAACAACTTCAGCTCTTTCAGTCTGTCCTCACAGCAGAGGGGCTCCAGCCCCCTGATCAATTTTGTGGCCCTTTCCTACTGGACTCATTCCTACTACCCTTGTAGTAAGGACTGCACAATGGCTGACTGTATAATAAACAAATAAATAAATGTCAGGCTAACTCTCCCCTTCCCAAACTACACTGTCCTGTGTCTCACCTCTTCCTAGGCTTGTCCTAGCAATGTAGGATGGCTGGTAGCCATCAAACTTGGCTTTCTGGCCTGCTCCAGTGTCCTGCCCATCAAGCTGCGCCACGACCTCCACCAGGCTTAATCTACAGCACAGACAACTTGCGCTATTGCTCATTCCTCTGCTCTTCAGCTCCCTGCCCCCTAAACCTGAACACACTGATAGGAGAGCACAGTCTGCCTCTGCTCTGCTGTGCTTCTCTGACCGCCATACGAGAAGGCAATGCTGACTCTCTGGTGCACAGGAGAACCCAGATTTCCCCTGGGAGCTTGTGCCTCTTCCCTTCAAGTGCTGCCTTGCAAGCTTTGCGCTGTCACAGCACGAAATCACAACTCTGGACCTTATTTTGATTTTTTATTAGTAGCTGTTTGATGCTGGTAGCCAAGTAGAAAACAAGACTGTTATCTGGGAATATAGTGAAAAGCAAGTGGAATTGACAGTTGCTTGCAGATATCCTGAGTTAGTTTCTCACTTTCTCAGGGAATGGGAGAAGTTTCACTTGTTGGGACTTAGCTGTCATCTTACCCTGTGAGCAAAAGCAGAGTGGGAGCAGCCGTGTCCAGCCTTACAGCTGCCTGACACAGCACTCCAGCTCGCAGGGCTCCGTTGCACAACATCAGCACATCACTTGGACATCCCCTTTCTCCATCTCTCATTCTCTTTCAGTGACTTTGTGATGATGCAAGCACCTCCTTGTGAAGCCATAGTGCCTCCTGATTTGCTGGTAAGCACTAAGTTGTACTGGATAATGGAGAACCCAACACTTGTACAATCTGCCACTTTACACCAAGGATTCAAAGGGGTGTGGGGGTGGTTTCTATTATGGTGCCCCCTCTCCTCTCACTGAAAAAGTGGGGTAACCTCAGGAATGTAAGATCATATATGGATGCTATGTTCGAAGAATTGTTTTCTTTTTTCAGCAGGGCTTGTTGCCATAGGACAAGTGGTAATGGCTTTAAGCTAAAGATTGACACTAGATATAAGGAAGAAATTTTTTAACAGTGAGGGTGGTGAATCATTGGAACAGGTTACCTGCACAGGTGGTAGATATCCCAACCCTGGAAACATTTAAGTCCAGGTTGGACAGGGCTCTGAGCAATCTGATCCAGTGGAAGATGCCCCTGCTCATTGCAGGGGATTGGACTAGATGATCTTTAAATGTCCCTTCCAAACCAAATCATTCTATGATTTTATGATTTTTACCAGGCTGATTCCTTTAAAAACTTATTTTTTGGTTCCAGTGTAAAAGACTATAACACTTATCACCTCTGGTGAGATTGCTGCAGCCATCACTGGGCTGTAAGGGGATGTAAACAGGACTGGAGAGGTTTCTCCTGACTCCTCTGAATGGCTGTCCTCAAAGTGGGACTGGGGAGTTGAGGGGGTTATTAATGTTCAGAAATAATATTATTGGCTTGAAAATCATGTAAAAAATACCCGGAAGAATCAATTTGCTTCCCACTGTTTCCCTTTGGCTGTTGGATTCCTTAGGATTTGAGCAGAACACTTTTTCTCCAATTTAAACTACAGCAAATGTGTTTTAAAATGAAGTCCTTAATTCTTCTCATAACTCCAGGAGCCTTACAATGCACATGAATAGGCTGGGTAAGCTGACAAACACACAAGGTGTACTTCATTAAAAAAAGGAAAATCCATTCCTTCCTCTCCAGGCAGGCAGCAGCAGAGTTGGGACTCAGCTTTGGGTAACTAGTTGGTCTCCAGAATGTTCCTGGAGCTGCAGAGCTGTCTCATGCTTCCCAGGAAAGAGGGATATTAAAAGAGTATCCCAGAAAATGGTGTATTAAGAATGTTGTTATTAGGTCACAGAATCACCTAGGTTGGAAGGAACCTTTTAAGATCATCTAGTCCAACCAATGAAAAAAACACAAAACCCCCAAACAAACAAACAAAACCAGTAAAAAAACTCCAAACACAAACGAACAAAAAAACCCACACAATCCCACCAACCATATCCCTTAGCACCATGTCAACTGGTCTCTTGAATACCTCCAGGGATGGTGCCTCAACCACCTCCCTGGGTAGCCCATTCTAATGCCTGATAACCCTTTCAGTAAAGAAATATTTCCTAATATCTAACCTGAACCTCCCCCGGCGCAACTTGAAGCCATTGCCCCTTGTCCTGTCATCTGTGACTTGGGAGAAGAGACCGACCCCCATCTCTCTACAGCCTCCTTTCAGTGAGTTGTAGAGAGCGATAAGGTCTCCCCTTGGCCTCCTTTTCTCCAGGCTGAACAATCCCAACTCCCTCGGCCTCTCCTCATAAGACTTGTGCTCCAGACCCCTCACCAGCTTTGTTGTCCTTCTCTGGACCTGCTCCAGCACCTCAATGTCTTTCTTGCGGTACGGGGCCCAAAACTGGACACAGTACTCGAGGTGGGGTCTCACCAGTGCCCAGTACAGGGGGACGATCACCTCTCAGGTCCTACTCACCACATTGTTAATGTGAGGAATCTTAAAAAAGGCTCTGGCAAAGAGTCTGTTGCCTCTCTTCCGGAGTATTATGGTGAACTCTGCCATCGAGCCTTTCACTGTACCAAAACAGCCATCTCTTGGGTGGTTAATGCCCATCCTCCGGTTTTGAACACGCCGCTCTCTCTTCAAATCCAGATGAATCTCAGGTCAGGTGCTGGATGCTCCTCTCCTCAGCAAGCAGAAAAAAAATCACTGCAAACAGAGTATTTCATGAAAAGTGGGGAAAATATTAATTCTAACCCCTGCATGCACTGCATGTATTCGTTTTCTTTGCTGAAATATGTATTAAGTCCATACCTTAAATCACTTTGATACTTAGGCCTTATGGTGACCTGAAATGTTTGCTTTAGAAATTGAGGGATCCAGAGCTCCTATAGCTTTTCAAGTCCCTTTGTTTATTAGAACTGCTCTTGAAAAGGCAAATGTACCAGTTGCCTGCAGCTGCCCTTTGATTTGCATTTTCTGTATCTGTGCTAGTCATTTTCTGGGGTTATCTTCTCAGAGTTTTCCAGCCTTTTGATCCTCTCCAACATCTTCCAAGGTAGAGCCAAACATAAGAATAAGAATATGAGAGCAGTCCCTTATGGTTGAACTGTGAGTCTCAAATATAAGCTGAGCTGGACAGGAGAAGCAGCATCACATCAGATGGAGATTAAAATGCAGGCTTTAGCCTTATATCCTGCCCCCTCCCTTGTTCTGGAAAAGCTCATATCTCTGGCCTATGTAATTTTGCTCCCCTTCCCCATGTTTGCCATCAGCCCCCAGTAGTGGCTGTCTTCTGCAGGAAGAGGAGGAAATGGTTTTTCTCCACTCAACCGCTGGACGTCTTCTTGAGTAAGTGAGGCACCACTTTCCTTCTTGCGGTATGGGGAGAATGAAAGTCTTTTTATTTCCATTGCCCACTAAGTTGGAGCAGTGTCAATTTAGTTCTCAGACAGTGTGTCACACCAGCAAATAAATAAATAAACCCCAGTGATCCCCTACAACTTTCACAGGCCTGAACTTTTGCATTTGATTTCTGAGGCTCCTGCTGTAGCTAATTGAAAAAGTCTGTTTACATTTTGTTTCTAAGTGCTCTGGCATGACATACAAACTATCTTGTGTACGCACAACATGGGCAGGGAATTTAAATGGTTATAACATGGGTAGGTACTTATAAGTGTTTAAAGAGAAATAGAGTGCTGAAGCCCAAGCCTCCAGTGCATGGTGGCACTTCTGAATCCCATTTTTTGTTTGAAATCCTTCTTGTTCATAAGAAGACAATTAAATAATTTTTTTACCTCCTAGAACAATTTTGTGGGTTTTTTTGTTTTTTTTTTTTCCCTAGAGCTCATGAACAATGGGTTTACAAATAGCAAGAGAAGTGGTTACAGCATGTGATTCTAAGCAGCAGCTGAGCACGTCTGGAAGGATTGTCCCAGCCACAGTGACACCAAGTCTTCTGCGCTTGAAGAAGGTGGGAGATTTGCCAATGGGGTTCAGATGTCTGTGCTATCACAACTGCGTCTGATTGCCAAACAGTTTGCTATCGTGTGGATGTGTGTGCCTGCAAGCTGTGGCTTTTCTGGTGTGGGTTCTCTGCTCTGGGAGTGAGCGGGGCTGCAGTGTGGCTGTGAGCCACGGCCTGAAAGCCAGAGCATCCTCAGGAGACCAGGGGAGGCAGGACACTGCAGACACCCTCTTCCTCCTGTGGCTTCTTGGCTGTGCCGGACAGAGGAAATAGTAGTTATTTAAGAGTTAAAGTCTGCACCAAGTCAGTATCAGTTTAATAGTGGGAGGAAAGGTTACAGTATTGGTTTTTCAGCAGTAAATATTGATGTAATACCTCTCAAAATGAGGATGAAACCATTTTAGGCACTTAATGCCACACGGGCATCATGCAATAGATTTGGTTAATTAAGATCTTGATGAACTGACTGGCTACAGAAGAGGGAAACATACAGTTTGTTGAGCAGGGAGGTTAAAAGAGTGAGCCTTGAATAACTGACATTTTATTGCACGTAAAGAAGACAGCATTAGATGGATTCAAGTGGCTCTCTTAACAGAAAATAGCATGGCTTACTTCTTGGGTCGGTACAGGAATAGAAATAAATCAAAGAATAATTATTCCCAGAAAGCCACAGAACAGTATTCTTCGGGAAAGAGACCTAAATATGACACTGGCAAAACAGGGTTCGATACATTTTAAATTGGCTTAATCCAAGAAGCAGCATGATGTCTCACAGATATGATACAACAGATGCAGGCTTCTATTATTTCTTGTAACAAAGTGCATCTGGAAGCCTGTAAAGATCTGACAAGTTTTTATGGGCTTAAGTTTGTTCTGTACTTCTTTCCTTTGAAAACATTTCTTTTTTTTTTTTCTGAAGGTAGCCAAAGGGAGAACAAACACACTTATAACTTCTCTGTGTAATACAAAAAGTCAAAATAGTTTGTAACATTAAATACCATATTGGAATACTTTTAATTACCCAGAAGACTGGATCATCATTGTCTTTCACCTGGATGAGGTGAGAAAAAAAAACCTTGAATATTTTGAGAAAAGAGTTTGGAAAGCACAAGCAACACCAATGCTGGGTCTTACTGCAAGAGTAGGCCGTTGGTCTCTCGTCCCCACGCTGCTGTCGGGTAACGTGCTGGGTCCAGACCCTTGGTCACTGTAGGAGATAGTGATTTTCTGCAGCTGATGCAGTCCCCAGGGAGCTCTTCTGACTTAAAGCCACAGAGGATCTGACCTAATGTGTTATAAAAGATAATATGGTTGATGTAAAAAGGACATACATTTATATCCTCATTGGCCATCTGTCTGTTCAGCAGCAGTGATGCTGATGTGAGGAAAGGTGTCTGCAAAACAACTGCACTGGTGACATTTGTTGCTATGGCAGGTCCAGATTAAGCCACTTTAGAGTTACATAGCAAAAAAATGACTCTTCTGAGTAACAGGCTTGGATTTCCTACACCCAGTGGCTGTGAGATTTGACTCTTTTATATTGAGGGTTCTTTTGTGGAAAAAAAATATGTTTTTATATATATATAAAATACTTAGTCATTTAGTAAGTAGAATATTGAAAAATAACCCAGTTCATTCCACTTAAGTTATAGTTATTTGTATGCCCTTTATCACTGCTTT
Source organism: Gallinago jamesoni (assembly GCA_025769975.1). Lineage (NCBI taxonomy): Eukaryota > Metazoa > Chordata > Aves > Charadriiformes > Scolopacidae > Gallinago > Gallinago jamesoni. The sequence continues at coordinate 14,142,224 of JAOQGH010000019.1, forward strand.
GTCTTTAGGCTGATTCAACTGAAAAATAGTATAAATCCACAATAGCCCCAGTTATATGGGCAGAGATGGATAGTTTACTCTGATATATATGTATATGATGTGTAAAGGTCAATATTTACTTCCTCCTCTAAAGAAGGTCATTTATCTAATTTTTGATAGAACTCATCACTTACTAGAACATTAATGTGAAGTAGGCTGCTATTTGATATAGTTAGAGCAATTATTTGTCTCGGTTTTCTCGTTCTGTCTGGAAATTTTGTCTGGACAGAATTTAAGAACTTTTTGCACATTTGTGAGGCTTTCTGGGTAACAGCACTAATGCAGCAGCAGGTCTGGTGACTCTGAATAAGTATCCACACCCCATTTCATACACATGTTTTTCATACAAGCAGAGCAGGTACTACACAATGCACATGCAGATGTGTTTCTGAAAGGAAAGCCTGGACAAAACCACAGCAGTAGTAATGAAATTATAATATCACAGAGCATTGTAATCCAAAACAGTTTAAAAAATAGGTGGCATATTGTAAGGAAGTCCCTCAAAAATGTGAAGTTCTCAATTCTTACAATACAGAATCTTTAAAAGAAAAAAAAAGAGACTTATTCTTTTATTTTTCCCTTTAGGTCTTTATTTTCAGTATTATAGCCACTTTAGCTCAGCCTTAACTTTGCCATCCTTGTTGCATCATGTCTGTGCAGGTGTTACGACTGTATAGGAAAACCTATTAATCAGTAGCATGTGCACCTCAAGAACTAAAGAGAGCAGTCTCCAGGGGTCTGCATCAATAGCTTCCCCTCTCTCTTGTCTTGGTAAGCCAAAGCATAATTTGTTGCCTCTCAAATTTTTATTGGAAAGTAGATTTGATGGGTTTGTCTTCTAGCGTCCACATGAGATTTCTGGGCTCGCTAAGACTGCACCGTTTTGTGAGTTGCTGTGTTGGGACCTGTGTAACTCAGAGAACTTCATACTCTTAGGTAGCTGAATAGAAAGCCCTACATATGTGCATGGATCAGAAGATAGGAAGAGAAGTTTCCCAAATATAGCAGCTGCTCTTTCTGTCTTGAGTTCAACTGCAATATGGACAGGGCAGCTTCATGTAGCCTCTGGTGCTACAAATTATGCATAAAGCCCCCAACATTCACCTGGCAAATGCAAAGTCCACTAAAGTCACTCTCAGATCAATAACAAATGCTAAGTCAGGTAAGGGAAGAACTCATATCCAAATGACAAGCTGAATATACATTTCTTTTCACTTTCTCTGACCGAAAATAGTTCAGTAGGTCCATGACAAGGGGACAACTGGATCACCATGTCCCTCTTCATATCCTCACTAGGTGAGGAGGTCCACAGCTGCTCTCAGAGGCGTCACACTCTGCTGTGTGGGATGGGGGTGGGCAGTAGGTTGATACTGGGAGGACACTGCATGGTCTTCTCCAGGAATTTCTTACGTGCCTTTGAGTCCAAAGCCACTCCCTCACAGTGACTTCACCCTTGGCTCTTGGGATGCCATGTTTCTTGGCAGTGTGTAGCAGAGAAGTGAGGGGCAAGATGGTCAGCATTGAAAATGAGGTGTTAATTTGGGGAAAATGAGCTCAAGATGGATAGAGGAGGAATACACCCCTCAACCCTCTGTGATGAGAATGTTGTTGTTGAGTGGAAATGCATGCGTCACAACTGATCCTTGGCATTAGACAACTGTGCTGGAAAACATCTGGCCTAGAATTTCAAAGGCAAAGGAAATTGAGATGCACAAACAGGCCAGAGGGCAGCACAGTTAACCAATACTTGAGGTAACTTTAAATACACTATCATGGGTATCACATGTGATGTGTGTGTAGAGCTACCCTGGCTGGAAACCATCAGCCACCTTCAAAGTTATGATTAAATTAATGGAATTGTACCCTCATCTTCTGAAAGTGCATCACAGCACCATTTTCTTTGTCATGTTTTGCAGCCTGCCAAAACAACATTTGAGACCTGAAACACAAATCCACTACATAGTCATTATGAATAAAAGCAAAGCTGGATGATGACTTTTCCTGGTTCATAAAATCTGCTGGTCTGTGACTACTCAAAGGTTCATTTGGTCTTGTGCTCTCTGGCAAACAAAGTGTCTCCCAGCTCCCACATATTAGCAGTCTGGGCAGTTCATGTGCCAGCACTTACAGCCAAACAATCATGCTTAATTACCATGGATGAACTTGTCCCTCAGGAGTTGGTGGAACCCCAGTATTACCCTCTGTGGGTGAAGCAAAGGGATATTGCTATATTGTGTAAAACACCTTTCAGTCCAAAGAGTAAGAATCATGGTTTTATGATAAAATGAGCACCTTGCTAACCTACAAGTTTCATACTTATACAAGCAGGGGGCTTTTCTGATGACAAGAAAGAAGCAAGACTATTTCAAGTTAGGCTTATGAAATAAGTAATGCAACTTTCTTGTGTTGGCCAAAAATGAAAAAGTTAAAGGTTTTACAATTTCTTCACCATGTAATCCTATCTTGGGGCTGTCAGTATCTTAATGGCCTATTGATTGGTTCTTGCTACCTGCTATTTTTAAAGAAGTATTGTTGCTCTGTTAGGCCAAACATGAGAAACTACTTTTAAAGATCTTTTAAAAGTTTTATGATTTTTCAAAGGCTTCTCAGAAGCTTATCAAGCTCCAAGGCAGGTGGAATTAACTCTACGGTATTCTCTCTGTGTTTCTGAGACAGTGAATCAACCTGTGGCAAGTGACGTTTTCAGTGACCTTTGTAAAGGGACAAAAAAGGAACACCTTAGATGAATCAGCACACAAAATTACTTGGACACCTCTTATATTTTACATTCATCCAAATTGAGAGACCATGTGATGGCTATAAGTGGTTGGTTTTTTTTTTAATGGGAAGTCCCAGAGACAAACTGCTATGTGATAGAATTGGTAATCTGTTCAAAAACTGAGACTTCAAGAACATGGCTCAGGTCCTACAAGGCATTTGGTGCTCATTCTCTAGTTTTCTCCTTGATCTTCTGACTTAGAAATAAAAATTCACCTTCTTTAGGCTTTTGCTATTTCCTCCAGTGCTTACATTTCCCTGTGGAAGGAGTGAAGAGCTTGATTAAGTGAAGTAGCAGATCATAGAATTATAGAATAGTTTGGGTTGGAAGGGACCTTTAAAGGTCATCTGGTTCAACCCCCCTGCAATAAGCAGGGACATCTTCTACTAGATCAGGTTGCTCAGAGCCCTGTCCAACCTGACCTTGTGGTCCTCCACTTCTCCTTTAATGGCCTTCCCAGAAGTTTCATTCCTTCTGCAAATCCAGCCCTTACTGCTCTTTCATGCAAGTAAGGAGGGTGGTGAGATCCATGGAGAATCAGGTAACTCACTGGGGAACAATAAATAGGTACAAGTGAGTAAAGGAAGGGAAGCTACATATGTTCATCCTTCTCCTTGTCACTTGCCTCACAGGACTGTCATTTGATTTACTCTCATCTGATGAAGATGATCAGTAGGGGCCGTTGTTTCTAAGGGGGAAGTGAAAAATGGGAAAAGTATTCTCCTCATCAGACTTCATTTTTTCCTTAGCAGAAATTAATGAAAATCACATTCTTTCTGCATGGAGAGCAGAAGCAGATAATAGTGCACTTGCCTCCACTGTGTGGGTACTCCTTCCAACAGAATGGGAATTAACAGCACATTTGAAAATAAAACATAAATTGCAGTTCTTTTTCTGTTTTATTTCTGCAGAATTTATCTCCTTTCCTCCTTGTTCACTGTAAATAAGCTACGAAAGTCCAGAGATGCATGGGGTTCACTGTAAAATCTGGATGGCTTCTTGTGATCCATCTCTTCTTTCCTCATTCTGAAATCCTGTTCAGGACAGCAGAGGAAATACCCAAGGAGATCATCTGATCAGCAGGAGCTGCGTACGGGTCTGTGAGGTTAACAGATGAGAAAATGGGAAAAGCATACATATTACATATTACATAAAATAGAAAAACAATGAAATTCAATCTCTGTGGTAATTTTTTTTTGAGAGCAGCAGAAAGACTGAAATGGGAAAATGAGTTTGAAGGTGGTGCTGTGCACTCCTCAAAGCAGTCAGGTTGATTAATTTTTCTTTATATCATCATCATGAACTTAAAAGGAAGAAGAAAGGAAGCCTTCATTGGGCAGTACATCAATTCCCCAACACCTCCCACATTTGCAAATACCGGATATGTACCGAATATTTGGTGCAAGTAAGTTCTATGAGCGTCTACAGCAACTCTTAGGTTTGTATCTTCCTTCTGCTCCTTTTTATTACATTTACCATAGGTCTGAAGGCTGGCAAGAATGCACTTGTTAACAAGAAAACCATGCTCCATTAAATCACCAGGAATAAAACTGGCAAATATTGGCCTGTGTAAGATAAGAGGGTGAAAGCTGACAGAGATGCATAACCATATACATAGATGCTCAGATGAGAATTTTTTGAATTTGGGTCTTCTATTTCTGTTGTTTCTTTGTAAGCTGAATAAGGGACAACATAAAGAACTCTCTGACCTCAAAACAGTAATTTCTTCACCTTACCAAGCCTAGCCAAAGAGGATAAAAGGCAAAGGAAAACAAAGTTATCAAAACTGGAACTCAATCCACAAACAGCTCTGACTGATAGAAAACAATTCAACAACTTTCTCATAAACCATGAGTGCAATGTTTGGCTTTTACAAGCTACCACCTCTGTTGCTAGTCCTGGTTCCATGTGGCTCCTTGCACTTATGAATCTGTCCATCTCGAGGTTAATCAGATTGAGTGATCTTCAGAGCTCACATGGACATTTGCAGGATACTGCCATCCTAATCCATGACCAAAGTGCTGAGAAATTATTTGCTATACAAGTAAGAATCAGTACTGTTTACAAAAAGAAACTTGCAGGGTAAAACTTTTGGGATTTGAACTCATAGACTACAACATCCATTTTGGAGCATTGGCACAAAGAAATGATTGTGCTCACTGTTAATCAGATTTATTTTGAATTTTAAACAAAGTAATAAAGTTGGCTCACAAGTGAAAGAAAGGAACATTAAATGTTTATCCAGTATAATCCCACTGTTTTATCAATGTAATGCATCCTAATTCTTAATTACAAATACACTGCTGATGCTTGCCAAAGTAGCATCCTGTGAATAACAAAAATGTATAGTGTTTTAGAAAAGAGCACTTTATAAAATGATAAATACTAATGTGGCATAAAAAAGTGAAAGTGAGGGCAAAAGAGTGAGACAACTATGAGGAACGTAGTGGTTTGTACTGGCCGGTTGATTACCTTGGCTATTAATACGGCTATTATTTATCCTGTTACTCATATTCCCATTCCTCTCTTTTGTTCTCAGTATTTACTTTTGCATACTCAAAATTTTGGGGCAAAACAAGGATTTCTATGTTATCTATTTGTCTCTGTGTGTAGAACTACCTGCCTTTAGCGGGGTTTGTAAGCCCTGATATAGCACAAGTAACTGGTGAAATGTAATTAATGGAAATAGCCAGGAAAACTGTAGGAAGCAGGGAGACTGGGGGACAGAGCTGGGAGTATGAAGAAAGAAGATGGTAAAAGCTCTTAGCTGATGGAGGTGTGGTCAGTAGAGGCCATTCGTTCTGGCACAGCTGTCTCTTGCAGATGCACAGGCTGCTGATGTGTATTGGCTTTCTGGCTCTGCCACAGCCAGTCCATGTGAGACACTGGAGGACTGAGAGAAAGACTCGGAAACTGTAATGGGCTTGAGCTGTCAGTTTGGTGAATAAATATATATGGCAAATATTTAGTGATGTGACAAGACAGAAAGCTGATGCTGCTTTGTTTGGTTTTGTATTTTCAGCATTCAATACGTGTAAATATATGTAGTATGGCTCTGACGCATAGCTGTTTCTGTATTAAAATATGAGTAAATGGCAAGCAGAGTTTGTTTTGGTTTTTTGCCCCAAATGAATTAAATACAGGCTCCATAGACTGTCTGAGAAGACAAGAGACTTGAAAGCTCAGTTCAGATCCAGATCTAAAATAAGTAGATAGTGTCAGAAGTTAAGGACCTATAGGATAAATCCATCCCTTCACCATTTCAAGGTAATTTAATTTTACATTAACCTGCATGTGTCTCCTAATAATATCCTAAAGATGAAACCCTACCAACTCTGCAGGGAAACTAGAGTTTCCATAGCCCTTGTTCCTGGAGTTTGTTGGATAGACTGAGCTCCCATCCTGACCTCTTCAGATGCACACTGGCTGTAGGCCCACTTTTTCATGTGGACAAACCTGAATTTTGCTCTAAGTATGTATTGTAGACTTCCCTGTTGCCCTAGACAACTAAATGCTCAGTTTCCATCCTCTGTGTAAATCAGAAGCAGCTCTATCCAAGACACTCTACTTAGTTAAGCCAGAGGGAAACAATGTATGCAGAAGAGTTATGACTTTAGATAGCATATTGTAATATGCACTCTGTGCACATCTATGACATTTTGTAAGTGATAAATGAAATAAAATATGTAATCAGCGATTATATTGCAAGATAATTAATTATCTATTTTTTACCAGTAGACAATTATTTATTATAATGATTAGTAAAAGTAAAATAATTCATTAAACTACTGTTTTCTAATTATAGCAAGATACAAATTGCTTTGATTAGTTTATTATTGCTGTAAAACTAAATGCAACCTGCTAAATAAAGTTTGCTGGTTTTAAGTCACATTTACATTTATGAGATTTGTATTTGAAAACTGGTGAGTTAATGCTCATTCTATTTTCCATAGATTTAGGAAGTTACTAAAGTCAATAACAAGATCCCCACTTCAATATAATACTGTATATCACATATATAGTTTGGTATAACTCATTGTCAGTATCTCCTGTTGAAACTAATTAATAGGTTGAATGACCTTGACATACTAAGGGGACCTTAAAAGGTCAAGCGTTGATGTACCTCTTTCAAGAGGAGTCTATGAAAAATTCCTGTCAAAAATCTATAGTGTATTATAGTGGATGATTTGACACAGTACCATGTATTCAGCATTGCAATCAAAATTGCAGATTATTAAGGAAAAAAGGGAAAACAACAAAATTTTTGGGGCTTTAGTTAAAGAGAGAAAAATCCATTCTTCATAATTCTGAAAATGCACAGATTCCTACTTTTGTAAACTGAGCCCTACACTGTCATCATAAAAAGAGGTATGAAGGTGTAAAATACTGCATTTCATCATTTTTATACTTTACCTCAAAAGATTTCTTCTTTGGTTTTCTTTTAATTTTATTCTGGACTAAATGTGTCCACATATGGAGCTGCTCTGGAAAATGCTACAAATTCACATTTCTTTCATCCCAAATATCTCTCAAGTGAAGACAAGCCCCAAGGCAAAGACGCAGCCTTCCCCCCCCGACATGAATCACAGTGGAAAAGCCGGCTAACCCCACTGGCCAGGCTCCTACATTCTCCAGTCTCTCCATCTGCTCACTTAACTGCCCACAGAGAAAAAGGCTTCCTCACTTCCACCAAACGGTTTGGGGCAAACATCCTGCTTCAGCTCTTTTAACAGAAAATGCTTCCTTGGGGTTTTATTGTAAAATCGGAAGTTGGAAATAATTTTAGGGATCTATTTTTTACTATGACTGGGTAACAGCTTAGCTATCTGCTAAAAACATTTCATTGCACCATGAGACTTGATGTCCCAACTGCGAAGTTTACTCAAAAAGTGAAGTTTACTCAAAAAAATGAAGTCATGTTACACTGGACCTCCAAAACCTGAAGGGGAGTCTCTGGCCATGTTCAAACATTTGTGGCCTTAAATTCTTTCTATTTTTATTTGTTACTTCCTCAAAAAAAAAAAAAAAGAAAAAAAGAGAGAAAAAAAAAAAAGGGGTGGCTCTGGATTTCAGCACTTACCATCACATGTGACACAGCAGTGTAAAGCAGTTGCAAGGCGGATCAAGTCAGCCCTTCTGGATGAAGAGCTTTTAGAGGGATCTGGGTACACAAAAGTATGAGAGAGTGTTTCTTCTGCCTGCCCAGGACATCATTCCTTGCATTCCTGTTCCTGTATGCAAAGAGAGAGGCCATGTGTTGCCTCTTACAGAAGAGATATGAGGGAAAAACTCTGTGCTCTGTGTTGTATCCCTTTGCTTACAAGAGTAAGAAACTATGTGGGCTGGAGCCCAATTCCCTCCCATAGCTTCAGTACGGGAGAAAAGAAGGAATATTTGGCCTGAGCACACATTTAGTATATCCAAATTCATGTGCTGTCTGACTTCGAGTCTTTCCTGGTGAAGTGTGTTCAGCAGATAATGATGGCAAACGGCCCCATCTAGACACCTGGGCTTATGGACTTCTGAAAGATCGTGTCTTATCAACAGCTATATATAACCACTGGTGAACCAGACACATGGTGGATAATTTACAGATCTACGTACTCTCGATGGCAAAAAAAGTCTCATTGGTGGCATAGAGATGGCTCCAAGACTGAACCCCAAACCAGACCACCAATTAAAGCTGAATACAGTTTCAGGTGAGGACAAGGAGAAACAGCTGGATGAATACAAAGCCATGGTATGTCATTAGTAACAGCTTTGCTCCTCTGACATAGCAGAGTCCTCCAGGATAAAGGCAATTTTTTTATCTGCGAGAGGATGATGTATCTCAGAAGCTGGTCTGAGACTGGCAAACGAATCCCTCCCAAAACTCAGGACTGTCAGAAGTACGTGGTACACTTCAGTCCTCTTGCTTTTTCCTAGATCAATGAACAGCAAGGACTACGTGTGCCTTTTAAACCTAATTCTAAGTTTTAATTCTAGATACTCCACTAAAATGCTTCTTCCTCTGGAGAGACGTTGCAACAACAAATGTGTGCCAAGCGTTATTCGTGTTAATCAATATGCTACTGGGCTATACCAATGAGGAGAGTGAAAAAACCTTACCAGTGAGAAAGCCACTAGGATTTGTCCTGTTATTTGGAGAGAATTCAATGATCTTGTGGTGGATAACCTTGTTTTCAAGAAAAGCACCCATCCATACACCAAGAATTGAGTATTCCAATCCATTCTAGCAGAACACAAGTTCCCAGTTTGCATGGCTGCAGAGATAATCTTCCAAAATCATAATAATCTTCCAAAGTATAATTACAAAATCTACCTGAATCTTACAATTGCCTGAAACTCAGAGGTGTTTTTGTGATCCAATGAATTTGGCCTTGATATATCGAACTACTACTTGACCACAGACTCTTTTTGGCAGATGGGCATACATGCGAGAGAAGACAAACTACAGTGGTCAATATCAGTGCTGCCAGAGAAGAAAGTCAGAGGAAGGCAGACAGAGGAAAGAAGATAGGGGAGTGAAAGAAGGAAGGAAGGAGATCAAGGAAGAAGAAAAGCAGCAGTAGTAATTTATTTGATGACAGCACACTGTACAAATAACAATTGCTTGGACGATATGTAAAGGACAGACTTAGCTTTTCTCCACCCCTTGCCATGATCTTTCTGCCATCTTTTACCAACGAGTGAGCAGTCCCCGGTGGTTTGTGGGCACATGAGTAGTCCAGAGTCCATGCCTGCCTTGTGAACTGCAGTTTCACAATGAACTGCCGTCCCTGATCTTGCCAGGAATTCCTGCCATGGGTCCTGCACTTTTCCCACACTTATTGCAATTCCTCTGGCTCTGCAAGGGCCAGGCTGATAAGGGTGTGAGAGAGACACCACTGGCATCTCAACTACGCTAACGGAACTGGTCCTCATCTCTAACTCCTGCAGCCTGGTGCATGCTGTTCTGGTAGGGGATCGCTGTGAAACTCACATGGCTGCCTTTTCCAAGGGGACAAGGTTTCTGTCTCCTTGCTTTGTCCCTGGGGGTCGCAAGGGCTGTCCCCTTCACTGCCTCCTCTGAGGACTTGGATTTCCCCCTTCAACTTCTTCCTGAAGTATCTGCAGTGCTTTTACAGGATATGGGTTCCAACTCTCTTCCTCTGATCTTCTGTCCAAAAGGACTTCACCATTTCCTTGTCTGCTCTCACACCCCGAAAGGGTACAGCTTTCCTTATTTTCCTGTCTCTGCATTGTTCCCGCAGAGAGACAGCTTTTCTTCTGATCTTTTTTTCCCCACGTCATAAAATTGCAGCCTGGAACTCATTGAGCAGAGTAACAGTGTTACGAATTTAATAAAATTCAAAAAGGGACTGTGTAAACATACATAATTTATATGGACATCAAACCCACTCAAAGTTATCAAAGTGAACAGCAAAACAAACAAATGTAGATCTTTTCCAAAACAAAGCCCACACAAACCCTCAAAACATTACAACTCTGATGTTTCAGGGCTTAAATTGATCTCTAACCGAGATCAGGATGAGACCTAAAGCAGAGGGTGGATAATCCCGTGTCTGCCTAATGTGAAGTTTATTGCACCTTCCTCTGTCTACTGAATTTCAAAGACAGGACACTGGACCAAACAGATTTGGTCTTTCGTCCTACCACCACCATGTTGCTCTGAAGGGATGCCTTGGGCTCCTTCTTGCTCATCCCTTCCTGGATTTTTGTGGGATCCTCAAACTCCACAGTTTCCCCTTGCCTGCCTCCCCCACTCCTCATCCCCTCTAATCTCCACAGGGGTTTCTATATTAGTCTGAGTGGCTGGATAGGTCTCAGCCTCCATCTGGGGGGATTAAATTTAATCTATCCTCTTAACTCAGCAACAACTTCCTCAAGGAATCCTCTCCCTAGCTTCGCCATTGCCCCAACACTGGGGTACCACTTCAGCCCCACCCCTGCCAGGAAAACGAGGGAAAAAAACAACAAACCATGAGCCCAAGTGTCAACGCCGGTGCCCCCTGGGGAGAGGAGCAGCCGAGCTGGGGTCCCGCAGGGCGGGAGGGGGCCGAGGACATCCCCGAGGGGGAGGGCAGGGTGTCCCCGCTGAGGACGGGGTGACACACCGCCCCAGGGTGCCCGAGGTGGTCCCCAGTGTGTCGTCGTCGTCGTCCCCCCCCCGCGGGCGGGATCGGCCTTGCCGACAGGTCACCGCCGGCAGGGGGGGTGTCACCCAGCCGGGGGCCATCGAGGCCGGGTCCGGGGGCTGCGACGCCCGGCGGGGGAGGTGCCGAGCCGTGCCCAGCGCCGCCGCGGCCGCCCCGCGGGCGGCGGTAATCCCATCAGAGGGCCGGACCCAGCCTCCTCCCCCCTTCCCTTCCTTCCCTCCCCGTCCCTGCCCGGCGCGGCTACGAGTCCCGCCGCTCCGCGCCGTCCCCAGCCCCGCTCCCCCGAAGGGGACGCCCGGCGGCGGCGCCCCTCACCCGCAGCCACCGGCCCGCACCTCCCCAGCCCGGGCGGCGGCGGGGGAACGCGGTGCACATGGAGGGTCCGGGCGGCTGCCACCGCCGCTGCCGCTGCCTCCTCGCCCTCCTGCTCCTGGCTTCGTGCATCGGCTGCGCGGCGGCGCCGCGGAGGAGCATCCCCCGCCGGCAAGGTAGGGCAGGCGGCTGTGCCCGGGGGTGCAGCGCGGCGGGAGATGCCCCGATTGCACCCAGCAAAGTTTCACGTCCCTTTAAAACCGGCGTTTTCCGCAGGGAGGGGAGCTCCGGCGGGGCCGGGCGGGGGTTCACCCGGGCGGGCAGCGGTGTCGGGGCAGCGCGGTGCCCGCCGCCGGCCCCTCCTCGGTCGGGAACTGCCCTGTGGAATTAACTCGTCCCTGAGCTCCGGGGTGCCTCTCCCGCCCCTCCCTGCAAGCCCCTGCTTTGTCCTTCCACCCGCGGGTGGGAGAGGATGCCCGGGCGATGGCAGGGAATGTCACCGCTGGAAGCGGTGAAGTTGCAGAATCGGTGCGCGATCTGCTTTCTCTGGCATTTTACACCCAGTGCCGACGGGCTCACTCGAGTTAGAGACCAAGATCCGCCTGCTGCTGGGAATCGAAGGAATTGGCAAAGGTTTTATCCGTTTTCCCTAGAGCCCGTAACCTGTGGTCCTGCTTGTGCAGAGTTAGGAGCCAGGGGAACCTCTGTGCCAGGCAGAAGTTTCCTGACGGCAAGCCTGTGCTTTGGCTGTGACATTTATATGTGCGGTAGCAAATAACATGACATAGAGAAGTAAACGTGAAAGAAAAATGCTCAGGGAAGCAATAATTTCATCAAAAAATGTAGTTACTCTGTACCATGCATGATGTTGGGTACTTCAAGGTCCTGCTTCTGGGTGTTACCTGTGACCTGCAGGAGAGTTCCCATGGCTGTCGCGGTGTTTTGCACATCGGTGAAGGGGGTGGTGGTGCGTGGTTCTTAGTGGTTGGAAATTAAAAACCTGGAGTCTGAGCAGCTTTTGCAGCCCTTACAGTCTGCTGTGTATGAAACATTAAGGTAAAATGTGAACAGCGAGATGGGACACAATGCATGGTGAAGTTTGACATTCTGTGTATGTAAAAAATTGTGGTGCTTGGACAAGATATTGACATGCAGGGCAGTTTCAAACACTGAGACTATCCTGGGGTGTTTGAGGCCAACACTGATGTTTATCACTAACTTCACTGTTTTTGGACCAATGGAAAATATGAACCATTTAGTAAATTCTGCCTCAGCTCACAAAATGTTTGCAGGATCAGACCCTTTTTGTATATATTCCACAACATTAAAAGATTTGTATTGCTGTCTTTTAGAATCAGTCTTGTGCATTCTCTTGCTCTTGCGAGGAGAAAAAAAAAAAAAAAAAAGCCTGTACAGTTGGAAACTTAATACTTAAATACAGCCCGAGCTTAAAGCCTTTACTGGACAGATGGCTAATTTTACTGGTCTGACCTTGTCTCTTAGGGATCTAGTCCCATGAACCTTGGTTATCATAATAGCTGCCATTAAGTACTTGAGGAAATTAGACAGACAGTAGTTGTGAACGAGATGATTAGTAGCTTGCATTAAAATACTAGATATGTGAAATTGGGGATGGAAATGTATAAATATTTTTAAAGATTCCTCTATTGTACTGGCATACTTGTTTCCCCTAATCACAGCAGAATGACAGACTTAGTAGAAATGTATCCCTATGCATTGAATTAAAACAGTTTAAAACTTGGAAACAAATTATTTGTAGTACTATGGAGGAGATGAATTAATGTGATAATGTTTGTGCATGTCAATTCTGTTTCTACACATTTTATGTTAGTTTGTGGGTTTTTTTTTAATAAGTAATGTTATTTCAGATTCACTGCCTCATTCAGATGTTCCTTCCTTTTGAAGAGGCTCCCCCCTCTTCCCCCACCTCAACCCCAGTTCGTGTGCAGCAGTATAGGATTTAAATCCTATCTGAATTCTGCCAAGGGCTATTGGAATTGCAGGCTTCTGAGAATTCCGTGTCTGGGTCCTTACAGTGAAATGTTGCTGTCAAAACACTGAGAACAGGTACAGTTCTGGGTAGCTCACATCTCTGCCTTGTTCTATGGCGTATTACATGCTGGGCAGTTAAGAGTGAGAGAGAACTGTCATTTACTCACACATCCGAAAGCAGTGGGCGAAGAAGAAATAAGAAAATAAAAAGTTCTTTAAGACTTTTTCACTTTGCCCTTTTAATAGCAGTAGAAGTGAGGCTTGAACAGGAATTGTAACTGAGGTGAAGGCAAAAGGTTGTATTGAGAGAGAAGTGATAAAACCATTTCATCTTCAATAATGAGAGCTGACTGGGAGGTCCTGTGGGTCAGAAGAAAAAAAGATAGTCAAATGCCTCTCCATATTTCCAAGTTTTTCATTCAGAGCTCATCTTACAAGGATCAAATTTGCAATCCCAAGAAATCAGTAGAGTGAGAAATCTGTCTGTGAAGTTAAAAATAAAGTATATAGTAAAATGGCCACAAATGCAACTTAAATTAAACTTCAGGGGAAAAAGCTGTTGTGCTCAAATTTGAAACATCCTGATGACTGCTAAACTCATTTGAACGTTTATTTACAGTTACATGATACATTTGCTGGAGACAAGGAAACGGGATGACAGACACTTTGGGAAGGGCTTAAAACAAATCCTTAGACACCGTGTGGTGAATAGTGTAGTTGGAAACAGATTAGGCTGGGATTCTCTAAATCTTCTGCTCCTAGAAGTTGGCACTTGTGCTGCTGCTTTCACATTGCTTTCTTGCTTTTGCCTTCTGCAAAGTGTAGGTTTTCACAGCTTCTGTTTCAAGTTTCAGTCAACTGGTTGAAGGCTGGAAAGCCTAAACCTAGCCCTCAGAGTGTACTACTAATATAAACACAATAATATCAAATTTTAATGGTTGTCTAATTTTAGAGAATTATAGGGGAAAGAGACGACCACTTAGCTGTTTTCCCATGGATGTTCATGGCATGAACTTGTTGCTCTATATTTCATTGTTACTTTTTTAGTATCAGAATGTAAGGTTCCAAAGCCCTGTAAAATGTTAGAACTGTTGAGTTTGTCTGCATGGAGAAAATAAAATATTAGGATCTGATGCTTAGGAATCCTTTTTTTTTTAAAAAAAAAAATATGCTTGCCAACTAATATAAATAAAGAATTGGGCTTGTATTGTATCTATTTCCCAGATGTCCATAACGGTAGACATCGCTGGCTTTGTGTGTAAAGACTGGAAGAATCAGCCCAGTTAAAGCCTGAAGACTTTACAAGACTGTAGCATTCAATATCAGGGCCAGATTTTCGAAAGAGCCCGGCTCCCTGGTCAGGCCTACAGTAAATGACTTTTTTTTTCCAAAGAACTTGGCACTGCAATACTTGAATTCTTTAGAAAATCTGGCTATAATAAGACCTGCTGGATATGGAACACTTTTGGAAGTCTAGCCCTATTTAGGTATCAAAATAGGTCAAACTACCTTGGAAATCAGGCCTATGGATAGGGAAAATGTAGAAGTCTTTGGGAAGGAAGATGCTTATTTGAGTTTTTTAAATATTACAAATTTTTTTTTGGAACCACAATAGGATAAGTTGTTACTCACTGCCATAATAAATTCTGCACATAAAGTGTGCAAGGGTGAGGCAGAGCTGCTGCTGAATGTAAAGCGTCTGAGGGGAGGAGTGAGTCTGAAACTGGATGATTCCTCGCATGAAGGCGGCAGAGCTGGCAGAGTTAGTGCATATCTGTGAGATAAAACTGATAAAGAAGATGCGAATAATTTATTTGGGGAAAGATTAATATAATTCTTTTACTGTTTTTGAGCCAAAACGTGGGATATCAGGCCACACTGTTCGATGTCTTCACCACCAATAAAATCAAGCAAGCACTAATTATATATGGGTGCTGTTTATTGCATTTGGTTGTAAGTTGTGTCACAATGTTGTGTGACATTTTCATTTTGATTGGACTTGCCCTCATACCCTTGGTGCCCATCTCCTGGTAAATCCTGCTGGCTCTGGTCAATCCCGTTAGCACCTTGTGCACGTAAAAGCGTTCCCCTAATGCCCTCTGGGGAAGCAATGAGAATGCACTACAGTATTTCACTTGAGCATGTTACTTGGTATGTTACTAATGGTGTGCTAATCAGTCATTTTGAAGTATGTTTTCTCATTTTAGTTTTATTTGCAGCAAAATATGTTCGGTCCTTTCTATCCTGAAATCAGTATCTTCTTCTGTAAAGGGAAACTTTTGGGAAACATTTTTCTTGGGCACCACTTTCCAATGCCCCTTCCAAAACTATTATACAGACTTTTATCAGTGTTCAGAAATGTAAAATTAGCCAAGAAATTTTTTTAAATCAATGGAATTACACCTATCTGAGGTATTGGGGTTCCCAGTGATGCTTTGGAGAAGGGGGGTTGTTTTGGAGTTAAGGCATGGGAGGGAGCCTTGGGAAATCCTTCTGTCCTGAGGTTGTCGCAGACTTGCTTTGAGGGTTTGCCAGTCCTTCCCAGGCCAGATTTTCAGTTTTCAAAATGGAGTTAGAATGGTTTTGTGCTTTTATCCTTTTTTTTTATCCTTTTCCAACCGTGCCACATTGGACAATAATATGACTTCTGTCGGGTGCTCAGCACAGTTGTCCCCCAGTTTTAGTCAAGGCTGCTGGGCATCACCTCAGTAGTAATACATAAGTGAATGCCTCTTGTATCTTCCAGCGTGCCTTGCAGAAAAAAAACCATTTAATTTTTCTCTGGCTCATACACAGTGACACCGGACTAGACAGGGGACAGCGCTGTGTGCAGCTCGTTAGGAGTGAGCACGTCCGACAGTCAGATTCACCTTCTTAAGATTAATGGCAGGGATTCTGTGTGTCAGTCACCCAAAGACATCCTGAGAAGCGGGAGAGTACCCTGCTGTCTTAAAATGGAAATCTTGAGTGGATGAGTTCTCTTCAGTGCCCCACAAACTCATCAATTAGCTGAGGGTATACCTGGGAGTTTCCCATCTCTCAGATCATGTTATATTGGGACTCAATCTAATGCCTGATTTCTGCTCACATCCCTTTAATATGGGCTTACTGAAAATAAAAATAAAAAGTGGGTGACTAATATTGTTGCTTCATGATAGGGACTCAAAATGGGACTGACAGGACCTTTTCACAGTTTTTTCTCCACAATTAATTGAAACACTAAAATAAATAGTTATAGAAGTTTTTCTCATAATAAAAAGTTATTAAAATATATAAAAAATGCCTGTAATCTGTATAAATTACTGTGAGAGGTCTTTATTTCGTATATAAAAGAGTGTGCAATTTGGTGCCATATTTATCATTGAGTGTGCAACAGTGGTCTGTCATCCTGTAATAAAAGACTTTGTAAACTACATGCACACTATAGGAGACTATGTTAGCTATGTGATCTTTAAGAAAATTTCCTGATTATTTTCTGTGCCAACAAATGATCTATCTAAAAAAACCTGACAAACCAAACAAAATCCCAAATGTATTCTTCACATTTAATTCCAACTGAAAGGAAATACTTTTGAGTAAGAATAGGAAAGATTTTATTTCCTTTTATTTATTTTTTTTAGTGAAGGTGCTTACACATGAAAACCAAATTGGTTATTTCATTTAACGTGAACATCCAAACGACAGCAAAAGGTGAATACTACTTTTTCAGACTTTTCAGAGGCACTGAGCTAAGAATGAGTACAACCAAATTCGTCTTAGAAAGTAACTGCTTTGGAAGGGCATAAGCCACTGAAAATTGGAGGCTTAGGAAGAAAACTCCATCACAACCAGGTAGTTAACTCAAACCACGGTAATGATGTGGTGTGTGGTGGTCCATAACATGGTGCAGGCGAGAAGTGTACAGTGTGAAATACACCGAGTTCACACCAATTCTGCTACCAAGCACAGTGTAACTACACCCAGGAGTAAGGACTACTCACGAAGAAATCTCCTCAAGGTATTGGCCTTTGGTGAAAAAGAAATCCACACCATATTGACCTGGAGCCTTGTATTCAAAAGGAAGAGGATGGCTATGGGGCTGTGGGAGAAACTCTTTCTTCTGTTAGTGACTTTCTAGCCATGTATTGGGATGGTCAAAATACACCAGCTTTGTAGAAAGATCTTTCATTCAAGCACTGCTCAAAGTTATCCTGGAAAATTTTTAGACCTAGAAGAGATAAATCAAGTGCAGGTGCTACCATATTCTGCACCTGGATTTCTTCGTGTAACACGAAGTGGTGATGGGTGTGTGTGTGTCTTTCAATTTAGATGTATTAACCTTATAACTTTTTGAATAACAGTGCAGATCACAGTCGTGTTAAGAGTAGTTATTCTGAGAAGAGGACACCGAGCACTTCTGAGTTTCCCTGTGTCCTCAGAGGACAGTCAGATTGGTGTAACTCACACAGAAAGATCTCCAAGGCTGGAAAAATCCTAAACCAAATTATTGTTCACACTTCTCTTGATTTTTAAAGTAATTTAAAATGGCTGGCACCTGTGGAAATGTTGATATAGTCAAATATCAACACCTGTGTATATTTGGAACTTGCAATTTGAACCGTCTTTCTAAATGAAGGGAAATGAGCACCTTGTCAATTGTGAGCATGCTGCTTTCAAATACAGAAATCATTCTGATTCTTCTGATGTGTCAGAGGTGTTATTACACATAAAACGTTTTAAACCAAGATGGATTTGTCTTGCTGAGCTCAAAAATCTTCTGTAAAAGATCCAAACGGCAAAGATTATACAGAATTTCACTCAAGTTAAAATTCTTTCATGCATGTGAAATTACAACTACAAGACCATTTTAGGAAAAAAACATGAACAAAACCCGTCAAACTGCAAACGATGGAAAGTAAGTGTCTAGGACCAGAACTTTTCTGGTTTAATTAGGGATAGCAGAAAACAGAATTTGTTACTTAGACCAGAAATGTTTCATCTCTACTTCATATTCTGCTTTCTAGATAATCACAGAAGACAGCATGTTTCTAAGAATAAGCAGGCTTTTTATGGAGATGACTATTTACAGAGATGGTGGCATTGCAGCTGGTACTCCAGCTATGAACACAGAGGTCAAAGTCCTGCTGGCATTTTTGGTTCCTCTTCCCCTTTCATGACGTTCCCTAGTGAACCTCTTGCTACTGTTTTCATCGTAATGGAACAGTCATAATGGCAGCACTATGGTGTGGTGAACTATACAGTCAAGAACTGCAGCTCTTTTCGTATAGAATCATAGAGTCATAGAATTTTCTAGGTTGGAAGGAAACTTTAAGATCATCTAGTCCAACCATCAACCTAATTTTGATAAAAAACAAAAGAAAAACATACAACCCTTCCCACCGCCCCCGACCCCCATCACTAAACTATGTCTCTAAGTACTGTGTTAACCTGTCCTTTGAAAACCTCCAGAAATGGTGCCTCAGCCACTTTGCCAGGCAGCCCATTCCAATCCTTACCCTTTCAGTATAAAAATTTTTCCTAATCTGAACCTCCCCTGGTGTAACTTGAGGACATTTCCTCTAGTCCTGTCACCTGTGACTTGGGAGAAGAGACCAACCCCGATTCTCTACACCCTCCTTTCAGGTAGTTGTAGAGAGTGATAAGGTCTCCCCTTGGCCTCCTTTTCTCTAGGTTGAACAATCCCAACTCCCTCAGCCTTTCCTCATAAGATTTGTGCTCCAGACCCCTCACCAGCTTCGTTGCCCTTCTCTGGACCTGCTCCAGCACCTCAATGTCTGTTTTGTGGTAAAGGGCCCAAAACTGGACACAGTACTGGAGGTGAGGCCTCCCCAGTGCTGAGTACTGGGGGATGATCACCTCCTGATGTCTGCTAATGGGCTTAGTAGGTTGACATGAGAGTGTTTGAGCCATTTACCTCTGTGAAGTCATCAGATGTAGTGATCATGGAGAGAATGGAAGACTAAACCTACAGAATACAAGGGGAAGAAAGTCACCACTCGAAAAAGGACTGGGCTGCACTTAAAATGGGCAGAAAGGGGAAAAGAAAGAGCCATTTAACTAGCTGATGCCAAAAGAAGGGCATGGCTTGCGTGGTGAGGCAGCCCTGGTATGGGTTTGGGCCAATGGGTTGGACTCTGCAAGCTGCAGTGGAGCAGGGAATACTTTGAGAGGATTAGGGAGTGGTAGATGCTTTGTGGGCATTGTAACAGTGACTGGGCCATTCGTTGTTTGTTCCCTTACATATTTGGTATTTATTTATGCTGAGACGTATTCCCATGTCTCATTGTCTCTTGCAGCGAAGGTTTCCCAGTCGTTTTCCCAGCTCTCACATCCCACTGCTTGTTGCTGGCTCTTGGGATGCATTAGTGTGGGGATTCATGTTTAAAAAAAAACCCTTCTATTTCTGTCACTTAATAGAGACAAAAAATTTCCTCTGTGGTTTTTACTGATACTGCTGGTGAATGGAGACTTGCTGACTGCAGAAGGTAGTGAAATTATCCCATTTCTTATGGAGGAACTAAGTTGGAGAAGAATTTCCTGCTCCTCGTGAAGATGCCAGATTTCCTCCCTGACCTGGCTTCCGGCAGCCTTTAATAAAGTCACATTGGCAGTTGAGCTGATTTCTGTGCTCGGGTTTAGGACCACTGTGCAGTGTCAGCCCTGAGGGTTGTCTCTTACAGCAAAAAGGCCAGTAGCATCCTGGGCTGCATTTGGAGGAGGGTTGCCAGGAGGTAGAGGGAGGTGATCCTTCTTCTCTACTGAGCACTGGTGAGACACATCCGGAGGATTTGGTCAGTTTCTGGGCTGCCCAGTACAGGAGAGTCATGGACATACTAGAGCAAGTGCAACAAAGGGCCACAAAGATAATTAAAGAACTGGAGCATCTTGGGAATCAGATTGAGAGGAGCAGTTCAGCTTGGAGAGTAAAAGGCTCAGGGGGATCTTATCAATGTGTTTAAATATCTAATAGGGGAAGTAATGAAGATGGAGCCAGGCTTTTCTCAGTGCTGCCCTTTGACAGAACTGGAGGCAATAGGCTCAAGCTAAAACACAGGAAATTCCATTTAAACATAAGAAAAAACTTTTTTACAGTGAGGGTGACTGAGCACTTTCTTGTCTGGAGAGGTTGTGTAGTCCCTATCCTTAGAGGTACTCAAAACCCAACTGGGCAAAGTCCTACGGATTATTAAAGTCTGTTGCACAGACTTGCTAACAAGCTGTTGCTTGTTTTCATCTACTTTCTAATATTTATGTTAGACCTGTTAGACCTCCCAGAGGCTTTTTTTTTTTTAATATAAGTTATTTGGAAACTGGTGAAGTAGCTGATGAAAAGGCAGGCAGTACCAGGGCAGGCAGGACCATGGCAGGAGGCAGGGCCAGCCACAGCCCACCGGCTGCTGGACACATCTCCAAGGACAAGGCAGGAAATCCAAGCCAGGAAGAATGTTGAGCTTAATGTTCAAGCAGCCTTGTAGGCTGCAGCAGAAAGAGATGAACCTTGGTGCTTCCCCTTCGCCAGGAATAGGGACCTGGCTACGATTTGCCAGGCCAAGATGCTTTGGAGACATCAGGAATTAGGACAGCCATGCCCCAGCACTGGGGCATTGACAGCTGAAGCACAAGCCTGGTTTTAGGGGCACAAGCACTAAATTTTGATTCGGGCTTCCAGGAATGCACCTGGGGTTGTCCAGGTAGAGCGTCTTGGTGGGGCTTTTTACAGGCATCTGTAATACATTTATGCTGGAAGTGGAAAGCACTTCCATAGTTCACCAAATTATCTCAGATGCAGGTACAGTGTATGCACTTGTGTTAGTCAGACTGGCCTCTGAACCTCTAATTACTAAAAACACAATCTTGTAAGAGTTATTCAGAGATTGCCCTGTCTGTTCCTCTTAACAAAGGCAGGACAGGTATAAATTAGATCTTTGCTCAGAGATAATGGTGTTGCCTGCTTTTAATAATCTTCAGCACCAGGAATTCCCCAAAAGCGGTTCCAGTGCATAATCATGCACAGCTACAAGGGTTTTTTTCTGTGTCTATCTCTTAAAAAAAGTATTGAAAAAAATCAGTTTCTGCTTTTCCTTCTTGCAACTGGAGGTCACTGTGCACTGTGCCAGAGCTCCCCTCATTCCTCCTCCTCTGCAGTTGGAGCCTTCCTGGGAGCAGGAGGAGTGTGAGGAGGCGAATGGGACTTCCAACCCATCTCTGCCCTTCTCATCCGCGATCTGCAGGGCCAAGGCACAGCAGGAGAAGCTGTGAGAACGTCACCACTGACATTGTGCCTGTTGATTTTTAATGGGATTCACTGTGTTGCACTGCAGCTTAAGTTCTGAGCTTTGCCTCCTTCGTTCCTCTTCCTTGAACTATAAATACCCCGATGACTGTCACCTCAGGTGTACCTGGGGCAGATAACAGATGCTATATACTGCATACAAAAAATATCACGTGGGTCCAGGCCTGCTATTATTGTATCGTTGAGGGTTTTTTTATTTTTATTTTGGTTTTGTGGTTGTTTTTTTTTTTCATTGTGTTTATTAAAGTATTTTTAAAGGACTAACTGAGATCGGGTTAATCTTTCCAAAGGTTTGTGCAATGCTGTCTGGGTCAAAAACCTCAATGCTTCTATAAGACCATACTACCTGCAGTCTCTGCACTGGTGCTCACTGTGGCAGTGTGCAGGCAGTCCAGTGGATGCCCTTTTGTCAGGATCCAGTGCACTAGCAGTGGTAGATGTCACTCAGAGCTACAACAATCAAGATTTCTCCATTTTTTTGATGTTTTCCGTGTTGATGTATACTACTCAGGGTGCAAGACCAGAAGAGACCACTTGAGATTTTCCAGTTTCGAGTCATGGTCCTTTGTAGTTGTTGCAGCTGGGAGATTCTTGCTGTCTCACATAGCACTGCTGGGCAGTGGGAGCTGGAAAATGCTTCAAAGAGATTAAAAGATGGCACATTTTTTTCATTTAGGCTTTCCTGACCTTTTTCGGTTCGTCATGCTGTCTTCATTCCACTGCGGTGTTTGCATAACCTCGTTCAGTCTGTAAAAAGAAGGGAAATGAGAAAAGACCCTATCACTGTTTATTGTTTTACAAATGACAGTTTCACCAATATTTCAGTGAAAGAGTGAAGGGGCCATAATACACTTTGTTTCACCTCTAGGAGTGGACAAACTATTATCTTGAAAAGAGCTTTTTCAATGATGAAATGCTATTTCAATAAAACTGAGGGGTTTTTTTCATAAATTAGTGAACTAAATTGAATAATGTTTGAAACAAAAGAATCCAAATGAGTTTCTCTTTATGGAAAGTGGTTTGTTCTGAAAACTTCAATTTAGAATTAGAATGATTTGTCTTTCATGACATTTTTATTCTTATATCCTTATATTATGACATGTTAGTAGCGACACCTGATATTTCATCAACACGTTTCTCTTGTTTCATGGCACACAAACAGGAGACACATCAACCTGGAAAATAAGGAGTTCTTCAGTCAGTACCTCTTAGCTGTTACCCACCGAGATTTAAATGTAAAATAGTGAAATTGTTAACTTGTTTCATTGGCCTATGCCCTATTATTAATGGTAGTAAAGAATATGTAGCATGAAGATTTTGATTTTCCAAACCACAAACTAATAAAGATAAAATAAACCATCTATTTTCCCTTAATTGAGTTACCTTATTATTTCAGGTGGATTGTATCTGTGAATTATTTGTATATTATTTCAGGATCTGTAAGTACTTGTGACTGCCTGCATGCCTTGGAACAGCATAAGTATCTAAAAAGAAAAGAGAAGATGAAATGCAAGATATAATTAAAATTCTAAAAGAAAATTTTCCAAACCAAATCCTTTCAGATATTCCATTCATGAATATTTGAAAAAATACTGTTTTCAGTCAATATTATTTTCATCTAATTTAAAATTTAAATTAATTTTGAAATTTCCTTTAAAATAGTAGTACCAACTGTGACAAGCTTTATCCAACTCACCCAAAGTGCTTCAGATGTGAAGCTTGGGATCAAAAGAGACATATCTGTTTTGAAGTTGAGTTGTTTCTCATAACTATTCATCACTGTAGAAAGATTCTGGGGTGACTTCCTGCCTGGAGGAAGGAGGAACTTGCCTGTGTCCACATGAGCAGTTTTCTTGCAGTAGCTGGAGGAAAGCATCAATCTGAAGCGGTTGCTCCTGAGCTCTGCATGAGGCCAGCATGGTTAGTCTGGGACCAATTGGTGGATTAATTTGAAGTGCTTCCATTAGGTGCCCAAAGTAACTCAGCTTAAAATCACACGCATGGACATGGAAGTGACATCTCCACCGGTAGATTTAATGATGGCAAGGAGGATCCTGAGGCTCTGGTACACCATTGACTGCTCAGGCTGGAGACCATTTCCCAGGAGGCACTTTGCCTGTGGCCACCCTAATGGTAGCCTTTGGGTGTATAATTTATGGGCAGAGGCTGTTGTATGTGGCAGTGGGAGCCTCAATGGAAACAACACTTATATCGATAGGATAAACTTTTAATCATTTTTAATTTGAATTGCTTTTGTGAAGCAAAAATTTAAATAATGATAATTGTTTAAAAATGGTAAAATGAACTCCACCTTCGGGAGAGGGCACATGTATTCTTCAGCTGACTTGGAGAGCTTGTTTGGTGGCTGCTTCATTGGTTTAGCAGTTTTTGCATATTTTAAGAAGTACAGAACCAAAGAGATCTACAAACAAGAAACAGAATAGCTGTAAGCAAAAAAAGTAAATACAACTTCTCAGCTCAACATTGCTTATCTACATCCAAATCCTCGTTAACTTCTCGTATTTGATATAGTTTTACAGTGTACAGTCATAATATGTGTAGGACTACTCCCCCTTGATTGAGGGCTTCTTTGCATGGGATCAAAGTCATTGCTTCCATTAGCAGTTCCATCAAAGCATTTTGGACAATACCAAACTTTGTGTGCCCAATGGGCCAGAAGGGAAAATGACTGTGTTTGTACAAAATGTGTTTAATTTTATTTTTATATAAATTGATTCCTCGTTCTTCATGATCAGATCTGATCTCCATGCCTTCTTAGCTATTCTCCAGATCCAACTGCAGAGGATGTTTGCAGGTGGGATCATCACTGAGGCAGATCTTCAGAGTATGTACAAATATATACTATATTGCACCTCCCTTGCCTGCAGGTTCCCATCCAGCAGGCTACAGAGGGGAGTAGGTTCCCCTGTGGTTTTGCATTGTGCATGGTGCTACCAGATTAACAGAGATTACATGCTAAATTTTGAGAAGAGAGGTTTTTCTGACCTGAATTGTAGGAGGAACTATGAGTAGCCAAAGAGTTTTACCCTTGAAAACTGTTTTTATTTTTTAGAGACTAAACATGATCTTTAGCATAAAGACTTAAATGTTTAGACGGGTTTTAATATCAATATCCATTTTTAGTGTACGTAATACATGATGTTCTGTAAAATCTTGCAAAATACCTCAAACGCACATTTATCTCAAAATAATTTGTTAGCAAAACCACATTGTGTATTGCAACAGTTGTGATCAGCTGGCAAACTGCTTTGATATAGTGTTGCAGCACGACTGTTCCAAAGCCATGACATCCCCTGCCATCTCAGTGGCATAAACATCGCTTGTGTCACATCGTGCAGTCACTTTGTCATGGCTGCAAAGGGAAAGGTCAGTCCAGAAATGGACATTTTTTACTTTCTGCCTAGTTGTGTGAAATTCAGACCCTGGCAACCAGAAGCGACTCTGAATCCCCAGACGTGCATCAATTAGCTGCGAAGTCAGGAACAGTGACAGCAGAGGACTGTGGGGGCAGCCACCGTCTGAGATGCTCCCCTCTGCCTTCTCCTCTCTCCTCCCAGGATACAGCTCTGTGCACAGGGCAGGTATAGAATCATACAATTGTCTAGTTTGGAGGGGACGTTTAAGATCCACTTGTCCAACCATCAACCTAACTCTGATAAAAAACAGGTTTCCTTTTCCCCCTGGCTCCCGGGATAACCAGGAGACAGCATGGTCCCCAGCAAGGTGAGGATGCCGCACGTTCCCCAAACCATCATTTGACTGCTGGGCAGGGTGAAGACAGGGCTGGGCACTGGTGGAGTTTACACTCATTTCCCAAGCACGCCTCCTGCCACTGTATTCATTGTGTTAAAGGAATTCCCTGACTTCTGCAGAGAATTAAACAAAGAGGATGGGAATCCAGGCCTCTCCACTCCTTTATCTCATTTTCCCTGGCTTTAGTTAGTATTTACTCCTCCACTGACAATTTATAGGCCAGTGTAACTGAGGTCAGTGTTTGGCTCTGTCTCTTTCATCATCTGCAAACTAGAGATAGTAGTGTTTAGTAGGGCTGGGGTGAATAATTCATGGTGTGGGTCCTTCTTAAACAGATGTTGCCTCTCTCTGTTTGCAGATAGCTGCAAATGGATTGCATTTTTTTTTTCAAATTTATTTGTTGTTCCAAATTATTCACCAAATACTTTCTGTAAATGATTTTATTGGCCCATAGTGCATTCAGAATATAAATTTGAAGCCTGCCTTATATGAATATTTGTCATTGCTGGTTAAAATTTTTTATTTCAGCAACCATGCCTCCTAGCAAACTTGTCTCATAGAGCCTCTCCAGCAAGTCATACAAGGGTAGCCTGAATATATTAAGAGTGAATGTTTAGGGGGTATTTTTTTTTCCCTTTACTCCTGTTGTAGCTGCAATATTAATCTGTCTCACCAGGTGTTGTGAAGATTGGAAAGGTGTTTCCTGAATGCAAAATACTACTTGAGTAGATACTGATACCCCTGCCCTGGCTGCTCTTTCCTGCACCTCCTTTGGGTGCAGGTGGGATGCAATGGTGTATGGTCCAGCCACTGCTGAATGCAGGGAGGAGGCAAGCATGAGAGACAGAACTCTGCTGTGCTCAGAGCCCCGGGACCAGGCAGGGGTCCATGTGTCTAAGTCGGTGCTAATAATGAAAATGGGTGAGAGTCCAGAGAGCATTTAGCATGGCATGGTCTGGCTCTCATCCATATAGCTGAACTCCTTTCTTCCCTCCCCAAAAGATGTCCATTCCGACTTACAGATGTTGTTTGTGAGCTGTGCTGTCCTCCAAACCATTCCTGGGAGACTTTCACAGGAGGCTGAACCTGTGTCACAGACTGTACAGGCATTACAGATGTGTGGATGTCCCTGTCTTTAAGTCCTGGGTAGTTCCCAGCATCTAGGGAACACATCTAAAAGCCTACAGGTTGCTCAGTGGCATTGGGGTACGCAGAAAACACAAACCTCTAGTGTACGATGGATAGTCCCTTTTTGTGAAGGTGTATTGGTTTTTTTATCACTCATTGTGTTGTTTCAACAATAAAAGGAAAAATAATTAAAAAGTCCTTGGTGAGGAGGCCGTCACGTGTAGTCCTTGTGCAGCCCTGCCCAGAAGACAGTCTGCTGGGAATTTTTTTAGGTAAGAATAGTTGAAACTTCAGGCATAGGGACTGAATGGTGAGAGAAGTTAGAGTCTTTTAAATGTCCTTTGTATATTTGTCCTTTCATGATTGCACCGAGGACTGAACAAGATTTCTTTTAGCATTTAAGAGAGAGAGATAGATGGAAGAACCAGGAAAAGAGAGTTGTTGGTGTTACCCTAGATGCATGGATGCTGACTGGCCGCATATGCTCACTCAAATTAAGAAACATAAACCAAAAAGTTTCCTAGCAGTGGAAAAATGCAGGGTCAGTTTGAAAAGGAATATCATTTCTGCCCATGTTTTAATTACTCAGGTATTGATGTTGATCAATACTGTGCAGAGTTTCTAAGCTGTTAAGTTTTGTATTTAGCTTCAAATCAAATATCTTGGTGGAAGTGACACATGTAAATCTGATGTGGGCTTTCTTCATATCTAAAAATTACTTTTAGAGTAGTTTTTCTTCACTTGGTATTTTGTCAGAGCTAGTGGGGAAAAAAAGGGGGGGGGAAGGGGTTTCTTTAGCCTTTACTTGAAATTTTCATAGGTAAAGGGCATGCAAAAAACTAAGCATAGTAAAAACTGAAGTTGTTGTTAGAGTGTTTGAATTGGTTTTCTGTTACGGTAGTTTGTTAGGTGGGTTTGGTTTCAAGAGCATGGATGTTTGGTGAAGTTGTGTTAAAAAACTTGTTTGGATTAGAGAACAGACATTCTCCTCTGCCTGCCTTTTCTCTGCCAGTGGACACAGTTGCAAACATGCTACTGGAGATGGTCTCCAGTACAGGAGCTGGGTTACCTTCCTCTCCATACTTTTTTGCAGTAGTTGGATTAGCCATTGTACTGAAGTTCTGACCTGTATCATGGGAAGAGGAGACTGATAGCTGCTGTGAGAGCAGTATATCTGTATAAAAACACCCACCTCCTGCTGCAGCTGGTGAGAGACGGGGTTGATCATGGCAGCACTGGATGTGTGATGGCCAAGAGATCCCATTGCCATAACCTGCACCTTGAGAGGAGCAGGCAGGAACTGAGGCCCCCTTTGTGCTCTTGTCATCAGAAGAAACTTGCTTCTTACTTAAATCATTGCTCTTCCCATCTATACCTGTCTTGAAGGAATTGAGGTTGCAGAGACCTTGGTGGCCCATGAAGGAGGTCCCTTGGCTTGTGCCAAAGCCGCAAATGGTTTGGTTTGGTTTGGTTTTCCTCACACCAGGGTGTTACAGTTGGACATGAAGCATGGGGAGGATGGAGGTGAGGGAGAGGTTGAAGGTGTCCATGAGATGTCCTGAGTTGATCAACAGCTTTTTGCCACTGAGAGAGGGGATTTCCCTCTTCGTCATCTCTCTCCTGGTGTCTCACCAATGCCCTTGGAAGGCAGAGGTGGGGAGGGAGAAGATACACCATCTGAGCAGTGGGCTATATTTGACAGTTTGGAATGGGTGCAGCCCAGGTCTATTCTTCTTCAAAACTATACCTGCCAGTTGGCTAGAGGAGAAGTTTTATGTCCTATGGCTTCTTACACAATGATGTCATTTTGTTTTGAGCAGATAGGCTGGGGCCGCCTCTCGATATACTGCTGGATTCACTGAACTGCACAGCATTCAGTGTGCAATGGAGGATGCCAAAGCAGCATGCAAGCACCATCACAGGATATACAGTAAGTGGTCCTCTGTGCTGCTGGTAGGGGGCTGCAATACCCTCCATATCCTCAGCCTATGCATGTTGCATGGAGAAGTGAGCAGGACAGCTCACTGTCATAACAAGCAATACCATTGCTCAGAAAGCAATGAGGGGACAGTGAGCTGGCATGGATTGAGCTGTAACTTTAAGAAACAAGCAGCTCATATTTTAGAAGCAAGCTATGATGGGAATTTGGGTTGGATGCCAAGGGCTTGCAGTGGATATAGATTGCATTTCTGTTGTGGTTTTCATACAAGGATCCCGGCGGTCTCTGCAGCTGGTAAAACAGTAAAGTAGAGCAGAGCAGGTCGATATTACACTGTGCAAATGAAGGGAGATGCATGATGGTTTCAGGGCTCTTCAGATCCTTTGACATGTACTTCCAGCCTGAGGATTGCTTTAGCAGGAATAGTTTTTCCAAACTCTGCCTGTGAACCTGCCCAGAGAGGCAGCAGGTACAGGGGATGGAGAGTTTCATGGTGTCTCTTCCCTTGATAGATACTGTACTGCGTAGCACCCCTGGGAGCCCAGCCACAACCTTAAATATCAAAAGTGACTTTCTTTTATTACTCCATACCTCAGTGGTGAATTTCCCTTAAAGAAATTGAGTGATTTTTCTGTTTTAGCCATCAGTTTTATAGGGGAAGCCCTGACCCCCTCCAAGCCCCCACCACATTACCATCTGCCTTTTTGGCAGAACAGAATGGCTAGCCTATGCTAGGTTTTAGTGTGCAAGCAGAAAAAGAATGAGCACTAATCTGCCATTTATTCATTTTTATTAGGTGTTGCTTCAACAGATACTCCATGGCAGTAGAACTCAGTCCCACAATGGAAGTTAATCAATGGGAAATTAGCATGAAAGATGTAGGATATCACCTAGAATTTGTTGTTTTTCCCTTCAACAAAAAACAAATAACATTATTTTTGCTAGCATTTTTTCTGCAAGGATATGAATTTTCCAGAAAAAAACAATCCAAGATTCATGTAAAAAGGTGGGAAGCAGAAAACTCATGACTACTTTTATTATTAATGTACACTGAAAGAGTGAGGACATTCCCTGCAATAGGTGTTTCTGGTAGACATGTCCCTTCATCCCAAGGTTTTGTAAGTTACACGGATGCAGACTAACTGCAGGGTTGTTTTTATTACGATATTGCTTGTAGTCTAGGGCAATGAGAAGCACTAAGGCCACAACCGGCCTCAGCTGGGCTCTGTGTGTGGCTGGGTCCATTCTTCTGTGTGAAGACAGAGGTGCCATGAGTAAGTGGCTTTTCTACTGGCTGTGATATTTTTCAAACAGTTGCAATGCTTTACAGTCACAAATCATAAATAGTTTCCACTGTTCGTGCAGTAGACCGAGCGTCTGACCCCAAGTTTATTTTTAAGCCTTGAGCTCATATGTGACATGATAATAAAACCAATGACAAAGAGCACTGGCAGTGATGTACCCAAACCATCCTACCTTTTGACCCTCAGACATCTCAGGGTTTCTGTGCATAGAAAAGCAGACTCTCCCTGGTTCATTAGTCTCAAATACATGGCAACAGGCATGGAGAGACATTTATGGTACAGCAATTTTTATAATGACATAACCATGTAATGTCAGTATCTTCCCTATATGAAGTAAAATGCCTAACTTGTGCAGACCAGTCCCCACAAGTTTTTAGCTGTCCATGCTGACCATGGCCCAATGATGCACAATAAAGTTGTTGGTTCAAGTCTGCCCTAAAAGGTGGGCTGTGTTTGATGTCAGTTCAGCGTATACACTGTAAGATGGAGTCCTTTGGTCATACTGAGAACTTCTAGCAAATATGAAGGGAATGTTAAGTGCTTTAGCTTTCAATGCATCTGAAAAGGCAGCGGATCATTGGCTCAATTGCTGTCCACAACATCATAACAATGTGCTTGTGTTTAACTCATTCTGAAGCACTGAGTTCCTGCTTTAACCAACTTGACTATATCTTCTTCCCAAGGTCTTCTACTCAGAGGTTGAAGGTGACAAAGCAGTTAAACAGCTCTCACATGATGTTCCCCTGAGTTTGGATATGCTTAGCATGGTAAGTATTTCTTTTCATGAGCTGTCAAAGCATCGGAGCAGAACTTGCAACTGTCTACTTGTTGCTGGTTTGTGACTTATGCTGAAGATCCAAGTCCCACATCTGCTCTGGATATTGAGCAAAAGGAAATCAGTGTTTTTTCTGTAATCCAGCCAGTGTGATATACTTTTGCTCCTTTTTGTCTGATTTATCATGCAAAACCATTGAGACTTACTTATGTCTTCCTAGCACTGACCTTAACCATCTACTAAAATAGCACTTATAATTTTGAATTTGAATTTTCTGTGTGCTTCCACACATGCAAGGGGAATTGCATGACTCTATGCACAGTTAGAGTTGGGATGTCAGTGTATGTGTATTGCAGTGTCTGACACAGGTAAGTAGGTGAGTTAGAGACACAAAGTTTTCAGTGTTTTTTTATCTCTGTGGCCTCCTGAAATACTGAATTTGAAGTTTAATAGCTCTGCTTTAGTTGCAGTTGTCCAAGTCCATATCCTGGAAGATCTGCTCAACTTCTGGATTTTTTTGATCTTGAAAGCTCTACTTTTCCTCCTTGCTTTCCATTTCTCCGCTTTCCTTTAGTTCTGTTTTTCATTTGGTTTCTCCTTTCCTTTCTTACTTTGCTCTATTTCACTGTCCCTTTCTCTTTCTTCCTTCCCTTTCTCTGTCCAATTTCCCCTTCCTTTTCCATTTGCGGATGAGCACCGCCCATCCTCTTCTGCTGCATGGCTGAGCAATTAGTGCTGAGATGAAAGCAATTCCTCCGTGCTGCTGGATGGCTTTAGTACTGTCTGCTTTTAAAGGGTATTCTCAAAACATGCCAGTGCTTTCTCAGCGTGGTGAAGCTGCTCTTTGAGTTCAGCAAGGCAGGAACGGGGAATTTCCAGCCTCTGCTCGGACAGAGAGGGAAGGAGCATGGCAGGCTGGGTGCTGTGAGGGGAGCACTTTCACACCACGCTCTGCAAAGGGCAGTCTGTCCACAAGACAGCAACGTTATCAGTGCAGGAATCAAAGGCTTGCGTGTACACACAGAGGGGCATTGCAGGCTTTCCAATCTTTTATTTGATGATCCTTCTTCACATTTCAGTTTTTTCCTCCTTTGTCTTCTGCTCATCGTCATTCTCCTTTATTTTCTCACCACTCTTCCTTCAGCCTCCCCACCTGATGTTCAGTGAAATGCATCCAGTGATATTTACTGATCCCTGCTGGGTGGTGCTCAGAAACCTTCCTGTGAGAAGTGTGAGTGAGGGGGATGCTCAGATTTCCTGCAGTTCTCTGTCACTCTGGTTGTCAGTTCTGACTCCTGCAGGTTTCTGGGATCACGGAGAATGAAAGAATATTGTTGCCATGATATGTTATTTCTTTATTTATGCATTATTTTCTCCCTTCTGATCTTTGTATTCCTCACTTGCTTTTTTTTCTCCCAAAACCACATTCTTGCCAGCAGTGCACACAAAGATCAAACTGCACATTGTTTTTTTTATCTTAATCCTGACAGCAATAACTCCAACTCATTGGGAGACCAGAGTCTCTATCCCAGTATTCATGCAGATGAATAACAACCACATAGATTACTATATGCTGCAACATTGGCCTTTTTAAAAATTCCTTCATCCATTATTTATGTGGTTTTGCCGTCACTTTTTAGTATGTTACTTAATTAACAGGTCCTATTTTGCTTTTTCATAGGGTCAACTTGAAGGACAAGCAATTTTTGTAAGTATTGCTTCACATGAAACTCGGTTGCAGCTGTGATTTAAAATGAAATTGAATGTTCCTGACCTGGTCTTTCCACAGGTTCACACACAGAAGTTGATCTCAAGTGTTGGTTCTACTTAGTACTTATACAGGATCTTTTGAAGTCAAAATGTGGCAAATAGTAGCTAAAGCTCAAAATCCAGAGGTGAACAAGGTGAACATGTGTAGGCACAGGAGCTCCCTTTTTAGCAATGGATAAACTTTTCTCTCAGTCGTCAAAAGTGTTTATAGATGTCTTGCTTTGCTGGAGTAAGATTGTGTAAAAAATGAGCTCTATCCAGGCAGTGAGGCACAGGAGCAGCTGGGTAGTCAGACACACAGTGTCAGGGAAGAGCAAAGTTTGGAGATAGAGAGGGAAAAACCCGTGCCAGTCCAGCAAGTGCCGAGGAGGAGGAGCGTGGGAAGAGGCCAGCCCTGCAACGCCCAGGAGGAAGGGGTGGGAGACGAACAACTAGTAGAGAACAGGTTTGAAAGAAATACCAGCCCTCTTAATGGCTTTGCAGCTGGTGAATTATTCAGATTAATTATTTCCAGCCCTGAACTCAGTCCAGTCTGCTTCCTGTGAACAGTAAATGGATTCGGTTTATTGTGAGGGGGGAAGCAAGCGGGAGGTGCTTGGGTTTGGTAGGATAAGGGCAGCAAATTCAGTGTTTAACTGAACTCCCTGATGTCAACAACATCTTGCAAACTGTTTTTTCCTGAGAGCTATTCTAGGAATGGAGAAATCCCACAAAGCTAGTGGATCTCACACAGCTTTCATCATCTGAATTAAGGAGGTTTGGTTGGACTATAGGAGGCTGATGTCTGGATAAGACCTTGGGATGCACTTGAACCAAGACTGTCTGGTTCAGTCCCAGCTGAGCTGGGTCTGGAGTATGGCATTTCAGACTTGAGGTCCCATGCTGGGCCCTTTTTTTCTGCTTGATAAAAATAACACTTCTGAGGGGTACTTGTGGAGAAGTATGACTGACTGGGATTAATCAGCTCCCAGCTGTCATTAATCCTCAGGAAGTGGTGTTCTCACTGAAATGCTTTCTGTTATATTCATACCAAACTCAACAGAAATCTGCAATAGTTTTGTGGTTAAGTTTGCATAGTTCGTATTTCCGTCACTAAGCCTCCTCTCCTGGTGCTGGGTACGACCCCGCTGCTTTTTCAGAGGCTTCTCTGGGCCACGTGAGACTGAACTGGGCTGCCTGTTTCTGTGTGTGTGTGTGCCTGCATGTTAACAGAGCAGATAATGTATTATAGCTGTATTATATCATCTTATAATAGAGAATATGTAAGTGAGAGCAGCCAGGAGAAGTGCAGATGCAGTACAATAGAGTAAGGCAGTTGTTCTACTGGGCATAATATTCATGAAGCCAAGCACAAATTAGAAAAAAGAAAAAAGCAAGAAATATTAGTAGACTTTAAAGGTCAGAGGTTTTAGGTCAGGTAGAGAGCCATGGAGTGCAATAGTGCTCCCTATTAAATCACCACACACACCA
Source organism: Gallinago jamesoni (assembly GCA_025769975.1). Taxonomy (NCBI): domain Eukaryota; kingdom Metazoa; phylum Chordata; class Aves; order Charadriiformes; family Scolopacidae; genus Gallinago; species Gallinago jamesoni. Next base: position 14,175,979 of record JAOQGH010000019.1, read on the forward strand.
GTACAAAATGAGGAGTGACCAGTTGAGACCAGTAGTGCAGGGAAGGAGCTGTCAGGGGACCAAGTGTCATTAAACCCAGCTCAGTTTCTGCAGCTGTGCTATAATCCAGAGGGTTTGATGTTTTTTTGGATCAAAACAAACCCGAACAAAACAGAAAACAGATTTTTCTTTAGAAAATAGTTTGTAATCCTGGTTTCTGTGAGGGAGTTTACTGCGCAGCTTCCCAAGCAGTTTCAACACAGCTGGAGGGAGGGCAAGTAGTGTGGGAGGGCGGGGGGGGGGCGGGTATGGTTTCTACGTACCCCTGACTCCTCTACCACAGGAAAGGCATAGGGTTGCTTCACCCTGTTCAAGAACATGAGATTGTAAAGAAAACGCCAAATACCATTTTGCAGGGTTTTAGCAAGCGTGTTGTGTAAGACAAGAACGTGAGTGAGGTTGGTGCCTAGTACAGGCTCATTGGCAGTGTGATGTCCAGTTTGGAGCATCATGCTTCAAAATATAGAGGCAATCTGAGTGGAGCAAAAGATGACAAAAATGATGGGGACCTCACTCTTCCACCTACCAACTAGATTCCTTATCTGTGAGGCCACTATGTCTCTTCTGGGATGGCAAAAACTTGTGTTTAAGACCCTTCTCCTACATACAAACAAAAACAGAGGTGAATTATTTACTCTCAGGCTTATGGACTGTGGGGTAAGAAAATGTGTTTCTTCTCCACAATCTCATTTGAAAGTGTTCTGGTGAGAGGTGGGTGTTCCCTAAGATTACCACAGGCCAGGGTAGCTTAATGATGTTCTGAGTCTTTACCTATTCTCTAGTGTTTTGATCCTAGAAGGTTAGCAGATACTTGATCTCAGAGAAACCCGCTGTATGTGCAACAGCTGTGGTCGTGGAGAGGACATTGCCAGATGAAGGGGGCAGATAATCATGTGTGTAAGGCAAGAGAGCACCTTGCTGAAGTTTTGAGGATACACATATCGAACTTATATACCTAAGTAGGTATTAAGACCTTGATCTTGGTTGGCCTTGCTGTCAATAAGATTCGTTCTGTTTTGTTTATTGTAGACTTGAGTCTGGAGGTGGTATACTATGAGGCAAGCACATCAATATCCCAGTCTTCACAGAGGCCAAGTTCCTGAATAGTGTGTAAGCAATAAGACAGATAATGAAAGTGGTTGGTTTTTTTTCTGATAAGAATGGATGTAGTAAAGAGGGATGGCAGCAGAAACAAATGCACACAATTTAAATGCAGAGGGAGAGTATGTATGGCATGGTGGATGGAATAGTAGGAGCAGGACCATCAGTATTGTCATTGGAAGGAGGTGCTGGGTTTTCAGCAGCTGGCTTTTCAAATCATGTTTGGACAGATCTCAGTTCAGCTACTAGACTGAAAGACCCAGATAAATCTTATGGTGTGAGTGTTCTTGTAGTCTCTCTCTGGGCTGTTACTTTTCAGGCATTGTTGTCATCTCTCTCAGATGAATCCAAATCATTCAAGCAGAACAAGAGTGAATGATGGAAAAACAGGGTAATGGTCAGGTGGTCCATGTTAATAGGAAACCAGTGATGGAGCTCCAAAACCGCGGCTAGAGAAATGACAGATGGCAGGGTGTTGCCGAACAATATTGTAGTAATAACATAAGTTCCCCAAAGAGTAGAGAGGGAGAGTTTTTCCAAAAGGCCGTCATAAAGAAATCTAGCAGTTAATAAAATATTGGGATTGTTTACTATTTTCTGCAACAGGAAATGCAGATTGAAAGTTTGTTCCAGCATGAAGAGACAGGAGATCTCCGCATTTCCACGTGCACTATGAATAATGTTTTTAATATCGGAGAATGAAAACAGAAGAAAAATCTCTGTAAAACAGTTTTTTATAAGCGCTCTTTTCACACCAAAGCAGTCTGTGGTGTAGAACCTCGTATTTCTGTTTACTTGTATATGCTGCCAAAATTCATAAATCTGGGATTTGTGTCTGTCTGCAGATAGGCTGCAGGTGAAGAGTACTGAATTTCTGTGCACATTGACGTATGCTCCATTAAAGAGCAGGTCAAAATGTCTATATCTGATCCATGCTATGCATGCCAGCCAGTAATAAAATGTATTAATTTTTTGGTGACATTTGCTAATTTTTGGGATATTTGAGCAGACTTCTCTGAACATTGTTCAGCAGCACAAGCTCTTCATGAGGAGGTTGGCATCACTTCCCTTACAGTAGTTGTCTGTGGGTTAATCTTTCTGTGTTCGTGGCAGAAGGACAAATAAGGGAAATGCTTCAGGTCAAAGGTCAAAGCTGATGGAGAAATTAGGAAAATTGTCAGAGGTGATGGGACCGCTCTGTGCTCCATGAGAAACTAATCAGTTCACACTGTGACAGCTTGCTTCATTCTCAGGAGCTTCTATCGTCTCTAGATTTAAAAGAAAAGCAAAACCAAAACCAAACACAAAACATAAAAAAAAAGAAAGAAAGCAAGAAAATGCACCGAACTGACACCAAATGGCAGCAACTGGCTCAAGGGAAGGAATGTATGTGACTTTGACTTCACCAGCAGAAAAGCCAGACAGCAAATGGAAATGATCTGCAAGGATGCTGGGAAATAGGCGCAGGTCATGCCTGTTGCATTCCCCTGGGGCGAAGCTGCAGCTTGAGAGGAAACACGTGGGGCTGTTTGTGTTTGTTGCTTCTGAGCCGGGCTGGGCTGGGGACAATCCTCCGAGGAGGTTACATGGAAAATACCATGTGAGATCCCTGCACCCCAGCTCACAGCGCCAGCCCCAGTTACGCGGAAGAGCTTTCACAATGGTCTTGTCTTGTCTTCTCTTGACTCTGGTAGGAGGTTGTTATTGGGGATCTGAAGCCAGGCACCCCACACCGCGTTAGCGTTGGAGCGTACGGCTGGGCAGGGAAAGGACGACCCAGCATGCCCAGAGACGTGACAACCTTATCCCAAGGTAACACTGAGTTCGTGGCCTTCTGTTGGAAAACTGGCAGGGCTCACGTCTGTAACACAGCGGGTCTCTCACACCTAAATCTCTGTCATATGCAGTATTGTATTTCACTATTATTTTTCCACAAATGTGGGGTTTCCAAGGGGTGGGAAGAAGCCTATGAATTGGATTCGTGGGACTGTGGGTGTTGGGTGTATTAGCCCATCCACTTGTCTAATGCTATTCCTTTGCATTTCCTCTGGCTTAGATAAGTGCATGCCCCCTGCACCTCCCTATCAGCCCCAGATCGTGGTAGTTTCTGATTCAGAAGTTGCGTTATCCTGGAAGCCTGGAGTGAGCGAAGGAAGTTCTCCCATCCAGTACTACATGGTGGAGTTTATCAGGCAAGTTTGCCAGAGGAGTCTGAATTTCAGTGTTTGCGCACTATGGGTTGAGTTTGGTTTTTTTTTTTTAACCTAAATTGCACTATTAAACTGCATATAGAGGTCTTCTTGTGATTTATTTACTTACTGTGTATAGTACGCTTAGTTTTCTTCTCAATTTGTGTTGAATTACCATGAAAATTTAAAGACAAAACCAGACATAATCTAATTTGTTATAAAACTACCAATAATTCATACCTTCTGACTGAAGAAAAGAAGGTCTAATTTGATCTGTTCCTTCTAATAAAGGCCTGGGTGAATGAAGTTTCAAGTTTCTCCTGTCATCAAATGATGTTGAACCATGCTGAGAATATTGTGTGGCAGAGCAGCTCCCCTGTGTGGGAGTACCCTGGGCTGCTGTAGGAAATAATTCAGGGGTTTCAAACTCAGTATGTTGGGCAGTTTTACCTGACAGAACTCTTCTGGGTCTTGAGCTTGCAGTACTTGCTTTGTTATCCTTAATGTCAAGTTTACATGAAATGTTGGCCTTTCCGTTTAGACTTCTTGGAAGGTGGTGGGGTGTCCGTGGGTTTGTGTTTTGCCTTTTTTTTTTTTTCTTTTATGTTGAACTCTCTAAAATGTGCACTAATGGAACTGAACTGTGAAAGGTTCCCAATCATGTTGCTTTTGTAAGATACATACCTTTTGTAAGGTCAGGAGGAGGTGGTTGCATCTGCATGCACAAACAAGCACTCATGCCTGGATGTTCACATGCTTGTGCAAGCTAATGTCTGCATACAAAGGTATTTGTTTTCATTTGCCTGCCCCTATGTTTACCCTTACAGTGAATGCAAAATTCAACCTTTGGAAGTTTAATCCTTTGGGTGAACACTTGATCACATCTTTTAGTTGAGGTTCCTGGATAAGAAGAGAGAATTGCTTCCTTAACTACTCTGAGCTGCAAAGGTCAACAAATTGTTCTTCAGAAAAACACATTCTTTTTTTTTTAAAGACTTCTTACTGTTAAAAAAAAAATGAAAGGACTGTTGGTTTTCAGTGCTCAAAGTTTGGTTACCATTTAGAAGATACTGATAAAATGAAAAGAATCCCCAGACCAAAAACCTACTTGTGAACTTATATTGCACCTTGTGTTTGAATCGAAATGCCTCATATTTAGTGGGAAGCCATTCAATGTTCATTGCACTGGGAAGCAGAACATGAGGGCTAAAGATACATTATGGCCATCATGTAAATTCTGCTGTAGCATTACCATGAAATTTCTCTGATACCTATTTTCGAACACAATCGTTTTCTGAGCCTTTCTCTCTTCTCCCTGACTCTTCCCTCTCATTTGCTCAGTGGATGGGAAAGGGATTTTGTTGGGTTCTGGTTGACTGCACTTCTGTTGCTTCTGTGCTTTTGCCAGAAGTGGAGCCTGTGGGTTTTTGTACACCTCTTCATAGCACCAGGGGCCTGCTAATCGAAGAAGTGGGCACCATCATCTCCATCTGATGCACTAAAAGTGCACCCTTGAATGTTTTCTGTTCAGCCAGTGAGCAGAAGGCTGCCTTCACTGATTAAGTTGAAAGATGCGAGTAATTGAAATTTCAGTATTTCGTTGTTTTTAGACTTTGGGAAAGAATTTGCTAACAGCACGGTGTTTTGATTACACTGTTTAGTTTGAGGTTTAAAGCTAAGCTGGAAGCGTATTTGTTAATTTTGGGATTATGCTCTCTTAGACTTGGAAGCTTGATTATATATTTGGAGAAAGTTCAATGAGCCGTAAGCCCTAATGGCAGTTAGAGGTAAAGATTTAACTTTAAGCTTCATTGTCTTTTGCTGCATATAGTTTTAATTACTACAAAATGTATTAACACATGTTAAAACTGTTAAAGTAAACCAGTGTAAAACCAAACCAAAACAATGCAAGTAAATTTAGAATTAAGTCCTTGTATGTCAAAGAAATACAATATTATCCTGTGCTTTTGCAAAATTAATGACTTTCTTATGCAAATCAGTAATTTCTCTTGGGTGCAGCACAAACGTCAAAAAACTATGACAGTGTTTAAATAATTTCAGTCCCTTTAGAATTAACTTTATGAATTTAACCCTGGAAAAAGTATGCTAGGAGACTGAGATGAGGGAAAACCACTCTTTTCATTTGCTCAACTGTGATATTGGGGATTAAAACCTCATGAAAATTCAATACATTAATTGTTTGCACGTACCAGAATCTAATGAGGACCAGAGCTAACCTGCAGTCTGTTTCCACTTGGGGTCTCAATTTGGGCCTTTATTTAGGCACTTTTGTGGTTTTCCCGTGGGACCTTTTGGTTCACTGCAGGCAGTGAAGGGCTGCAGGTGGCTTCAGGTGTGGGATGAGCCGGGTGAACTCAGGCTCTGCTCCGCTGTTGAGTCTAAGAGGACACTAAGGGGATCACAATCTCAACTTGGCTAACTGCTGAAAATAAGTAGGATGAATGTAGGTCTTGCTACTCACTTCACAGTTCATAGGGAATGTGTAAAAGAGCGTGTTAAACCCAAAACAGCCAACGGTGTCTGTGGATGCTTGCAGGCTTGGTGTAAATACTCTGTTGATTCATGCTGAGAAATATCTTACAACAAATGGCATTCTTATGGAAGCTTCTTAAGTGGGACCCTGGACTTAAGCATACTAGTGTGGGTGGTTTTCCTGAAGATACTGTAAAGAAGTAATTCTCAAAAATGTCTTGGGTGTTTTCACTGTGATACTTCAAATTTTTGAGTTGAATGCCTACCCAATATTCTTAACAAGAGACTATCAGCAGCAAATCCCTTAAAAGGATTATGTCAGTTTCTTTTCATCTCCTGGAGTCATCTCATAGATGGAGTCACCAGCTTTCAATATTAATCTTGACATGCAGGGGAAGTTTTTCAATATCTTGGTAGTGACATGAATTCTGCTGCAATGAACTAGGCAGGTTCTGCTGATAAAACTGGGGAGATTTATCACTATACAGATGTCAGGGTGATGCAGATTCAGCATAGTGCTGTGGGCAGATTTCTTGAGTAGTTTGAAGCCTTCCCCAACAAAAAATGTATATGCCTGAATCCATTCCATGTTGAACTAGCTGTACTGTGCACTGCACTGAACTGGGCAATCATATTTGCTTTTGTTTGCAAAGAACCCAAAATGACAGATCTGACAAGGGAAACACATTCTAATGATCAGCAAAAATTCCTTTACTACCTTTTTTTCCTGATTAATGCATGAAACAGATACATCTGCCTCAACATTTACCTCACTGTTTGCGTGGGTTAAATCCTCAAAAAAGTAATTAATGAAGAAAGAGGAGTGGAAGGTGTGGACATTATGGAGGAAGTGCTTAACAATGGTAGACAGCATCAGAAGGATATTTAACAAAAGAGTGAGGTTAAAAAATTGTTTGCTTTTCATTTTCTCAGAGTTGACCTTGCATATTGGTTTATAGGTTTTGCAGAAAGTGTCACAATAAGACTAAATAATAATAATTGCTAAAAATAATATCCTATGGTGTGTCATTTTCTACAGTGAGTGTTTTCCATAGCAAATAAGAGTATTGCACTTGTTATCTGTAGGAATATTTGTAAAAAAAATAATTGTAGAGACGAATTTGCCACTTGAGAGAGTACAAACTCAGCACAAAAGAACAATCAAAAAGCTCATAAAAATCGGAGGAGGTGCTTCACTGTTAAATCATTTTCAGGTGATTTTAAGGGCAAGTTAAAGTGAGTGTAAAATTGCTGTTTTCTGAAAGAGTTCCTTTCTTAAATTGAATCAATCCCCAGATTACAATATAAGGCAATAATCCAAATGTTTTGGGTGATTTGGGGCAGAATTCTGCCCCTGGTTTATATCCATCCAGCCCTATTGACTTTACCCATAAGCTTATTATCTTAAAAACACTGACTTTGTCACTGGCCAAGTTCTTACCGTGTGGCATTTCTGCGTTAAGAGATGCACAACTGTAACCGCCAGATACATCGCCAGGAGCAGCCCTGTCCTGGTCCAGAGGATGTACCACTGGAGAAAAATGAGAAAGGTGGCATCAAAATGAGCCCTTCTGGTGTAACAGTTGGCACAAACTGAAATTTGACTTAGAAAAGGACCATGAAGGCAGTTTTCACAGAACGTTCCCAATTTAGAAAACATGGGAGCTGGCTGGCTCCGGACACAGTCACCAGCTGAATTTATTGTGTTCCTCCCCCCATCTGTTTGCCATTTTTTCATCTTGTAGCGATTTGTTCGCACAGGGAATGTTCTTGAGAAATAGCAGAGGTCAAGTGATAAATCTCCCTCTTTCCCTCTCCTTCAGCTGCAGATACTTACATATTTGCAGACATTTCCTTTATTATTCACTTCTGCCAAAGGAAGCCTTGCGAGAGACGGTTGGCGAAGCTGAAGACTAGCCTAGGGTCTGTGTTATTTCCTAAATCTTTGTAGGGTGCAGTATCTCCTGTGGGTGCCTTCGGCAGAGGTGTGTGTTTCCACTCGGGCACAGACATCGGCAGCGTCTGTTGCAGAGGGACTGTGATACAGCTCTTGAGCTAGCAGGAATTCCTTGGACTAGAATTAGAGCCAAAAAAAAGATGTGTACAGGAAAATTGAAAGCAGTACTAAGGGAGCATGCAGAAGGAAGCGATGTTAACAGCTTTCATTTGGAAAACACTATACATTTTCATTTTGGCTCAGGCATCAAAAGCTCAGAGAAGGGAAACGATGAAAGAGTAGCCAAAATAAATGCCCTCTTGTCTACCAGGAAATGGTGGTGGAAGGTGAATTAAGATGGTCTGTTTTGCTGTCATTAAATGTTGTGCGTTTGTCTGATTTTATTTTTATTTTTGACAAGACAGTGAAATATTTGCAGCCTGTGTGCCACTGGCAGCTGGGAGCTGCTGCTTTGTCACTGCATTTGGCCTGCTGGCACAAAGCAAGGAAGCCTTGGTGATCAATAAATCTTGTATTGACTGGTAAAAGAAAACATACATTAATTTTTGCGTTTCCTTCCAGCTGCAAATAAACAAGTAAAAAATGCCTGCCTTGTGCTATAATTTTCATTGGAAGACTGTTGGAGTTATTTGCAGCTACTGCTATGTAAACATTGGTAGATCCAGGGAGCACTTGGAGGTTATTTCCTGTAATAAATATCACAAGGACATCTTAGAAAAGGACACTGGAATAATTTTATCTGAAAGTAATTTCTGTCTATATTTTACTTTCATAGGCTGCCAGTTTAGTATTTTGGGTGGCCTGGACTTAATGTTTACATTTTTATTTTGTTTGTACTTGTTTACCTTCTCATTCCCTTCTCTCTTTGATAAGAGACCACTTTTAGAGAGAGTAGAAATGATGTGAAAGCATCAGAATACTCTGTCAGAGTATTTGAAGTAGTCCTCCCCTTTCTGATGTCCCCCTGCAGACCGTCTTAAACTTCTGAGACCAAACTGCCATGTGAATGTTTGTCCTGATTTCATATGGAACCTAATGGCACTTGGAGCAAGCATTTATTGGCAGGTGCCTTCCAGCAAGTATCAGGAGTTAACCAGGCATTGTTCAAAGGCAGGCATGGAAATTTTGTCGCAAAATTCAGAGGTTCTCTACATTATTGTTCTGGGTTTTGTTTTGTGGTTTATTTTGTTGGGTTTAGTGGGTTTTTTTCTGAAGAGAAGACTTTGGATCCAGTTTTTCCAGAGTCGATGGATTAACCTGATTGCTTGGGAGATCGAATGTTAGATTCTCATCCTGCTAGTGCTTGTATATGTTTGAAGGGACTTAGTGGCATTAGAGCACAAACTCTTAGAAATAAATCAGTATCTTTCCTTCCATTGCCAAGTATTGCTTTATACAGCCAAATAGGAGATTGGGAACTGCTAGTAATATACATCCACTTGAAAATTGTGAACCCAAAATCCATAAAGACAGATAAACAGATCTTGACTTGTCAAACTGTCTTCTAAACAATATCCTTGGCTTTATAAGCAAAATTTGAATGTTGATTTTATATCACTGTATAGCTTTGATATCACAGGCTTTGCAGCTTAGTAATGGTTGCAGATCTGGCTCCTTAAGAGTGAAGAATTTCAGTGATGGTTTAGCAGGCTTACATCTCATTTATTTTGTGTATTTATTTCCCAGGAAAGTTTAAAGGCAATTAATTTATACAGCCAGCTTTAATTATTTATGATCTTGGCTTTGTTTGATCCTGAAGGCCAGACCTTGACAGCAATTGGACAGTAATAAGAGAGCAGATCCAGATGGAATCCATGGTTCTCAAGGGACTTCTCCCAAACACTAAGTATCAGTTTGCTGTCCGAGCAGCAAACTCCTTTGGATCCAGCCCTGCCAGCCCACCGAGTGATGTCATCCGAATGTTCAGTAAGTAGAACCACCTTTTTGTAATTCAAGCTATATAAAAATAAGGTGTATCTATAAATAAAATGTACTTGGGGTTGCCTGTGGAGGGCTGCTGGTGGAAAGAGTGGCTCTCCGAGCACGGGCACCCACTGTCTAACACCTCTTGGTACTGTCCGTGGGGCTTACAGCATCCTGTGAAAGTCAAACCACAGGCAAAGATTTGAAAAGCTCCAGGCAGAAGTGCTCTCCTGCCATTTCTCTGCTCTGGAGGTCATTGCCAGATATTTTTGCATTGCTACTTACTGATTTTTTTGCTGGCTTCATGCAGAACTGGTAAGTGAGTATCACGAGGAGAAGTGAGAGAAGCCTATTGTTCATCTTCTTTTTTTTTCTGTTCTTGGAAACTGAACTGTGTCTATTACACTTATCAGTTAAACAACTCAGAGCAAAATAAATCTATACTGTTTTCTGAGGAGGAAGGCTCTTAAACTATTAAGCACAATCACAAAAATGATTATATAAACGACTAAGCATCCTGTTTTGATCAGAGGCTGCATAGCAAAAATATTAGGTGAAAATGTATTAAAACATACTTGAATAATCATAACTTGTTAACAATTACATTCACATTTGTGTAGCAATGTGGGCCATCCACATTGCAGTAAGAGGCGGGTCCTGCATACATCCCCTGATGACCTTCCTTGGGATATAATCCTCTGTCAGTGCTAGTGTCTCTGTGAGCTGACTCTGAGGTGCTTTTGCTCCTTAGCACCCCCAAAGTCATAGCTGTGTGAGAATCCCAACCGAGCCCACACAGAACACGTTGGGAATTGTACAAATCACATCTCTCGCACAGCGAAACCCCCCATGTCCCAAAGAGGGTGGATGCAGGAGGAGAGCGGAGAGCCAAGGCCGGCAGGGTGTGGGGACTCACACAGCTACATCCTTAATGTGCCAAACTTTTAATTGTGTTTAAAAATTTTCCTTTTACGTTCCAGTTTTGAAGGCATTTAGAGGGGATAGAGTGCCATGCAGGAAAATGCCTGGACATAATTGCAGCAGATTAATGAACTATAAAAAAGAGAAACAAAACTGACTTTTTTTCTTTACTCACCTGCACACTCAATTGCAAATCATCTTTAATTAACTGGTAGAAAATGAGCAGATGATACTCAGGTAGTACTGTGAGCTCTGCAAGAAGCATTTCCATGCTGCAGAAACATGGACCACATCTTTAGTGATCCACCCATTTAACCTGCTAAGGATTTATTTCTAAATTGCCTCCCTATCTTGGAATCCCTTATTTGCCTTGACTCTTATGTGGCAGTTTCCATTCTTTTTTCCCATCTGTCATAAATTCAATCCCTTTAATAGTTTCCATGAGGTTTGTTATGGCTGCTGAACTCATAAGTTTAACTTCAGAAGCAAACGTTTGTGGAAACCACGAAGGTGCAGCATACTCTGGGGTTCCTTGGCCCCTGGATCCTCAAAGGTCAGCTTCTGCTGCCTGAGGCATGCTTGTGTGCTCCTTGGTATCCTGTTTATCTTTGGCTGAATTTTTTGGTCAGAAAAGATAAAGTGTTGAGCTCTGCCTAGTAAGGGTAGAGTAGTCTTCATGCTGTGCTTATTACTGTGGTACTCCAGGAAAGGCACTTTGCCTTTAGAAACCATCTGTTCTGCAGAAACCTGTTGAGATGGCTCTAAAACATGGATTTTTGTCAGTAGAGCTTGGAATCAAATTCACACCTGTTGTTGTATGTAAACACTGATTTCGGGAGAAGTTCACAGGGGGCATGAGCTTGACTGTCTGTGTCTGGGTCAGATCTGAAAAGTGATTGCATTATGCCTGTTGCATTGCTCCCTCCAGTCTCGAAAACTCTGTGCCAGACCATGGGAGGCACACGGGTGCTGCTGTGGCTGAGAGGTTGGTCCCCCAGCACCAAGGGTCTGGCAGTGCTTGGGGGAGTCCCTCATGAGCGGGGAGCACTCCCACAGCCTGAGGCCATATCACGTCCATGATGTGCTCCAGCCCTGCACTGGGTCACTTGCACTTAGGGCTACTTTGGCAAACTCTGGGCCCTTCAGCAATTGTGAATGTGATTCCTTTGCCAGCCTGCCCTTGGTTTCCAGGGTGGAGTTTGCAAAGAGGCTTAAAAACTGCATGGAGCCACTGTGCATGAAAACCTGTGTTATCTCATGGATACCTGTCTTGACAACAACCAGCTTTTTGTAGAGTAAGGAGAGGCATTCAAAGGCTACAAAAGATACCTGCCCTCAGAAATAAGTTCTGTGTCTTTCTGGAAGTAGGAGTGTAACAGCATAGCAGCTCTCATTTGGCTTTAGTGGTGATGTCTGTGTAAGAAACTAGTTTGAAGTTAAGCAGATACACAAGTACATTGTGCATTAGTAGGAAAGCAAACTTCTGTTGCAAAAAAAAAATTCTTGATTAAAGCCATACATAGCCTAAATATTTATTTTTCCCCAAAACACTAAAAAACTCTGAAGAGTGATTTAAACTGTTTACAAGTTTAATGTAACCAAAAAAATGCAGGCTAAGCTTAAGAGCAACCGAGTAAAACTTAGTCCTAGTTCATATTATGTATCTGCAGGTACTTTCCCCCTTCTAGTAGCCAGAAAACCGATGGTTTCCTTCTTTGGCGCAGCTAACCATTCACTTCAGTTGCTCAGGTATAGGCATTTGGTGGATTTGAGGTCCCCTAGGTCCTGTGGCATTCAGCTGTTAACCACAGGAGGACATCTGCCTCCCATGGGTCTCCCAGACACCTGACAGTCCTCTGGGGCTGTCTCAGGCACCATAATTTATCTCAGATGACACCAGATGTCTGAATTTCTTAAAGTGCCAGCAGATACCACTTAGTCACCTGTGGAGGCTGGAAGGATGTCAGACAGTTGACATGTCTGAAAATGATGCATCTTTGCTCTTTGGGGTGCACATTTTAGGAATTAATACTTTCATTATTAAAATGGCACCTCCTCCCATCCAAACAGTGAAACATGCAAAAAATGTTTGGTGCTATTTTCTGAGTTTGTATATTCTTCAAAAATACCTGAAATATCTTAGGAGGCTGGCAGAAGTCCATACACTGTCTGGCTCCTTTGCATTACACTTAGCCCACATAGTGCTGCCACTGAGGTCCTTAGTGTGTTTAGATTTTTAAAATTTGTAGCTTTATGCCTGTATATCCTGGATTTTTATGCTTTTTTTTTTGAAATAATTAATGTTTTTCTGATGCTTATTTTAACTGAAGAACAGTGCAGTGGACCTTCAGGGTCTGCGTTGCATTGTGTAGAGTCTCTTGCAGCTCTTCTAGCCAGGTTCAGAGAGAGATGAGTCCTGCAGACACTGAGTCCACCCAATTTGGGGATGTTTTCTGCTGGAGTTTATCTCATTCTCACATGTAATTCTCTCATTTTGGTTTTAAAAGACGGCTTGCTTTGCAGCACTCTTGACTGCATTGTTTCAGGTCAGCACAGGAAACCATTGTCTTTTCTGAAGGGTTGCTGGCGGTATCACCTAATGTGACAGACCTCCCAAGGTCTGTGCAAGCAGAACACGTGGGCTTGATTATAAGCAGTTACCCCCTTACCTAGTGAAAAATGCATGCTTGGTTTATGTTACAGTGCACCATTTTCAAGGAGGAAAGAGAGGGCAAGTTTCCCCAAGGGTTCTCATTTATTTGTGATTTGCTGTTGGAGTCTTTTTTTTTCCCTAGAGGGAAATGATGTAATAAATCCATTTTTGTTGCCTTTCTTAATTACAGATGCACATTGCAGGTATTTCACTGGTATAGTTGTTGGTCTTTTGCTATATCAAATCCTTCAATTTGACATGGATAATTTACTTGAAAAAAAGATTTCACATATTAAGTTCAGTAACAACAAAATAAACTGTCCCGAAGAATCAAACAAACAAAGTGTCATCACCTGCATCACTTAAATACCCTTCATCTCCTGGGGAAACAGATGGGGTTTGCACTGTGCCTGGAAGGTCACCAGCCTTGGGCTTTGCCAGACCAACAGAGGAAGCGTCCTCTGTTACAAATACCCTCCTGCTTGTCTCCACAGCAAATGTGACAGAAGTGGCTGCTTAATCTGGGTACATCCCTTCCTCTGGTCCTGGCTGTCACCATCAGGCTCCTACTGAGCAAGGCATTGGTACAGGTGCTTAAATATTCTGCACGGTGAATGAGTCTGCTGAGGCTCAGGCAAAGGGAAGGGGGGTCTCTTGGGCCCAAACCTTGATGGAAATGGTGGTGATGTGTCCTGGAGATAGCAAATGGAGAAGGTTTCCCACAGAACTGTTTCCCACAGGTCTCCAGAAGCTTTACAAAGGCAGTGTTCATATTTATACAAACAGGGACAAAAAGCCAGAGACAGGCCAAGTGATATGCAATTCCTCACTGTGAGTCACTGACAAGAATAAAACTCAGATTAAAGTGCCCCTGGTGTATTTTGGATTTAGATTTAGAGAGGTTCTGCATGAAGGCGATCAGTCTGTTAACACTTCCATTCAGTCTGCCTGCAATGTGGTGCCTGGTGGTCTACCTCCTATGCTCTTCTGTGTCTCCTGATCAGTATGCTGGTGGTCACCTAACTGGCAGAACAAAAGTTTGTGTGGCTTTCTGTTTGTTTTGAGAAAGATTTCTTCGGTATAACTTAATCCCTGATTATTTAGAAAGAAGCTGTCTAAAGTTCGTGACCCCCCACAGGTTTTCCAATTAATTGTAAAACAGGATTATAGGACCTGCTAAAGGGTCTTAAACAGGCTTCATCTCCTTGTACACTGAAGCACTGATCTAATGAAATATAGCATGGTTATAATCTCTGTAGTCATTGTTTTGGTCTTCGCAGAGTACCACTTTGCTTAATTGTCCCTGATTTGCCACCCATTATGAGATGAGCTCTCCAGCAAAACTACACGGTGCTTTTAAGAGGCAGGCTCACATAGGGGTTTTTCTGCAAAAAAGAAGAGAAAGTTGTGTTAACTTGTCTGCTTTCTGTTGTTTTGCAGTTTTGCTGCATCGTGTCATGTGGGTATCGTGTCACATCCAGCGAGCAAACAGCTAATGTAAGGCAGAGCAAGGCAACTGAGGAGTCAGTGGGCTGTTAGATGGTATCATCACCTGTGTGTGTACCCAACTGTATAAATTCAGCCATAGTTAGAAAACAGTTCATCTCCATGTCTTCATTGCCCCCAGATGTTAAGGGTTATGTGTTAGCAAACTGCTCACGGATCAGCAGGTAATGTAGCACGTGCTAGCTGAAACTCAGGTGGAGTCAGGGGGAGTAGTGAAAGCAGAGATTTGGTGCCAATATTGGAGACCTGTGGGTATTAGAACACCTTCTGAAGTTATACTTTTTCTGGTGATGCCAAACTTACGTCCCAAAAGTCTTTGAAAAAGGGCCTCAAAGCAGTCTTTTCTACCAGCCACAATAAGCCATAACTTCTCTGGTCTCTCCAGGCTCTAAATATTGTACCAGTTCAATAAGGTGAAAGGAATCATTGTCTGGTTTAAAATAGTGGGTACATTTTGTCTCCCAGGGTCTTCTATTGTAAAAGCATGGAACATTTTGATCTGTCAGATGAAAGAGGTACACCTTCTGCTTGGGAAACTGCCTGTCTCTCGTAAGTTACCAGGTCTCATTGCGTCCTGGTGGTTATTGATGTTAGTTTAGTGATAACTCCACTCAGGAGAGTTAGGCTTCTATAAAACTGGTGCGGCATTAAAATCATATCTATACATGTAAGCAAGTGTGCATATCTGAATGTGAATTCAAGACCTGACATTTTTCTACATGTGAATTTGAAGATACTTAATTCTCTGTATTGCATCATTCCTGCCGTCCTTATTGAACTGAAATCCCATTAAACAAAGAGAAGTTTTGCTTGAGAAGACAAAAAATGTGGCAGAATTTGGACTACAACAGATGTTTATTTTGTAACTCATGACCTCTAAATTAGAAAATGGAGCATGTGTATCACAGCTTCTTTCAATACAGGTTAGATTGTTTTCCCTGACACTTGATTGTGATTTTTCCTTTCCTTTTCCCAGGTTAGCTTTATGGCTTCTGGTACCCCTAGGTAAAATACAGTTTCATCTATTAGAAGAACTGAATTCTGTTCTATTCCAGTGAGCTGAAAATTGCTGCATCTGCTGGGAGCTGACTTACCTGCTTGATTCATGTAATTTCTGTTCAACTGCAAGTCACATTTATAAAGTGTATGCTTGAGGTTTTGCACAATGGAATTCTTATGTAGAAATGCATGTCTTATAAAATCACTGTTGCCAAAGAAGGAGACTCTAATGCAGTGATGGATGGAAGAGGTCAGCCTTGCGGTTGGACTACACAATTGTTGAATATCACTTCCAACAGAACTATTCTATTCTATTCTATTCTATTCTATTCTATTCTATTCTATTCTATTCTATTCTATTCTATTCCATTCTCCCTACCTGAAGTAAAATTATCCTCTGATGGTGATTAACATGAGTGACTATGCAAGTGAATACTAGTAGTAAGAGATTTTCCCCATGTTTTGTTAATACCTATTATTTCCATAGTGAATGACGGATTGGAACCCTTTCATAAATGTGCCATTTGTTTCTCCAGCAGTAATCCTTTGCCTGTGCATTCGTGGTCACCAGCAGAAATAATCTGGGTGTAGTTTGTCCAGTTGGCCTTATCTCATTACCCATCATAAAGCTATGAGTTCTTTGCTTAGCTCAGTTGGTAGAGCTCAGAGCTGAATAATTCTGTTTAATATACAATTAAATTGTATTACTTCCAGATGATTTGGTATACATGTTATAATGGAAAGTTTTATACACATTCACTCCTGGCCTAGCATGTTGGTTTGGTTGCAAATGTGTATACCTTATTACTTCTACTCATTTATCTTTGATTTTTCTCTGTGCTGATGTAACATGTAAAGCTCGTTGATAAGTAACTCCCCCAGAGTGTATGGTGGGCAGTCAATTAGCCAGCCAGGGCATGCGTTCATATCTGGTGCACATATGCTTGATTTCTTAACTTCTGCCAGAGTTTTCGGGTTGCAGTCATGGCAAAGGAAGAGCGAGTACAGTAAGATGTAGACAAGTGCTCTCCTGCGTGAATCACATCAGTGAGATTTTGTTTTGTTATGCTCCCCGGAGGTGGAGGATGGTTGACCCCAGTCAGACTGGCTCAAATGCCCCTGTAGCATGGAGCCCACACAGAACCCTCTGAAAGTCTGCTGAGTCTCGTTAGCTTTTGCTGGCTCCTTTGAGTTGTTCGGAGGTGGCAGTGGAGCTCTCACTGCCATCAAGTGGCATTTTCTGCCTTGTCAGGTCTCCTTTCCGCAGGCAGCCACTGCCCAGCAAGACTTTTCATCACTGCAGTGTGAAGGACCTGCTAACTTAGGAGAAAATATGGGCAGCTTGTGGCTGCTTAAATAAACAAGCACACATGGTCTTTGTAAAGCAAGGATTACCTATGCTGTTTTTAAGTGACTCAAAACATTTTATGAATATGCAAATGTATGAAGTCTGTTATCTTATTAGTTATGAAATGTTTCTCTATTCTTAATCATGCTGAAATGGCAAGTAATGGTAAAGATGCAGTTACCTGTATTACCTTTCTTTATGACTTTTGGCAAATTTTAATAGCTAAAAAGCATAAAACATTGTTTAAGAAGAATTTTCTATATAAAATGCAGAAAAGCACAGATATTTTCTGCAAGGACCTAAACTGGCTATTCCCAGCCTGGAGTCCTTCCCAGAGCAGTTCAGCGTTCCAGGGGGAGGCAGAAGCAGATTATGCACATGAAAAACCTATGAAGATTATGCATGTTTCTTTTTTCCCAGGTGCTAAATTGTGTTTTAAAAAATAAACTGAAAATACACTTAGGCTGCTAATTTCAGGAATACTGGAGCCAGTGGAGGCAGATAAAGTCCTCAGCGGAGCGTGCCAGAAAAGCCCTACCTAGATGCATCTCTTTTGCTGTTCCAGTAATTTGGTCACCAGTAGGGCAGATACAGGACAGTGTATTTATAAAAGGGAAAATATACTGTTATTAAAATGATACAGTTATTAAAATGTTGTCCAGTAAAAGTCAGTTTGTAGTGGGAGAACTCAGCTTTGCCTGCTTCATTTGAGAATAACAGTAAGCGACTAAATGAAGGTCTTAACTTTGTTTTAAGTTATATGTGTATTACTTGGAGACAGCATCTCCCGTCTTTACGCTGACATTTGCATTGTCTGTACAGGCTGAGCACTAACACCACTTCAGATTTCAGTGTGGAGAATCAGGCTGTGGTAAGACCTGAGTTGCTGTGTGTAAAGATTAAAAAAATATATGAACTGAATATGCCAGTTTTGTCTCTTTAGACTCTGAGGAGTTAGGAAGTGGAAGCTATGGACATCGGTATATCACAGACACAGTGACTGGTGATGATGATGGTTTTGATATCGATGACTCAGACTACGACATTTACATAGAAGAGGTAAATTTCAAGATTCCACTTTGGCATTTCTGTATCTTTATAATCTCAATACTTTAAAGTGTCTGATCTTGTCAGGAAGTTTAACATCTGATACTATGTGCCCAGATACAATAATGTGTTTTTTTCTTTTTCTTCAATGAGGATGAATTTGTTACCTCAGATCTGTGTCTCGGAAGGTATTAATTTCATTTCCCCATAGCATTTTAGGTTTTACTGAATTTATGTTTTGTTATTTCCTTTCAGCTCAGACCGCTTCCTGCTATCAAAGGAGGCAACCGCAAATTTCTGGTCGAAACTAAGGTCACGCCAGGGTCTAGTTCTAGACTGCTGTCACGGGTCCTTACAACCACTTCTGAACCTACTACTTCCATTCCCACCACCACGCAGCCTTCAACCACAGTGAGGGCGACTACGGCTCGGGCAGTGAGGAGGGGCAACATGTCTTCTGCAGCGCGCCTCTTTGATCTCTCCTGCGATGAGGCCATCTGTTCTGCAGACAGCTTCTGCGTCAACGACTATGACCGGGGTGGCTCTCGCTGCCACTGCAACTTGGGAAAAGGAGGAGAGACGTGTGTGGAAGGTCAGTTTCTGCATGCCTGCTGCTGCTGGCTTCTCTTTGTCTGAGCAGCCTCTTGATGAACCAGTCAAAGTGCACTTTGGGAACAGCCGGCTGGGCTTAATGGACCCCTAAGGACAGCAGCAGCTTCCACATCCCCGTTCAGACATTGGCCCTTTTGCTTCTCTTTCCTCAGCTACATGTGAAGGAGTTATTGTTTAATAAGGCTGAATGTGAAGGTGCACAGAGGAGGTTAATCCTCTTATCCCCGTGTAGGAGTGGGAGGGTGATGGAGCCAGGTATGTTGGTAGGCACCCAGACCAGACAAGGTCCAGCCATGGCACCCGCAGCTTCCAGCAGGGACATTCAGCCCCTCTTTGACCCTTTTCTTTTGCCTGCAGCTGAAGCCCTGAACCCCCTGCATTTCCAGTGTGGTCCATTTGTGATGCACAGTGTTGTGCATCCGAGTTACAGACACTGAGGGCGTTTGATCTTCTCCTCCTGGTGCTGGAGTAGAGAGAGCTCATTCTGAAAGCAATCTGTTGTGACTCAGCCACATGGAACAGCTGCAGATGTGATTTTTGGCCTTGATCAAGTATGAAGAGTCAAGGATTTATTTGAACTGACATAACTGTATACAACTTGTAGAGAGCGTTTGTTAAAGTCAGTCCAAAACCACCGTTTTTCACAAGGGAGTGTGTTATTCCTTGCTAAGCAGTAGCATCATGTACCAATATTCCCTTGTACTGCATTTCTTCACAGCAGCCAATATTGTTAAATATCTGAATGAAAACAGACTTTTCTTTGCAATCACCAGCTGCATGGTGCTCTGGTCCAGTCAGTTCTGGTTGTGATCAGGGCATGAGTTAACTGCTGTCTGCTGCAGTTGCATTCAGGTTCATAGCCCTAGTTCTCTTCACCTCCCCCTAAAATGTATGCCTTGCAAGCAAGGAAGCTGAGAACGCTGTATCCAGATCCAAATATGCAAGAAAAACCCACTCAGTATTCAAATTGCAAAGAGGAATAGGACGACTCATCCTTCCTTCCTCGCTAGACTTAGATCCACTACAAAATTAAGAATTCAGGAAATAGAGCTGCAGAGGTAACAGTAGGACATCTCTCTCATTTTCTTTCTCTGTGCTGAAGCCAGGATGGTCCTCTAACATAAGACATCATAGGGTGAGGACTGGTAATGCCAGGTGACAAGAGCAATATGAAGGTCCATTGTTGCAGCCAGGGATGGAGAGATGCCTGCAGGAACTCCTTTTTCCCCATCACTCCCTTTACCTTCTGCCCTGAGCTGACCTGAGGGAAGCACTTGAAGCTGCTGCGCCCTTATGAGCCATCCAAGGATTCTGTGGATGCTGGACACAGCAGCTATGGAGCAGCAGTGGCTAATGCATCGTGGAGTCTGGCCACGTTTCCGGCATGTGTTTTTATAATCATGCAGAACAGAAAATTACTTTGTTGTCACTGTGTTAAATGAATTCTTAAAAAGAGATAAACATAAAGTAGATGGGTTCTGTCTTCTGTAACAAGGATGAAAGTCTGGAGAAAATTCCACTGAAGCCACTGATTAAACTGTTGAGCAGTTGAGCATTTGGCCCTCAGTGTCCTGTTTCTTTCCAAATTCACCAGGTCCTTGGGAGTAAAAGAGTTAGTTGTGAAAGGTGGTGGGAGAAAAAGGCAATAGGTTAAGAAATTGTTGACTACTGCTGACTAATGATTGTCTCTGGAGGAACTCTGCCTTGCATTTTCACCTGATGTTATCTAGTGCTAAATGTGTATATCGATTTTTATATGGGAGAAAACTGCTAAATAACATGTTTCTGTCTTTGCTTTTCAGATATTATTATCCAGTATCCGCAGTTCTCTGGCTACTCATACCTCACCTTTGAACCGCTGAAAAACTCCTATCAGACATTTCAAATTACCCTTGAATTCAGGGTAAGTTTAAGCAATTCCAAGCTCACATAGAAGCTTTGAATTTTATTGGCTTGTTCTGATGATGTGGATAATGGAACATTCACTTAGCTTCAGTACAGCTTATAGTGTAATTGTGGTGAACCTATATGTAGTCTTCGCCTCTAAGGATCTGGCTTCACCTTCAATGAATGCAGTTGGTAAACTGAGCTAAAATGTTTGCACCCGTTGTTGGTAGGCAGTGCATGAGAGAATCACTGGGACTGGTAATACTGGTACTGCAGACTAGCGGCGATGTACATCGGCGAGGTTCTAGCCATGTGAATGAGTGACAGGCTGAAGTACACCTGGTATTTTTGTGAATAACAATTAGGAAGTGTCATGCAGTATCTTTGCTTATAAGAAACTGTGGTCTTGTTGTACCGAGCAAAATACTGTTGTATATCCAGAGATCCTTTTCTATCCTGCAGGATTTTAGTAGGCATTATTTTCCATCTCTGAAGTTTGGGATACTGGCCACTAATACATGCAAGATACTCGTCTACTTAGACTACAGTCCTGAAGTGTACATCCCACGGTGGCTTGTGTTAGTCCTCTCTGTGCATTACGGACAGAGCTGGTACCCATAGGGGAAGGTGGCCGAGCTCTCAAATGCACCCATGCTGCCACACAAGGCAGGCTTGCCAGCCTCACAGCCTAGGCCACCTCTAGAGCAGCAGCCCTGTGTCACCACATGTGGCGATCTGACACTCCTCCAGCAGTTTGTCACCTTAAAATGCAGGATGGCTGGGAAAGGCCACTGTGTCAGCTGCTACGCACATATGAAGAAATCCTGCACGGGTTGTTCGGCTGGAAAAGTGTCAGGTTCACTGAACACGTGAAGCAGGATCTGTGTATTCATATGCAAGAGGTCTGATGTGTCTACACTTAACAGGGTTGGTAGGGCATCCATGCTAGACTTTGCGCTCAGAGGTTGCATATGGGACATGCCTGGCAGTCTTTAATGCTTTTGGGCTTGTTTTTAGGCCTGATAGTATCATACTCTAAGTACAAGAGATGTTCCTCAACCATTTAAACATGAAGAAAATGTTTTTATTAGTTCTTCAAGCACAGGATTCAAAGTTGATCAACCATTTTCTGATTCTATTAAAAACTCCACCTGAAAAATGCTGCCTCTTTTCTAGAGAAAAGACCCCCAGTACTGCTTGCATTTATCTGTCACTGTGAGGCTGAGACTTTGATTTTTTATGTTGATGATGTAATTGCAGGCTGAATCAGAAGATGGTTTGCTGCTATACTGTGGAGAAAATGAGCACGGTCGTGGTGATTTTATGTCACTAGCAATCATCCGACGTAGTATCCAGTTCAGGTAAAACCTAAAAATCCACCCTAAATCTGATATTAAGAGAAGGGGCCATTGTTGCCTCCTGGGACTTGGTGTACGTGATGAATGTCTGTCATGTCTTTGACTTCTGCACCATGCAGTGGACAAAATGGACAGTGTTACTTCATTTAACATTCTTCAATTTCTTTTTCTCTCATCCTTCTTTAGCATGTGGACATGTGCCCTGTTGAACCATCTTTACTCAGGCATTGGTGTGAAGGCAAAATAATCAGTTTTCTTCAAGGCATTGGTCCGTGGCTCATTGCTATGTTATCAGAAATGCTAGTGAGCCCCTGCAATGCTATACTGAGCTGTGCATTATCAGTGTTTTTGCTTTACAGCAAAGAACCTATAGATAACGTAGTGAAATAAAGGATTTAATGCCAGCAGGGGCCCTGGAACTTCATCTTATATCCCTTCTTTAGATGGCAGTTGCGGGTTTTTTAAGTGAAGATGGAGGGGGTTCCTTGCAGTCCCATAGATATGAAGCATGGGAAGGAGTATCTCAAGGATCTCCTTTCTTGGAAGGGCGAGTCCTTTGAAAGTGGGGATTTTTTGTTCACCTGCACTGAACGTCAGCCAGAAAAAACGGCACATTCTGTGCACTTTCAGCTCCACAGAGACTCTCCTGGAGGTCTGCTTGTCAATCAGGACTGAGTTTCATACAGAATCGCAGAGTTATTAATGTTAACACTGCCTTTCACCAGGGAGCTAGAAAAATTCCCAAGAGAAATTACTGTGTTAGCAGGAACTCAGATTGTAATACCCTGCATCTTGAAACAGCTGTTGGCAACCTTTGCAATGCACTCAGTATGATCAGAGGTTACAAAATCCTCACCATGGGAGAAAGACAGATAATGAAGATTGAAACGTAGAGCAGATCATATGTAGACCTGCTGTCTAATTTTCCTGTGGTCTGATAATACTCAACATGAAACAGAGAGGTTTCCAGGAGCAAAGGGAATATCTGGGTTCAAAAACAACTTGATTATTAGGTTACTGTAAGTTTGTCACCTTGTTCTCTCTGTCTCACACTCCCAGGTTCAACTGTGGCACTGGAGTTGCAGTCATAACGAGTGAAAACAAAATCAAGCTGGGGAACTGGCACAGCGTCACGTTGTTCAGAGATGGGATGAATGGCTGGCTCAGGATGGACAGTGATGCTCCAGTTACAGGAAAATCTCAGGTAAGTAGTCCTGCACTGACCTCGGGCTCTCTCAAGATTATGGTGATATTTTTGCTTGACAGCAGATCAGATTTAAAAGGTATATTTTTATTTATTGGTGCAGGGGCATTTAGTGAACCAGGATGAGAGTACAGATTACTCTTCCACATACGTAGTCTAGAAATCACATAGATAAATACAGCAGCCCTGAACCCCATCACATTTTCCCTGTTGTCCTCCATACTTGCTCTGCTGCCCTTCTGCTACACTTTGCTAGTCTCAGATGCAGGCTAATGTTAAAAATTTGCCAGATTTTACAGCTCCTGTCCCTGATTGCTTTATTTTTCAAACCTCAGAGAGCTGCTCTGCTTTTTCAGCTGGAAAAAATAGAGGCATGTGTGTATGTATCTTTGTGTATTTACGTATAATGTGTATAGCCACAAAAGATTTGTGTACAGAAGTGTAATTACATGTATACCACGGACATACATTTAAGCACAGTAATGGGGGTGAGCTTTCTGCACTGACTTTTGTTAACACCAGCAATTTTGTATGAGGCTGCCAGGATTAAATATAATAGAGGAAGACATCTTGACTTGCTCATCTGTTGCCAGCCCAGAAAACAGAAGTAATATTAAGGCACTCTAAAAAAAAAAAGCTAGTTGCAAATTGTTTCAGATGTCTATCCCTTTGATAACCACTATTAGCCCTGAAAAAAGCAGCTTCAGACATCTTAGTACTTTACACTTTCATGTGCAGGCACTGAAGGGAAAAGAATGCTGCTCATTTTGTTCTCATCAGCTGAAATGACAGAGGAAAGCCTCTCAGTGTCTGCCACATGTCACTATGTGTTACTGGTGCTACCACGCCACGCAAAGGGCAAATGTGAATTGGGAGAGATGTGTCCAGTAGAATTAACGGCACTGCACAGCACTTTGGTTAAGACAGTGGTTATGATCACCCGTAGCCAAGAAGATGAAATTGAAGATGTAAAGGTGCGACATAGGGCTGGTAGGAGAGTTATGGTCCACAGAGTCTACTACAAGAAGAGTTTGGTAGGGAACACACATTCTTCTACCTGCAGTTATACCAGAAAAAAAAACGTTAATTGCTCTAGGTGCTGCCCTCCACCAAAACTTGCTGCTCCTGTAGTATTGTCTCTCCAGTGAGTCCTCATTAGCCCTTAGTAGTTACAATGACCTGGATTACTCTCAGCAGAGTGGTAATATTTTCTGACCTGATTCAGTTTCACTTGAACAGTCTTAGAGAGTGCCCAAAAGAGAAGTGGAGCTTAACAGAGCTAGGAGGACAGGAGCATCAGAGGCAATGGAAAATGGCAAGCGGTTGGAGACAGGCTGCTCACAGCCCTGGCATATGCCCACCTTGAAGCCCTCTGGACATCTGAACTCTCTTTATCCACAGGCTGCACCTGAATTATTTTTCCCTGCTGAAGCTGAAATCCATTTGATGTGTTTCTGCAGCGCACTGTGCAGTGAACAGCCACAGGCTGAATAACCTTGGCTTATTTAGCCTGGCAAAATACAGGCTATGGGAGTATGATTTATTGTTACAAATACCAGGGAGACAGGGCAGGGGTGAAACATCCAGAGAGCTTTTAGACTAAAGGTCAGTGCTGTTGGAAGGACACACAGGTAAAAAATGACCATGAATAAATTCTGGCATTTTGAATATTTTCTTCTAAATCACTGTGAGGTTTTGAAACAGCCTTTGAATAGGACAGAAAATGCATATATTTTGATCAATTTATAGACAGAATTGTGACTCTGTTGGCACAATAGCGTGATTCAGTGGTCTGAAAAGTTCTGAATAGGTTTTGGGGTTTTTCTTTTGTTCCTTCCGATGCACTATAGCAGTGTTAGTAAACTTGTATGTGTATGTTTCTATAGGCAGGTCCTTAACCTGCCTAAAGAATTAAGAAACTCCCCATTCAAAAAAAGATGGCAAGTAAGTTTAGTGATGGCAAAGTGAGCAGAATCCCACTGGAGTTTTGATTATGTCAGTTTATGACTTCTCTTGGGTTAGTTACTGATTTTTTTTTGTCATTTTGTTATTATTCAACACTAAGCGCTTGCTGGGTTCTGTCCAACAGGCAGTATCACATTGGTCTGTGTCCCTCGGGGCTTAGGTTTTAGAAGACAAACAATTTTGTCAAAAGTAAAGGAAGAAATTGCAGCAAAAGACATACCACAATCCCTCCTTAGAACAGAGAGATTTAAAGCTCTGTATTTTGCATTAAATAGCCCATGTTATCATGATGTGTACAGGTGCAAAAAATAACATTTAAAGTGATGGACTGAGTAGAGGAATGACAAATGGAAAGGAATTACCAGTGAACCACATGCACATCCCCTGACACAATTCTTTGTGGAGGAAAAAAGAAACCAACACATAAATTGATTATACACAGTGTGGCTTAATTAGTTCTCCTGTGCTGTATCTGTTCTATATCATGTTTCCCTCTGTTTTCCCTTCAGGGCCAGTATAGTAAAATTACGTTCCGGACTCCCTTCTATGTTGGGGGTGCCCCCAGCATGTACTGGCTGGTCAGAGCCGCCGGCACCAACCGTGGGTTTCAGGGCTGCGTTCAGTCGCTGAGCATCAACGGAAAGATAATTGATATGAGACCCTGGCCGTTAGGGAAAGCTCTCAGTGGTGCTGATGTTGGTAAGTGTTAACAGTATGGGATCTTTGATCAGTGGTTAAAAAAGGATTACATTTTTTTTTTCACTTGTTGAAGGAAAGTGAGCAATGGTTGAGGTTTGAGAGATGGAAGGTGTGGTCTCTGTTTTTGGCATGGTATGTCTCTATGCCTTAGCACATGCCTTTTTCTGGGTCTGTAGTAGGAGGGTTTTATCACATTGTACAAGTAAGCATCACGGTAGTGTACAAAAACCCCTTGTGGATGCTGTTACACAGCACGATAGTAAAACCAGTTCTCATGAGCAAAGAGGAAGCTCAGCGTTGCTGATACAATTATGTCTGCACCAGCATTCCCACCAACATTTCTCAGGATGCCTCTTCATGGTCCTGACTTACACAGTCATATCATCAGAAATCAATAGTATGCATACTGTGTTTGTATTTAAAACACTAGGGACGCAGTAAAATGTGTTTTTCCCAAAGCCATCATTGCACTTGCCCAAAGCAGTGTTGTGGCCATTGCAAGGGGCTTTTACCCACAAACCCCCATTACTGCTGAGGCAAATAGGCTTTTTTGTCAACTGTCTATTGTTTTCATTTCCAGTGTATTTTAAAAATTCTTTGGAATAAATTCTTTCAACGGCTTTATGAAGTGGTATTATAAAATTATCTCTCCTTCAGAGATTAAAAGTTGGAGAAGTAGGGAAGTTAATTGACTAGTCCTGTCTTATTTATTCATCTCTGCTTCATCTATGTAACGGGCATTTGAAAGAAAGATAGGGCAATGAAATCCTTGCTTTAATGACCTCTCAGTCTAAACAATTGAAGAAAAAGAGTAAAACCAAGACAGAAAGCAAGTGATAAATGCAGGAAATAGATCCCATGTCACTGAACTCTCCATGCCATGCTTCAGCCACAAAGTCATCTTTCTTCTTTTCTATAGCTGTGCATTTGGCATTCCAAGAAGGAAGTGATTAATGAGAAACTTCCTAACAATCACTCTGTATTCTCTAGATAACATGACCAAACTTCTGTGCTATTGAGGGGGGGGAGACAGAGTGGCCCAAGAAACAGATACTGAAAAGAATAAGACTTTGGAAGCAGAGAGTAATTTCACGATAGAGTGAGAATCTATGGAATTTAGATAGATAGATGAAAGCCCCGCTGAAGTTCTCTGAGCCCTAATCTCTGATGCCTTTTGGGTTCCAGCTAGCTTCATTCCCATCCATGAATGCTTCACATACTACTGCATTAGCAGTCAACATCAATGAAAATAAATGCTGGGTTCTGCCATGTGTGACTTGAGTGATAGAGCCTTACATGGCTGCTCACACTTATATATGAAACTGTACCAGGAGAGACTTGCAAACAATATGCTGTATAAGTTAAGCTTAAAATAAAGACATTGCAAGTAAACTCTGCTAGGGTTTAGGGGTGGCTTTTGCTAGCCAGTCTTTTGTTTGTTTCCTGCTGGAACAGTGTATAAATCAAGGGTGCTGTGGCTTATGGGCTGCAGAACTGAGCGTGGGGAGAAGAGGGATCCATCCTGCCCCCATGCCACCTCTGCCAGCTGCAGAAGTCCCACTGGGCTCTGAGCTAAGGGGAAACAACGCTCATGGCTCAGAGCAGGCACGGCAGGACCCCTCCCTCCTTCCTCCTTTGCCACGGCACCCAAGCAGATGCAGCCATCAGACTGGTGGTTTGCCTTTTTGGTGTAGTCACCTATGCTGGCCCGAAGGCTGTGATAACTCAGGTCACCAAGACATTATGAGAGCAGCCTGCCCTTAAATACCAAGACTGTTGCAATTCAAGCTGTCCCTCAAACCAGTGAGCCTGTCACTTGTCCCATTATGGTTATCTTCCTTGTCCTTCTCTGTTTCTCAAAGACTTTGTTTAGCTTTGGTCTGTTTGAACATGCTGAGTAGATGATTCCCCTTTGGGACAACACCAGCATCCATTGACATTGCAGCAGATGCGGTAAAGATGAGCATTGTCCAAGTTTTCTCTTTGTATCTTAAGCTCAATACGTTTAAATCCTTTTTTACCCCCATGTTCTGGCTCTGATTCCTCGTCTGTAAAACAAAGCCGGTGGTACTCATTTCTGTCACTGTCATGATCATTGATGACTATGTGAGAGGTCTCTGTGATGAGATGATACCCATCCTGCTGCCGTTCACTGTGGCCATTACAGTGCAGCCTGGAAGGGGGAAGAAGTGGCTCAATGAGCACTGCAAGCACCCTTGCTCCCATGGCTGAGCATGGGACAGCCTTTTGAAGGGGTATTTGTCCCCTTCCACACAGAAGGAGAATTTGTTCCCTTCCAGCAGACTTGCATATTTTGCTTATGCTG
Source organism: Gallinago jamesoni (assembly GCA_025769975.1). NCBI lineage: Eukaryota > Metazoa > Chordata > Aves > Charadriiformes > Scolopacidae > Gallinago > Gallinago jamesoni. The sequence goes on from JAOQGH010000019.1 coordinate 14,204,206, forward strand.
CTGGGGTTAGCCCTGGAGCCCTGTGTTATGACTGCTGTACTCAGACCTTCCCTTGCTACAACAATCAATGGGCCTGGTGGGAGATTTGTAGATGTGCAATACAAGACAAGTTTGGTCTGGCAGGGAGTTGTACCAGACAACCCAAGTGCCTGTCCTGAGTTGGTGAGAATATTTTCCACCATGGAGGGCAGAGTGATCGGGATCAACCAGCGTATCAGCTATTTATATCTGCATACTTCTCTGTAGTTTTCTTTCTGGCTATGGGATGGGAGACCAAACTCTAAAGCTGGTGCTGTACTAATGCCCAGTACCTTATTGAAGATTACTGTAGAGTCCTGGTCTGGAAACCCGCTTTACAATTGGAGTGCTGTATTTCAACAAAACAAAAAGGGCAGCAGTTCTGCAAGATTTCTCTCAGTGATCTCAGATAACAAAACAGTTCTCCGGTGTTTATTGTCATGCACGACATCTGTGTCATCTCACAGGTGATACTTCAATGTGCCTCAAAATAAACGTACAGTTCTTATTTTGTCATAAACACTTGGCCCCTCCAAATGGCATGCTTACACTTGCACACTGCAAGTGTCTTATTTGGGCTTCCTTAGTGTATAAGATGAGTTTGTTACTATCAAGGAGGGGAGAATTATTTAATCACAAACTAAAATAAAGGAGAAGGTAAACAAAATCAAAAAGAACTTAATCAGATTTACAATTGACCATTGCATAATCTAACTTCATAGATATCACTTCTAAGAAGTAAATGAGTAAATTAATTGTTCTGCAACAATTTCAGCTGAATTCCAGCAAGAAGAAATCGTCTTGCCAGCATAGTAGAAATCCTTCTTAAAAAGCTGATGACATGAATCCCTTTTAGTGAAGAGGGCTGACAACAGCATTTTAGTTAATAAGATTAGTTGATGATGATTAACACCTTCAGTGCTTACCATGGCATGAATTTACCATGAACAAAGAAGCACTTAAGGTAATTGAAATTAAACCAGTCACAGTGCTTGTAAACAATCTGGAGAGATTTCTATTTTATGAAAAAATAAAGGTAGGAGCAAGAGCAGAAGAGCAGTAATCCAAGGAATGATTGAAAGATCCAACTGTCATAATTGTTAGTAAGGGTTAATTTTTGCTCTTTTTGAGGTCTTCCTGATCTGGCAGTAAAAAAAAGGTGCTAACGGTCAACTGAACTTGTCTAAATTGCACACTATTTGACAAATTGGGAAAGAATCTAGGCAGGAGAGCAAATTGTATTGGTTAGTAGTAATGATCAAGAGCCAAATAAATCTTTGACAAACTTCTCTGATAAATCGATGTTCTCGCTCTGCTTTTAGGTGAGTGTAGCAGTGGCATCTGTGATGAGGCTGCCTGCATCAACAGTGGTACCTGTACTGCATATAAAGCAGATTCATACATTTGCCTTTGCCCTCTTGGATTTAAAGGTCATCATTGCGAAGAAGGTGAGAGGATGCTGGGCTGCTTATATTTCTTTGTATGTGTTACTTACTGTTTGGTGTGTTTTTCACTTAGTGACATCCACGGTGGTCTTATGCTGTTACACTGATAGAACAGAGTACTTGTTAACTTCATCTTTTTAAAATCACATAGTGAAACCCTCCCCCACCATTCATTTTGGGGCTATGCAGTCAGTGATTCTTAAACCTCTTTGCTTATTTAAACTAACTATAATTAAGCATCTCAAACTTACTTTTCAGAAGTTAAAATAATATATGACTCCACAGCTGCACATTAACTCTAAAAAAATCCCCACTTTTCTCCTAAAACTGGTGTCACGTATATTCTGAAATATAAAAGATCCAATATCAATTTCTTGCTGAAATTACAGAGGTACAAATAGTCAAATAGATACAGCATTATTTTCTGTGCTGCTGAACTTTTCATGCCACCACCCATTGTGTACATGCTTGCTACTTTGAAAACCTCTGTGGTGAATCACTGAAGAAAAGGAGCATAAAACTTTATAATACAAGTACATCCCTGGAAAAGGAAGGGATTAAGAAGACAGCAGTGTTGGCTAGGATGAAAAAAAAATAATTTGGAAGATGAAGTTTTTAGGTTGTTTTTCTTAACTTTTGCTTTACGTACCTAACAAAGGTAACTGACACTAGTTGATAGGAGTCAATCCCTTACCTTGGAGCCTCAAGTGACCCGCTTGTGTATTTTGGATTTCCAGCACTCACCTTGGCCATACCTCAGTTCAACGAGTCCTTAAGGTCATTTGCTAGCACACCCTGGCCCTTGGAACCACAGAATTACCTTTCCTTCATGGAGTTTGAGATCACGTTTCGTCCAGATTTAGAGACTGGTGTCCTTTTGTACAGCTACGACACAGACAGCAAGGACTTCCTCTCCATTAACATAGTGACTGGCTACGTGGAGTTCAGGTTCGACTGTGGCTCAGGAACGGCTGTTATCAGGTAAACAGCATTGCTTGTGTTTCCAACAGTGCCTGAGGGTCCAGAGAAGGACAACGAAGCTGGTGAGGGGTCTGGAGAGTAAGTCTTATGAGGAAAGGCTGAAGGAGCTGGGGTTACTCAGCCTAGAGCAAAGGAAGCTGAGGGGAGACATTATTGCTCTCTACAACTACCTGAAAGGGGTTGTGGAGAGGTGGGGGTCGGTCTCTTCTCCCAAGTCACAGGAGTCAGGACGAGGGGAAACAGTCTCAAGTTGTGCCAGGGGAGGTTCAGATTGGATATTAGGAAATATTTTTACACTGAAAATGTTATTAAGTATTGGAATGAGCTGCCCAGAGAAATGGGTGAAGCACCATCCCTGAAGGCTTTCAAAAGACGAGTTGACATAGTGCTTAGAGACATTGTTTATTGATGAGGTTTTTTGTTTTTGCCAGAGTTAGGTTGATTGTTGGACTAGATGATTTTAAAGGGTCCCTTCTAACCTAGACAATTCTGTGATTCTGTGATGGTGATCCAGGAGAGGAGTGGGCTGGAAAGGGAAATAGTCTATAGTGAGGTGTGGGAGTCCGTCAGTCTGTAGTGACTCCTTCTTCTAAAGAAGCACAGAAACACCAGAACTGTACTCATGGGGATAGGATTTTCTTCCTACATAAGGTTATGTTTCAAAGCTTTATTATCAGTGTTACCATGTCACGCCACCATCTTACTGCAAATGTTACTTTTGTTTCTGTATGATATTGCAGAAATTCCCTTCTTGCCTCTGTGCCATGGTGCCATGGCTAATTAGAGACTCTATAAATACATTATGTATATGCTTTCTAGACACAGGACTGTACAATATTGGCATTTTTGTGAGCGTCCTCCTTCCTGGTCTCCAGTTTCAAGCAGTAAGTACTGGGCTGGAGGTGTGACAAGAAGATAGACCTGCACATCCCCCCTTTCTTCATAGTGCTGATTTTTGGGATTCTGAGGCTAATCTCCAATTTACATAGCTTAAGGAGTCTGAAAGATTAATACATGGTTTAAATACATCACCCGGGCTCCCAGTCAAAGACAGAACTTTTAAGAATGATCCATCACATCCTAAAATTAATGTCCAGGATAGAACCAATGAAATGCCTCAAAAAGGGTGGCGCTCTCTCTCTCTCTCTGTAACTGAGTGCCCAGTCTCTGGCCAGCTGTTCTCTGGGCTCTTCTGAAAAGGCAGTGGGCCGAACGGAAGCACTCAGTACCTTGGATGTGGTCCAAGAGGCCGCCAGTTTGACCGGGCTGACCTAATATTTAGAAATAATCTACATGAAGCTTATGCAAAATGTGTACACTGCCTGCAAGTCCTGCATACCATGTGTTTCCTGTCAGTGGACATCAGGAATTTTGGCTATACTGCTATTAGGAGAAAGGTGCTGATTTTCCATTGAACGAGGACCCGAGCAAACAAACCCATTCAGATGATAAAGTGAGAGACGAAATTTCAAGGGAGCAAATGCAGAATAATGTACAGCTAACACTGCACAGTTGTGGTGATACAGTTAGTGTTGTCAGATATAGAACGATCCTGGATTCATCATGGATAGTTCTGTGAAAGCAACTGCTTAGGAACAAATACAGAAATGTAAGTATAGTACAGAGAATTATTAGGAATGTGACAAGGAACAATGCCTCTGCAAAAATCCACAATGTACCCTGTCTTGAAAACTTGCTGCCATTCTGGACACTTCATTTCAAAAGAAACTAGCAAAATTAAAAAATAAGAGTAATGTTGATATCCAAGGGAGGGAAAGAAACAACTTCCACAAATACAGCAGGAAGAATTAGAAGGAACCCAGTGAAACTGCAAGCTAAAAAATAGCAAACAAAGAAAATAAGACTTTGGGTTTTTTTATAGACAGCACATAAATTAGTTGTGGAAACGAATTGTCACAGCAAGTTACAGATGCCAGAACTATAAATAGGTTAAAAAAAACCCCCACCATTAGACAAATTTAAAGAAAGCTCCATTGAGGGAGATCAAACACAATTGTACGGATGCAGTCTCTGACTCAGGAAATTGCTGAATGACAAGTTGCCAGAAGCTGGGAGGATATATCAAGGGAAGAATAACTCCATACTTGTCCTGTTTTTTTCTCTTGCTGAAAAGCAGCAGAAATAGCTAATGTTGCAGACCTTTGCTCCAACCCGAAATGGCCTTTCTTACAACAGCTTTCAATTTTTTTCTCATTACAGCCATCTAATTCCTATTACTGGCAACCATAAGGCATTGAAGGAGATATTTTATTTCCCTGCAAGCGCTTCAAAACACCTTGGACTAGAGCTTAACCGAGTTGAATGTGGCTTGGAAAATGTGGCAAGAGCCACAAGCACATACCTAGGAGCAGAAACTGCCCCTTTCTATTGGGAAGCTGAAGAGCGAGCAGGACACCAGCTCACACCTGGGTCACGTGCACTGGGGAAAAAGAGTGTGGGGAGAGTCATGAGACCAGCAGGTTTCGTTAAAAGTTGTCAGGATGTCCTTTTCTAGATAACATGTGCAACTTACACCTTGTCATCAGCTCTGCCAATGATAAGATAGATAGATTCCCTGTTTTTCACGGCTGCTTAGCCAATATCCACGTAGAAGTCTTCATCATACCACTTCTTGTCTACCCCTTCTCCTAAACAGGGATATAACTGGTCATCCTGACTGGCCCTTTCAGAGGACTAGGCTGTTAAATATTATAATCAGAATACAATTATGTAAGAACGAGGCAAACTCACTTATGTATGGCAGCAACACCGGTAGGAAAGCTGACATCACTGAAGCTTGGGTTTTGCCAGAAGGGTCCCAGGATGGAAAGAGCACAGTGTGCACAGGGAGCTTGGGAAGGCAGGGGGATGCCGAGCAGATGGACAGATGCAGAACCTGAGCTATTTACCAAGGTGTCTCAAAGCAGATTTTGTTGTCCCTTCCCTTGGCCAGGCGTTCACAGGATCAAGAAGCTCATCGTTTGGTGTATTTTTTAAGGTTCAGTATTCATGGGGAAAAGTAATCCTTAGCTCCACAACAAATGAAGAGCCACAAATGTTCAAATGCCTGCAGAAAGCATTACCAAACTCATGCTGGTTTCAAAATGCCTGTGAATCCAAGAAATTGCTTGCAGTTCTGAAGTGATGACTCAGTGAGGCTTTATCATCTCTAATTATAATTAAATCTAGGAGAGCAGGAGGGTTAGCATGATGATGACCTAATCAGCAGAGGAGATAAAACATATGTATTGTCATTTATTAGGTAGCCAGACTCCTCTGATTCCTGTATATGCATATATTGACTTCTTCAAGGTGGTTAAATTCTATTACCTATTGATTTATCCAAGGTAGTTAAACCCTAAATACTACTGCATAAGAAAAAGGACAAGTGAATGGCACTGCTTAATGATACTTTTTAATGGAGGTTTTCTGAACCAAGTGTCTAAGTAATATTGCCAGCATCATCCAAATAGATGAAAATGGGCTTTGAGAAAATTTGGAGGAGCAAAATAGGTACAGCAAAAAGATTTCAAAGCTCATGGTGGTTGTTCAGAAAAGAAAAAAAAAGAAAAATGAAATTGTTGTTTCACATTTTCAAAATTACATACCTTCTTAACCAGAATTTGAATCACTATTGACTCACTACTTCGAATCATATTTTTTTAAGTTTTTTCATTTTGAAATGTATTTTTTTTTCATTTTAAAATGTAAGCAGCCTGAAAATACAAAACATTATTTCACCCCAAACAATTTTGTATTTTTTCATTGAAAGCTAGAAAGTCTTCATGTGTGCTAGATAACATGGCTTCTGATTTTTCCAGCTTGACCAGTGAATCAAACGTGGGTTTCCTTGCTCATGGAGGAAAAGCTGCAAAATAACGTTCAGACGTAAAATGTTTTAATCAGTGTGACAAAATTATATTTCAAAGCAAGATATAAAGTTCTTTAGAACTTGTAAAGGGGAATGTGGGTTTACCCTTTATACAGTCTGCTATCCATATTAGTGCTGAACTAATGCAGACTGTAAGAGCAGTTTTAAAATGCTTCCTTTGAGACTGGTGAATACTTTGCACAACTGGGGATTATTGTTTCTAGCCAAGATCTCATCATAACATTAGCATCATATTTTAGTTACTTCCCCTTAATGTGCAGCAGCCGGGATACGTGTGTGTGTGTGTAGATGTCACTGAAACAGGCTGCATAAATAGAGCTGATAAGCCAACACAAAGTAGTTCTGTTTTAAAAGAGGATGAAGAATGTGGGAGTAGACTGATCATTAAGTGGGAAGCTTTATCTCCAGGCTTATGTCATTGTGAAATGAGGATGTACGGCTGAGACAAAAAATTGTCTTTATGCATTATAAATGATTGAGCAGAAAAATTAGCTCAGCGGTAGCAGAAATGCATGCTGATTATAGAAATGTTTCATTTAGAAATAAAAGTAGAGTGGTTGTTATTTGCTGTAGGAACATAGTCTTATTTTGCTTTGCTGATGGGGTTCAGAAATTGTTACTTCCTTATAAGGAAAGAAACACAGTGATTTATTTTTATTTTTTATTTAGAAAATTATCCCAGAGGACTTGACTTTTTAACATCAGAAAAACATTTGAAAAGGAAAAAAAAAAGGCAAAAGCTTAAAATACTTGAAAATTTTCTTCCCCATAAAACAGGAGTGAAGAACCTGTCAGTCTGGGTCAATGGCATGAGTTGCGAGTGTCTCGCACAGCAAAGAATGGTATCCTACAAGTGGACAAACAAAAGCCTGTGGAAGGGATGGCAGAGGTGAGCATGTGGCATGACTTGTCATGAATATGGCTGTTAGATTATAAAACGATTGCATGGTCAACTACAGAGGCTGCTCCCAAAGCTCTTATAAGCTCAAAAAATTATTGATGTTACAGCAACGTTTCCTTAAACCCAAAGCTGAAAATTTGCACATGAAGTCTTCCCTCTAAGGGCATGGATCCTTGTAAAGGCAGCTGAAATAACAACCTTACCTTCTCTTGCCGTGTAAGTGGACTCACATTTTTGCGTTTGGTTCATACATGTTCTTGAGGTTCTTTTCTTGGTGCTCACTGGTTGTGGCTACCTGTGGACTATGAAATGTGTCACCTGGAGAAGGAAGATATTGAAAATTATGTGCACAAAGCCCTGTTTTTACCGGTCTGAATATTGTGCTGGAAAAGAGAATTGCTTCCTTGCAAAAGTAGTTTTCAGGACAGAGAAAGGGCTGGAATACTCAGACAGTTAATGACTTGCATTTTATTTTTCCCTCCCCAAGAAGTCATAGTGAGTCAAGTTTGTAATAAGGTGAAATTTTGCTTATATCAGGCAAGGTATTCACCCTAAGAACTCAAATGCATACACGGAGGTACTTTTTTTATTATCCCGAGAACCTGGGACTAGAGCTGCTTAGAAAATGGCTTTTGTTCTTTCCTAGTGGAAAGTGTGGCCAGAAAACCAGGCTCCAGAACCTGTTAGCAGAAGAATCTGCATTTTTTTTCTACAAAATGGGAAACTATTTAAAGCTTAGTCTGTTCTTGAAAAATGTAAATAAATTTAAAATACAGTTCTCTGTGTCAAAACAGATTGGGTGGGAAACATTCAAACAGAGCAGTCAAGACTTTTTTAGATAGATGGGTCAAGATGAAGACTTCTGTTTTCATTTTTCTCTAAGTGCTGCAGTGCAGCTGCAGAAGGATGTTGGCAGGGAGCTGCCAACAAAGAAATCACAGGAAATTCTGCAGGACTGAAATTACAGTTATGCTGTCCTTAGCTGTTAAACATCTTTTAGTTTGCCCCAGGACCTTGACTAGTCCCATCAAGTATCCCAAGCAACTGCTTCTGGTAACTAATGCAATCTGGATGTTTCTTTCATTTAGACCCATAACTTGCTATGGTTTTTCTTTTTAGATGTTAGAAGTGAGTCTCTGCTGCATCGACTTTGCTCGGATTTTAAATTTATGAACCTCATTCTGGTTTTAGATTTACATCAACGTACCTCAAGTCATTACAATTATACCTAGGTGTGCAGACCTTTCTAGTGAGAAATCACAAGTCAGTCTCCTTTCTTTCTGCCTTCAGTATCCTCATTTTGAAATAGTTGCGATTTCCCAGCTAGTTCTGCTTAGGATAAAGCACAGACATCAGAGAGTGTCCTACAGTGGCTTTCTTGAGAGGATTGTACAAAGAAATGTAGTTAACAGAAGTAAAGAGGCACCGAAGTAAGCTATAACATCTAATGTAGGTTAATCTGAAGGTACAAGCATGGTTCCAGCTACTCTAATAAAATGTTGTTCCTATGTTTCTCACAGGGGGCTTTCACTCAGATTAAGTGCAACTCTGAAATATTTATTGGTGGAGTCCCTAGTTATGATACCGTGAAGAAGAACTCTGGGATCCTCAGACCCTTCAGTGGTAGCATCCAAAAGGTACGTGCCCAGAAATACACTGGAGGTATTTATTTCTATCCAGAAATAAATCCAAGATTCCACTTATCTTTAGGTGGAAACATGCTCTTATACCACTGTCAATATCCAAAATAACTCAAATAACTCAAGATTGCATCTTAGGGGCCAACACAAAGTGCTGAAACACATGTTTCTATACTTTAATAGCCAGTAAATATTACCACTTCCAGTCTCCCTGTTAATTTCCATGCTGTACTAATGATTGAGCAGAAACCATATGGAATTGAGTTGAGGATGATGCACAAAACCATGTCAATATTAGAGTTCCTCAGGGTGCCCTGTAGCATCATCTATAAATAGAAGAAATGCTCAAGTACTTTAATGTACTCTGAGGCAGCTAAATGTCCGATGTAACCAATACCCTAATAAGCAAAAAAAAAGGTACAAATTAAGATGTATCCTAGTCCAACTAGTGTATTGTTTTACCATACAGCAGTTGCACGAATGATGTTCCAGTGGGGTCAGGTGTGCATGGTGCAGCTCTCTTCTGCAGAATAGACTGTAAATTCAAAATAAATCCTAATTACTAATCCAAAGAAAGTTCGGTCTGAACTAACATTTGCCCTCCCTGGGTATACATAAAATAATTCAGATGAAGCTGCAAGATTGCCCCTGAATCCTCAAAGTTTTAAATGAGTAAATTATTGCTTCAGATTTACTTAACAAGTAGAAGACTTGTATAGTGCATCTCATAACAATTGACTAAGGAAAGAATCAGTGCAAATAGTTTCATCACTTGGTCCAACATTTTTCGTTATCTTTGTCAGCTGTCTAGCAGGAGATATGATATTCAGGGAAAGTCAGGGAGTATATAATAGTGATGGGAACAGATCAGTCCCACCAAACGTCATTGAAAAGGTAGGCTTGACTAAATACAGTGCATTTTGGAGCACAGGATAGGCAGCCTAGGAGCAATTAACTTATGTCAGGCTTACAAGGCAATGAGTTGTACCACAGAGTACAGAGGCACTGATAAGATTGGGAAATGCTGAGGATGAACCCTTGCTTCTGTGATATAGTTGAGAAGGTGGATTTGCCTTCTCAGAGGCTTGACTGGAACATCAAGGAAGAGTATCACTTGCTTTTTGGGCACTGGGAGACTATTTGTTGACTGCTGTGTTTACATATAGTAGGATTTTTGAGAACTGTATAGAGATAAAGCTACAAACATCACCAAGTACTGGAAAACATGCTGTATATAGAAAGAATCTAAGATCTCAATGTACTTAGTTTACTCAGATAAAGTCAAGAATAGACTTCATTGTCCACTAGTTCCTATCCGAGTTATGCATCAAACAGAGTGACTTATTGCTATCTCACTTTGGCCTTAAAATCTAATTGTTTGTGAAAATGGACTTCTTATTTTGATGTAGCTGAGATCAGAAGCCATACCCATGTGTAATCTCTCTGCCAAGATAGCAGCTGAGATTATACAAATGTCAGTTTATATTGGAGAACATGTTGCTGACACATTGGAAAAATCCCAACATTTAACAATTCTCTTCAGTTCATACACAAACAGTTGTGTGAAGTAATTTCTTATGTTCTTCATCCTAACTCAAGCTTCTTTCAGGCAAGATAAAATACTAGAAAGCAATAGAAAATGTGAAAAACAAGCTGTTCTATGTCTGTTGTCAACACTCTTCTCCTGGGGGGCTTCCTGATCTCAGAAATGCATTTCTTCAGCTGACCTCATCTGATTTTACTGTCTGAGCTCACAACTCACCTACAAAGCATTGCCTGGGTGTTCAGACACAAGACTGGTAAATCCCACACAGCCTCACCCCATATTGGTGTTGCCTAAGGCTGTGTCACAAAACACAAAAGAAATTAATCTCCAGGGGGTCAGGATGAGCAACAGAATGAGTTGGACCTCTGTGACTGGAAAACATTCATTACAAGAAGCAGGTTTTTGGCCAAGTTTTGAGGGTTACATTTCTCTGACATCTTCAGAGAAGTCTTAGAACTCTTCTGACTTGCAGTACAATATTGGGAATTTGGAAGGTTTTAGCATGTATTTTAGCATGTGGGGGTTTTTTTTGTTGGTTTTTTGTTTTGTTTTGTTTTTAAACATATAGATTATCTTGAACGACCGGACAATCGATGTGAAACGGGATTTCGCCTTTGGAGTCAACCTGGCGAATACTGCCCACCCCTGCGTGAGCTCACCTTGTGCGAATGGAGGCACCTGCGTTCCCAAGAAGGACAGCTATGAATGTGATTGTCCCCTGGGCTTTGATGGGCAACATTGCCAAAAAGGTAAGGAGGGCTGCATTTCAATCCAGGCATCCCGAGCTGATCACCAAAGTAAGAGAGATTTAGCACCTACAGCGGCTGTTGTACACATCCCTCAAAATAGAAACCCTGGAGGCCAGAGCTCCCTTTGCATCTGTGCATCGGTTTCATGTACCCACGAGGGAATTCATTTTGTTATTTAGGAACACATTAATTGTTATCCCAGCACAGAACTATGATCCACGGATAGCAGCCTGGTGTCTGGTTGATTGTAGTGGCCATCACTGAACACTTCATACACCTCCCTAATCATGCAGTGCTATACAAAGCGGGAATTCCTGCCAGTGTCCTCCAGCCACTGATTATGTTACATCCTTAAGCATAAGCATTGATAACCCTAGTAATTTTATCCTTCCTAGGCCTCACAGCAAATGCTGCTCTCATATACAGAAAGGTCTAGTCCTTTTTTAGACAGTGACTACTCCAATGGTAATTTCACCATCTGCACAAACCCTACCTTGGTAGGGCAATGGAGACCACCAAGGAGGAAAACTTGCCCAGATACACATTATTCTTTTTTCTCAGAACCGCTGTAATAGTTCAAACCTTAAGATTCAGGAAAGTGTTCAAATTGCATGAAAATTGTTTAAAAACCCATGTGATTTGGGTTATTCCACTAGATGGAGATGTTTCCCCTCTGTCAGGCTTGATCTTGCAAAATTCCTGAGGGAAGGTCTAGTAACGCAACAGTGAACTGAGTTCAAAAGAGCTGACTGACATTACTGTCTTCACCCACTCCTTCATTTCTCACAGACACAAACTTCAAAGCTAAAAGTAGTGGTTTTGGTTAAGTTGTTATGAATAGATTTGTCTTTTCTTCTAAAAGGACAGTATCTTAGAACAAAAGCATTTTATTAGAATACAATAGAAGAAACCCCCTCGCTTACGTTGTTGTGGTCTAACTAATGGCTGGAGCAACGTCATTTATACTGGTTTCTCTGTGGGGAGGAGAGAGAATTGGGATTTTGGCTTTCGAGGTATGTGCAGGGTGCTAAGCTCCTGACTTCAAGATGGCGTCTGCAGCAGTACGAAGGGTTAGGGAGTCCAGGCAAGTGAATGCTTTGCAGTTTGGTTATCTGGCTGCCTGGTCCTATGGATTGCTCAGGACACAGCTTGTCTGCTCCTGACCAAAGCCCCAGGAGCAATGTCCCGAGCTGCCCACTGCTGCACCCCCCTCACGGCACTGGCAGTGCTGCTGCTGCTGGGCTGGCAAGTCACTCCCCTCTCCTCCCTCTCCTAACCTGAATGGGCAGCCAGGTTTCCAGGGATGTACTGAAGCACTTTGTGCCTTGGGCTTGGGCTGGTTCCTGGGTGTCAATCCAACTGTTGTGGTTTAACCCCAGCCACTGCAACTGGGATCACACAGCTTCTCGCTCACCTCCTCTCGTCCCCCAGAAAGGGTAGGCAGAATAGGAAGGTAAGGAGGGGAAAGGAAAAAAACAAAAACGCTTTGGTGTGATAAAGACAGTTTAATAGAACAGTAATGGAAAAGGAAAATAATAACAACAACAACAATAATAATAATAATAGTATTGATGGCAAAAATATATAAGACGCTCTTGCCCCCCAGCCAGCCTGACCAGAGCAGAGATCGCAGATTAGTCCCCTCCATCCAGCCCCTAAGCATGATGTCTGTGCTATGGGATATTCCATTGGCCGTTCCATCATTCTATCTATGCTCCTCCTCAGCTTCTGTGGGAAGCTGAAAAAAGCCCATGACGTATAAACAGTCCTTGACGTAAAACAATATGCATTATTGCCATTTCTTTCATACCAAATCTGAAGGCGCAGCAACCACTGGAAAGAATATTGACTCTCTCTCAGCTGAAACCAGAATACCAACCTTAATTAATTTTTAAGAGTGTCCAAAAGCATGAGTCACCTGTCTTCTGTTCTGCTAACTGTGGCTGCTGTTCAGGTGCCTCTCAACCTCCTGCACTTGTGCAGCCTCAGCTAACACTGAAAATGCACATTTTTGCTGATGGATGTGCAGGGGACATGGCGGGCCCTCCGGCCCCCTTACAGCCTTCATGAACCTGGAGTATATTTCTCAAAATAATCCTTTCATGTGTCTCTTCAGTAGGGTGTAGACTTGGCTTAAGCAGGATGCAGATGTACGTCTGCTTCTGTTTCAGAATGGGGTTTTGGTTACTTCACTCAGCTGGTGGGCCAGAGGCTGAAGGGGCAGTCTCCACCCTGCTTGCTGATGGGCTGCTGTAAACCCATGCCCTGAAGAAAATAAAGTGCTTGTGAGGGACTACACCTCGTTCTCCAAAATTATACATTCCACTTCTAGAACTCAAATGAGACTGGTATGAGGTATATGAGATATTGATTCATATCGTAATGGAATGTTGCCTGGGGATTCAGTAGAGCTCCTGTTGGCATTCTGGGCTTTATATCTTTTCTCCAAGATGTGGGGAGTATTAAAGGCATTTTTATACTTAGTTGTAAGATGGAGTAGAACAGCACACTGTTGCTTTTCCCTGATTAGGGCTGATCCCCAGGTAAACCACAATGAGTCACTGGGATTTGAAAACTAAGACAAGCAGAGGGGTTTGGTGCTGGTCCTGCCTGTCTGCATCTTTGTGTGTTTTGAGCAGGCAAATATAAATACTTGGAGCAAAACAATAATAAAAGAGTGCTACCTTCTTAGAAGGTTATAGTTGCTTATGCAAATGAGAAGGGGGGATCACTGAAAGGTGGGCATGAAACGGGATGGAGATTTTTATGCTGTAGAAAAATAAAATGAGTATGTTCTTATTTTGTTTTGTGCTGACTCACTGCAGAGTGTGGAAGTTACTGCCTAAACAGTAAGTACTGCAAATGATGTGAAAAATGCTCTGTCATTGTGTGTCTGTGTCTGCTCTAGCAGGCTGGATGATGGGTGTCCATTAAGCCTGGCAAGCTTGTGACAATAGGCCAAAATAGTTTCTGGGGTTATATAGTACTTCTTTAACCCTCGTCCTGGTGTTTCAAACCTGATGTTTGGTGTTTCAAATTGCTTCAGAGCACCTGGAGCTGGTCCCTGTATTCGCTAAGCTTGAGGCCTTGTAGGGGCAGGTGCTTCTTCTGGCTTCCCCGCTGTTCGGAGCTCTCTCCTGCTGGTCATGAGGGCTTTGGTGCTTCTCTGCCGAAGCAGGATGAGCAGATAGTGAGGGTGTTTAGTCCTAGTTCTACTTAGTGGCCCCATTCCTTTCCTGTTGCAAAGATCCTGCATCACGGATCCAATGTGGGACGTAATGGGGGAAGAAAGGCTCCTTCCAAGCTCCACTGCCATTCACCATGGTCAGAGACTGCCCAGTGCAGAAAGTGTCAGACCTGGCGAGGAGTGTCTGGCCGAGTGTAACACACCTTTTGCAATCTTCCAGCAACGCTGCCAGGCTGCAGGCTGTGGACCGCCTGTGGTGGTTTCTTTAGACACATTAGGCAGCTTTCCTGATTTCACTACGGGTGAAAACAGGCATTTGTCACTATCTAAAATTCACAGTCTTGGCACTTAGAGCTAAATTTCATATTGCTGTTGTTGGCTGCCAGACTACACCAATTGTTGCATATCAGTGTTACAGTGAGATCTTAAAGCCCAGCCAGCCTCTGCATTGCATAAAGAAAGCAGGCATCCATGCCCTGGAAAGCTTGAAATTTACATAGATGGGATTAGCTGTGGGTTGAAGGGATTAGTTCTCAGGAAGAAAATAGATGAAGGCAGCTATTTTAAGGAATTTATAAAACTGGTTTATATTAATACAACAGTCAGTTATGAGAGATCAGCAGCAAACTGTAGGATGTTCTCTCAAAAGAAAACCTGTTCAGGCCAGTGCTCATATCCTGCCAAAGGCTATGTATCAGGGATATTCAGTGATTTATATCACACATCTGAGTTATTTTGCCAAAATCTTCTACGGACAGCAGTACACCAGCTCTGGTTCGGTTGCAACGTATGCTGCCATCCCAGAAGCTGTGCACCACAGCTGTACCAGGGGCTGTCTCTGGGCAAATGGGAGATGCAGTGTGTGGGACAGTGGTGAGGTCTGAGCAAAAACACACTCCAAGGAGCACTGCAGCACAACAAATGCATGGGCCAAGAGGCTTTGCAGCCTTTAGTGTAGTCTCAGTTGCTTTCAAGTGATTTGAGGCACCCTGTATGTCCAGAGGTGGGCAGCAGCCGCTCTGTGCAAAGCCACATACACAAAAGGATAAAAAAGATCACAGATTGCCTGTGCTGCCTCTTGACCTTGCTTTGCAGGGGTGAGAGGTGGCAGCACGTGCTCTGCATATGATGCTCCATTAGGAGCCTGGGAGGAGTTTCTTAGACTAAGAACAAAGGGTGGTTAATGCATAAGCTTTGGCAGGAGGGTAGTGGATTCTTCCACACAGAGAATCCAGAAATGTGGAAACAGGGATAAAAGTGACATTTGCAATATTTTCCCAACAATATTTCATATTTCCCTTCGCTAACATTTATGGTGGAGCAATACATTAGGCTCAAGACAGGAAGACTGTGGGTAGAGGGACTGTCAGCAGTTTGAACTACTGCCCCTCCTTTTAGGTACAAACTGGCTGTGCCTTTTTGAAAACCAATGTGTGTTCAGCCCAGTTCTGTGCCAGAGGCAGGTACCTGCCAATGCAGGAGTAAGTTGATAAAACTGTCTCTTTTTCTGCTGCCATTTCCATGTGAGCTAACTGACACTCATCTTTGTTTTTTTATTTTCTTTTCAGCCATTACAGAAGCAATCGAAATCCCACAGTTTATTGGTCGCAGTTACCTCACATATGATAATCCCGATATCCTGAAAAGGTGATGTATCTCCTGTGAATGTAAATATTTTCTTTGTTAACGATTATAATGCTAGGAGCCTCACGTGAGAGGATATTGTATATTTAAGTGTTTTAAGCTGTAATTGCTGTATTTCTAATTCTCAGGAAAAAAAATACATTTTCTATGCAAATGCTTATGGGTCAATTTGTTATAATAGCTGAGCACTTTGCAACATGTGGAGGAATAGCATGCACAGTTTATGTCTGGCATGGAGAAGGACTGCTCTGTGCTTTCTGAGAGCAAAGAACATGCAGAGCCTGTATCTGTAAAGAGACTAAGGATCTTAGCTTGTGCTTTGACCTAAAAATTCAGTCCTCAAACTTCTTTTTGGCTGTTCGGTACCCCAGAAGATTCCAGCAAATTGTGGGTTGTTTCAACAAATTCCTTCATCTGCCGGTCCTTCAGACAGTGGCTAGAGGAGACTTCACAAATGTCCTCAGCTGCAGCTCAGTATCTCTCTCCTACCAGGACTTTCTGATTTGCAGTCCTTAATGCTTCTTCCACTCACTTCTGCGGGTACCACATCTATTAGACATTCTCAAAATTTGCTTGTTGGACTAGATTTCACAGTAGGCTTGGCGAGAAAAAGGATTTTCTCCTCTTTGGGTGGAGTAACCAAGTAGCTGTTGTGTTTGGGATTCCAAGGGGACAAATTCAATTCCCTACTCCAAAATGCTGGAAGTGGGGATGTGAACCAGAGTCCCTCACACATCAGTATGTAGGCGAGTTGTGAGACAGTAACCTGCAAGACCATCAGAGAAGAAATACTGCATCATCTTACTGCATCATCTTTTTGGCTTTTTTGAAAGAAGACAGTCCCAATTCAATATTTTACTTTTACTTCCCTCTTCTACATTGACCAGGGTATCAGGATCAAGAACAAACGTGTTCATGAGGTTTAAGACCACAATGAAGGAAGGTCTTTTGATGTGGAGGGGAGACAGTCCCATGCGACCTAACAGTGATTTCATTTCTCTCGGCCTTCAGGAAGGAGCATTAATCTTCAGGTAAACCTTCCCTCCTGTGTTTGTGTTGCACACAGTACACCCAGGGCTCAAAGAAATTACCACAGCGAGTCCAGTGCACTTGTCCTTTGGTGTAGCGTGAGACAATTACAGCCTCAAGGATTTGTTCAGTGATGGGTCCCATTGCTGTCTGGGAAAGGATGTGAATTGACACTCCCTCCCTCCTTTCCAATTTTTAAAACATACAGTTTTTAATGTGGTTTTCTAAAAGTCATCTTATATGGGGGTATGAGTGCTGGCGGTGACTCCCCCACATGCCCCTTGAAGCACTTGCCATCTCAGTTAAGCAGAGCAGTTGTAGGGTTTGCAGAGAGACCGGGGCTCAAGGAAAATCTCTGCTGACACTGGTGCTCACTGCAGGCTCCCTCTTCCCCAGAGACTGCACGTGGGAGCAGGGCTCACACCTTCTCAGACCCCCAAACACCCATCCCTGTGGCACAAGCCCAGCTGGCACTGGGCTTCGTTGCTGCCAACAAGCTTAAACTGGAGAGTGTTGAGAAATGTTGGGCTGAAACTCATGTCCTCTCTCCAGACTCGCTTGCTCCCTTGCAGACGCTTAGGCAGGCTCCATGCAACTTTTTGCATGGTGCTTTTTTAGGACTCCTGCCTCTTGAAAGCCCTGTCTTTCCTCATGTTGCCCTGTTAGGTTGTGTAAGACAAATACTGAAACAGCAAACTACAGATGGCATCATTATTATGGATTGCTGTGAGACACAGTTGATTAAATGACAAAGATCTTGTTAATCACTTAAGATAATTTGAAGCTATCTTTTACTTGAATTACCTGGTTGTTATTTGCTACCATGGACACACAGAAATGTTGCATATTTCAATTTAAATTTATTTATTTAAATTTTTAAATTTATTTTAAAAATTCAAATTTATTTACAAAGCTTTTTAATCAGATTTTCTGTGATTAACTGCAAAACCTCTTAGTTTTCCCATTGTTTTATAAACAAGGAACTGACTCTGCAGAAATGGTGCATTTTTTAAATGTCTTTGGGAAAGCCTGTCTTTCCAAGATGCGTGGTAGAAGTGGCCTCTCTATTCTGTCTGTTTTCTGGAACAGTGCGTTTTTATTAGGGTTTTTGCTATCACCCAGAGATGAAAATACACAAAGGTTATAGACAGAAACAGTTAAATTTTATTGAAATAACTATACTTTCTGCATGCATTTAGGAAGGTGAAAAATTAAGATCCCAAATTAAAGCTCTCATAAACAATCACTGCATACTGAAAGGAAGCACCAAAGAAGATGGTGAAAAGACAAATGCAGAAAATAGAGGTATAATTCTCTTTCAGAAATAGTGATCCCCATGCTACTTTTCTACCCTTTGAGAGATGAGGTCAGGAGAATATCATGCTGTGAATCAGTCAGAAGTATTTTTCTGCAGCCTAAAATTAGATATCTGGGTTCTGGTGCAGCTTGAAATTCAAAATATACCTTTTTTTTTTTTCTCTTTTTCTGTGGCCTAGCAGAGTAGGTTTTCTGTACAGTGTAGCTGCTGCTGTAAATCCTTTCTGTTGCTCCCTGCTTCTGTAGAAGGTAATACTGCTGTTGTAAGGGATTCCCATTCATTAGGGTTGTGAATCTCATTTAGGTAACCAAAGGTCTAACTCTCAGATGCAATCCTGAGCACCCAAATCCATCTGTAGTTCTCAGCCTAGACTGGTGTCTGCATCCTGAGTGAAAGGAGATGCTTGTTTGAGACTCACTTAAACCTCTTGGGGGAAGTCAAATTTAGGACAACCATTTTGCTTCAGGCAGCTCACGACTTAACATGCTTCTTCTCAAGTACCTAACCCTGGCCATGAACTTAATTCCAGGTTCAGCCTCTTTTGAAGAGATGATGATGTTGGCTTTAATCTCTCTGGATGATGCAGGCTGAAGGCTGGCAGTGGCTGGCTCAGGATAATTCATCCTGCTTATTTAAGCAGCTGAGCACCAATAGCTCACTGTGTTGTAGCATCTACTTCCCCTTCGGAAAGGTCAGCTCAAATTATGGGACCCAGAAATTAAGATGCCTGAAGTGTAAACGTGATGGGGACATTATGTCTGCTGAGTAATTTTAGTAAAGCAACCATAAAGAAATAATCAGAGCTGCAACCAAAGAAGGGAAATTCATTATTATCTCTGTGTATATTTATTAGGCTTCATCCTTTCTAACATTACAGGTCTCAACCTTCCTTATAATTTAAATGATTTGTAGATCTGTTACATGTGGCATGCTTATTTGCTTTTCTAATAATTTATTTATTAACAGTGTTTGCAACATCCTACTGCTCTGTCCCATTAGGCCAAATGCCTGTAGGTCACTGAGCTTCATAACCTCCTGTTTTGGGGGGAACTGCCAGGCAGAGTCCCCCTTCTCACTGTCATGGGATGATGGTGATGGAACCCACTCTGACCTGGGCAGGAGGGACTTCTGTCTGTTGCTCCATGAGCCTGACTTTGCAAAATAAGTGCATTAGTGCTGGTCTTCCAAAGGACACCACCAGTACCCCTAGAATCCAAGCCATAAGGGGAGCTCTGGGGGCTGAGCAGGTGGGCACAGAGTAAAGACATCTGACCAATTTGGCAGACAGCCAGTCTTTGCAAGGGAGATTGTATCATTTTAAGATTTTTTTATTTTATTTTTTTATTTTTATTGTAGCTACAATTTGGGCAGTGGCATCGCTTCTATCACGGTGAATGGTTCTTTCAGCGACGGCCGGTGGCACAGAGTCAAAGCTGTTCGGTAAGTGGCCAAGCTTCATCTGGGAGGCGTTTTGGAGCCACCCTGCCATTAAAGGTACCGGCTGGTGTGTCTGGATGCTGGTCGGGTGTGAATCACTGCGGCTCCACTCTCTGACATTGCTGAGGAGTTGAACTGCTAGCAACTTGGCTGTTTCAAGACGATGTACACAAAGATTATTGTATTATAGGTGACGGTGCCAACTCAGTACAGCTCAGGGCAGGCAGCCAAAGTCACGCAGGGCTATTCTGAGGCTGTGACAGACATTCTATTAAACCAATACCATTTGGGTTAAGAGTATTTTTCTTTAATGTCTGCATTTTGAAATTCCCCAGTGAGCATTTTGCGGGCTGGCACAAGCACTGGAGCGCGGACAGTGTATGCCTACTTTTTCTATTTGGAGGAGGTGCAGACATCTTGCAGTGTATATGTAACTCATATTTATAACTCATTACCTCATGGGAGGCATGTGGACCCAGCAGGGAAAATGCACGTCTCTTTCTTCGTGAGATGTTGGTTCCCTTGAAATCACAGGCTAACGGCACAACTTGTTACCAAAATTCAGTGAGAATAGGGGACCATTCTGTTCAAGCCCATCAAGGCTCTTCTGTCAATGTGGTTATTGACTATATATAAACTAGAAGTGGTGTAAAAGCTCCAGTAAGAAACAAATCTGCTTATAAGCATGCTTTACCTTAGCTTGCCTATTTCTTCCCTTCTGTTGAAGCTTCTGCTGTTTACTTTTTCAATTATATCTGATTTTTAACAACTTGTTAGAACCTGTCCATCTTCCCCTCTTCCTGAGTTGTGTGATTTATTTCTTTCCCATTTTTTTCTCCTCCGCAAATGTGTCCCACACCCTCTGCGGGTCTCTGAGCCTTAGTCCTTGGGGAAAAAATTTGGTCTGGAATGCCATAACTCATGGCTGTCTGAGAGGCTCCCCAACATCAGTCTCATGCCTTTGCCATGAACCTTGAGTTGTCCTGGTGTCCTGGTGAAGGGGAGATGATGCTACTCCTCCTCCCGCCTGGTTGTAGGCTGGGTGCATGAGAGCGGTTTGGTTTTCGTTTCAGGGATGGACAGTCTGGCAAAGTAACTGTGGATGATTACGGTGCCAGGACCGGTAAATCCTCTGGGAAGATGAGGCAATTAAACATCAACGGAGATCTGTATGTAGGTGAGTGCTCACCAGCCACAGTGAGGACCCAGGAGTGTTTCTGTGTTTGCCAGGTTGGTTGCAAGGCAGGGCACCCCAGCTCCGTCCAGCTTAAGGCGAAGGCTTCATGTGGCAGCCTCTAGTTCTCCACAGCCTGGTTTTTTTTTGGGGGGGGGGCTCTATGGGAGGGGTGGGGGGACTGGTATGAGAGGGGACCAGCACTGTGGGGAGCAGTGTGGGTATCCCCAGCAGGAGTATAGCAGAACAGCGAGTGTCAGCTGCAAACACCATGCCTTAGTGGGAGTCTGGGTGCAAGCTTATTCAGCTCTTACTGGTGCCATAATTTCTGCAATTAATAATTAGCGTCCTACTTTATTATCTCCTGCTTATCCCCTCTGCACTATCAAGTGCTTAAAAGCTGTATTTAAAAAAATCACAGAGTGACCTGTAAATTAAAGCCCCTTTCTGAGGCGCTCCAGGAGGGCTAATGGTGTTGCTGGGCAGTAGAGTCTGCCAGGCAGGAGCAGACACCTGTGTCGGGGAAGAGTTTCTCACGGCTGCCTTTCCCCCAGGTGGCATGAAGGAGATAGCCCTGCACACCAACAGGCAGTACATGCGGGGCCTGGTGGGGTGCATCTCCCACCTCACACTTTCGACTGACTACCATATCTCGCTGGTGGAGGATGCCACCGATGGGAAGAACATCAACACGTGTGGGACCAAGTGACAAGAGAGGAATCCCGGGGCCGAGGACCTGTCATGTGCTTGCGTGTGTGGCTGAACACGAGCTGGCTGCCACAGCCCCCTATGGCCGGCCCATGTTCACCATCTGGGAAGGCAGCAGAGCCAAAGGGAAACCCGGAAAAAAAAACAACCATACCCAAACATTTTTCCCTCTCCTCTCCTGACCCAACCTGACCAAACCAAACCAAGCCAAACCAAACCAAACCAAACCAAACCAAACCAAACCAAACCAAACCAAACCAAACCAAACCATGTATTTTGTGTAGGAACTGTCCCCTCTACCTGTGAAGTGTTTAGTGAGCGCTAAAGGTGACTGCTGCAAATGGCGAAGAAACTTGTGATGTTATGAGTAGCTCGATGACTGTGTTGTGGTCCTTAGGTTGTCTTTTGTAATGTCAGAGAAAGCAGTCTTGAAACACTTGCATTCATCCCACCCTGCGGTGGTACCATGACTGTGCTGTTCAACAAATACAGCATCAGGCAGTGTATCTATACATTTAAATGTATGTCCTGGAACACACAGTTCTCTTACAACTCTCTAATTTAGCTAAGTTATGTTTCATTCTGTGTAAATAATGGCTACAGTGACTGGTTTCAAAATATTGTTGTTTGTTGAGGAGGAAGGTTCTTAAAGTCTACTTTTTTATTACAAGCAACAAAAATCAATGAACCAATTTTGTAGAAGTAATTTTATACTTGTATATTTTTTATAGCAGCAGCAGACCTGCTTACATGGTATAACTTTTAACATTTAGGTGTTCTGTACAATTAGCTCTTTGCACACTTTCATAAAAATAGCAAAGTGACCTGTGGCTTATATTTGTTATAGTGGAGGCTTAATGTCTCTATTATACAGTTTTGATGGGGATATTTGTGAGTTATGATCAGTTTTAAATCGAAATCTTTTTGTTTTGTAAATTTTGACAGTTTAAAATTGTACATTATGAATCTTTCCTGGCTTAAACAGATTAAAAGATTAGGAAAAAAAAGAGCAAATGCTTGCTACTGTGGTATTATAAATCACTACTTTTTCTTTTTTTTTTTCATCTGAAAAATGAAAAAAGAGATGTGCAAGAGACCTTGGTGGGTCACAGTCCTCTTAAAATAAAATGTTTTCTAGGCACTGGACCAACGCTTATGCAACCTTGATTGCCAAACTGTAATTTAAGCAGGCAAACAGAGTGCCGTCGAGACACTAAGGAAATGGTCCAGAATTTCATAGTTTGGAGATTTTTCTTCATTAACTCTTTATTCGAAGCGTATCAGCAAGCCATTGCTGGGGGGAGAAGAGAGACCCATCCTGCAGCAGGGCACCCCGTGGCTCGACACATGCTGGCAGCAGGAGAAGCATAAACCTCCTCAGCAGCCCAAGGCTTGCCTGAGTGCCTGTGGGCTACAAGGACCTGATGTGGCAAAAACAATGGAGATCAAGTTGGTTTCTGCTGCATTTGTACTTGCCCAGAGTGCTCCTGGCTCCCTGGGAGTTGAAGCACCTTGCTGAGACTCGTCTCACTTACAGCTGCCCGTGAACAGCTGCAGGCTTCCATGGAAAAACAAGGAGTACCTGGTACTAGATCATGGCACCTGCAAATATCTGCCAAGGGGACCTCCTCTGGTCTCGTGCATGGCAGCCCCTGATCACTTAGGTGAAGGATCTGGTGGGCCTTGTAGACACAGCATCAGTGGTGAAAAACAAATACAGGTGCTTGTTAGAGACGGCAAGAAATAGAAAAGCATGTGATTGTGCCAGCATGTAATGTGCACGTGTGCTCTGACAACACAAGCCACACTTGAGAAAAGCTGCTGGTAGAAGGCATGGGAAGCTTGCAGAAGAGCTGGAGACACTCGTGGCTCTCCATACAGGAGAACTGACTTTTTCTTTGGCTTGAGGAGCCCCACGGGGACAGAGAAACCTGTGCATGGCTGGGAAAAAGCAGGGTTAAATATATAAGATCAAAATGTTGCTTTAAAATGAAAGTAAATGGCATTCGATGCCACGGGATGTAAAGGGGAAATGTGCAGTTTGAAAAAGGGTAAAAACTAACAGCTCTGAAGGTTGAAGGTCTCACTGGATACTCACTGCAGCAGCCCCATGGTGGTGGCTGGGCGGTGGCTGGGCACAGCCTGAGCTTGGGCTGCAGCTCCACCATGAAGAGGGAAGGTTCACATTGGATGAACTCGAGGCGTTTCCCAGATGGTGGCGACCTGTCCTGACCTGGCATCGGGTAGGGGGATCTGGGCGGCTGTACTTGTCCTGGGGACCTGCTGTGCTGCTGCTGATGGTGGACAATGCTGGTCCAGGAACGGCGTCAGCCTCTGCTCTGTCACATCTGCCTTGCCTCTCCCACCCTTTCATTTCTGTCACAGGGCTTGGAAAGCAGCTCAGAGGCAAACATCTGGTGGGATAGGTCTCTATTTTAAGATAATTTACTGCAGAATAACAGGCATTTTGGTACAAGGCGATACTTCTCCAGAACAAAAGCTGCTCTTTGAAACGTGGAGGGCTGGAGGGTGTGTGTGTGGGGGGGTGAGTGGGTAGGAAATACCTCTGTTGTTGTTGTGGAAAAAGAAGAGCAACAAACGGCAGCTCCCCCATTGCCTGTTTCCAACTGCGCGTATCACCGCGCGGGAATTCGGAGCTGGCAGCATCACCCTGCTGCGGCGCAGACGGAGCACGAGCAGCACAGCTGCATGGTGCCGGCCAGGCGGGGGGAATAGCAAAGATGCTGCCGGCTTTGAGTCTTTTAAAGAAAAAGAAAAAAAAAAAATTTTTTTTAAAAAAAGCAGCCCTTTCTGCATCCTTTTAAAGGTAGTCTGATAAACACCCATCCAAAGAGGGAAGCGTCCTGCATCCACATCTCCGGTCTCTCTGGTGAGGCTTGGGGCTCGGTGAGAGGCAGGGGGTTCCGCTCCAGGGGCTGAACAGTAAATAGGTGCCAGAAACTCGGGAGCATCTGTCCAGATGTGGAGGCTCAGCTGCCCTCCCAACCCACCCGATGCTGGGCCAGTGAAGGAGAGGGGAAATGCGGACAGTGCATGGCAGAGTGCTTAGTCATTTTCCCAGGAACTGGCCTAGATGTGCTGCTCTCTGTCCCTGAGGCCATTTATTAATCACGTTATTTATTGCTTGGGCCGTATCAGATGCTTGGCATGACGCAGGGCTGCCGCAGGATGAGCTCTTGCCGGTTTACAGAGCCGTGCCCTTTCTGCTGCAGGTACCTGTGGAAACCAGTAATGAAGCCAGCAGCCCCAGGCACTTCTGCCTCTCTTTGCAATTTAATCCCCTTCCTAAAATTACAGTTCTTAGCTTCCTTCCTATTTTCTACATTTTCCCAAAATGCACTTTCCCCCTCGTGTTTTCGGGGCTAAACACCCTCCTTGGTGCCAGCCGGGCTCTGTGCTGGGCTCTGGCTGCCCCTCACCCTGCCCAGGGCACAGTGTATCTTACTGCTCTCCGCCACTCCTGGGAACCAGCCACTTGGGAATCAGCAGTGAGGTTTACTAAGGTCATCTTAAAGCAAAACAAGTGCAGGGAAAAAAAAAAAAAAAAGAAAAAGCAAAAAAGAAAAAGCAAGCAAAAAGAGACAGCAAGGGGAACTAAAGCCAGACATGACTTAGCAATGGTCCTTATGGTAGGCAAATTCTTGTTGCTGGCATGTCCTTGGTGTTGAAAGATTTGGAGTTTGGAGCTCTTTTCCATTCCACTCTTCCCAGGCTGGCTTCAGAGAGCAAAGAGGCAAAGAGGAGGAGGATGGGCTGCAAGGGTTGGGAAGCTGCCGATTCCCTGCTGGTGCATTGGCCTGACACAGGTGCCTGTTAAAAATTACTGTTTTGCCAGGCAGGCTTTGCTTTGGGGAAAAAATTTTCATTCCATTGATAAAGGAAAATAAGCTGGGTAGAAATCTCATTGTTCCAGCTCTGCATGTGCAACTCCCTCCATGGTGGCACCATCCCTCAAGGGGCAAATCCTCTTTAAGGGACTGGAGAAAATGCAGCTGTGGTTTACTTGTAGAGAGCAGCAGCCACATCCTGTTAGTCAGATCCAGCTTTTTATCAGCACTTTATTTCTTGGGGGGTGAGGGTGTGTGCACACAGTGGGGTTTTCCCTTCTCAAAAGCAACTCTGATGCCCAAGCTGGGGCACCACCTGCTCCAGTGAGTGCATCCCTCCCTCCCACTCCATCTTTCCATGGGTTTGAGTCACCACAGGTACTCCTGGTCCCCTCATCGGGCAATGCCGTGTCCCTGTCCCCGTGCTCACACACATCTCACATACAAGTAAAAGCCCGGTGCGGGCACCTGTGGTCACCGCAGCTCTCTCAGCTCCTGGCTTTCTGCTCCCATGGACAGGACCCAACTCATCTGTGAGTGCCCTCTTCCCAAATCCCCGGTGACAGAGACCGCCTGGCAGCGCTGCGACCGACTGCCCTTACTGCTCTCCAATATCCATTCACTGTCAGAGCCTTTATCTTTGTTTATTGTGCACAGGACAAAGGCGATGTTGTTCCTCTTTCCCCCCCAACCCCCCCATTTCTTTTTTAAGCTTCCCTCCGTCTTCCTTACTAGGAAAACAACTGTGCTGGTTCTTTCACCACCCATCCCCACAGACCATGCTTTCCAGCACCGAACGTTACTGTGATGTACAGGGGCAGCGTGGAAGAAATGGGGCTGCTGGACACACACACCCCTTGTTCAGGCTCAGAAAGCAGTGGGTTTCCAACCTTTCTTTTTGTTGTTTTGCAGACCCTCAAACAGTTTCTAGTGGCAATAGTGGCAGTGTATGTGGTCCCTCTTTGTGGATGCAGGAGAATTTTCCTCACTTTTCCTCTCTTTTCAAGACACAGAAGGGTTATTATATAATATTTTCTTTACAATTTCTCTTGCTCCCAGTTTTTTTCCTTCCTAAAGCTTTTAATGTTGGTGTCAGCAAAGCAGGATTCAAAAATGAAATCACCAATTTATCATCATGTTTACATAGTTTTCATTTGAACTGTTTGCTCTTACCAAAACACGGATATTCTTTTAAGGGATAAAAAATGCCTTGTGCTCAGGGACTCTGTAGCCTTTATTTATGTGTTGGGAATAATGTTTTGGCAGTTGCGAATGCAGGGAAGTGCTGGACACTAATGCTACAGTGGGTGCTATGTTAGGAGCAGTCAGTGTGGACAGGACATGGAGAGGTAAGCAGAAGATAAGGATGAGTGGTGGAACAGGGCTGGGAAACAAGGACGGTTTGATTCCTTCTCCCCACATGTGTCCCAGCAGGGAAAAATGGGGCAGTCCACGTGTTCCATCATTACCCAATCTTTGAACTCAGTTGCTGTGATTTTGTAGCACAACTTAACTTTCTTTGAACTACTTCAATACTACTTGAAGCTCAGATTCTGTGATTTAAATTACATTGTAGAAGTGCCTGTATTTGTAGTTCTCAGGTATCTCATAAACACATCCAAAATCAAAAGCTTCAACTTCAGCTCACAACTGGCTTGGGGTATTTTGCCTGCAGTGGTTGTGTGGGGACAGTGGTGTCCATGGAGGGGTCAGACCCACCTTGTCTCTCCCAGGGCCAGAGTTGCTCTCCCACATTTGCTCTGCAGTGGCAGCGCTCAGCCCAGTTTAACTGGTCTGCACCCACTGTGGATGTGGCACAGCTGCATCCCTGTGAAGACACCCACTACTTCCATGTTCCTCTGGTGCTGCTGTTGCATGACTACCTCTCTGTTAACAGACATGGGGCACCAACTGTCCCTGAGCTGCGTTAAATACTCTACCCAACAGGTTAGTCTGGCTTTGCCCAGATGTGAACAAGTTGTACCTGAACAACTGCTAAACTCTTCGTAAGATAGTGCACAAACATCATCCTTCTACCCCTTTTAAACCTGAGGCTGAGATGATGGAGCAAGACCTATCTTGGACTCCTCCCTGGTGTTCCTGCACTGGCCAGAGCAGTCACAGGGCTTGAGAGCGCAGCTGTGGGATTTCACTTTTGGGACAACTGAAGCTGTTGTGCATTTCCACACCTCTACATGTAGCAGTCTTTGTACTCCATAGAGGACTTTGCGCTTTTGATCCCACATCTCCACTAAGTGGGGCTCACACATCCTGGCTACCTGGTGTCATCCCAATAAGCTGCACTGAGCTGCTATCGCAAGACAAGGAATTGACTCTCCCACTTTCAAGATGATTGTCTTCAAAGAGATGGAGGAAGCACAGTGCCACCACGCAACGACTTCTCATGACAAGCTGTGATGTGGCACTTGTTTGTCTGCACACTGCTAAAGCCTGTTGGTCGCTCTCTTGTTCAGATGCCATGGCTAGGTGAGCCACAAAATACCTTGGCTGTCACTAGGCCAAGTCAATGATGTGACATAAATGGCTTCAAACATAAGGACCATGTTACTGCCACCATAGAAGCTTATTGTCTCTGTTCCACTAAAACACACTGCGAAAGTGTCCTGTGTCACCCAAACTGACCCCACAGCACACAGCCTGGGCCCCTTGTTTACAGAATCACAGAACTGCAGGGGTTGGAAGGGACCTTCAGAGATCATCTAGTTCAACCTCCCCTGCCAAATCAGGTTCACCTACAGCAGGCTGGGCAGGAATGCATTCAGGTGAGGTCTTGAGTATCTCCAGAGAAGGAGACTCCACCACCACTCTAGGCAGCTTGTTCCAGTGCTCTGCAACCCTCAAAGTTAAGTTTTTTTCATGTTGAGATGGAATTTCCTGTGTTCCAGCTTGTGCCTGTTGCCTCTTGTCCTGTCTCTGAGCACCACTGAAAAGAATCTGACCCCATCCTCTTGACACTTGCTCTTTAGATATTTATAAGCATTGATAAGATCCCCTCTCAGTCTTCTCCAGGCTAAACAGACCCAGGTCTCTCAGCCTTTCCTCATAAGAGAGGTGCTCCATTCCACTATGTCCTTCATCTTGGAATAGGGATATCCACCACACATACCCGTCTACCATGGACACCCTTTGGCTGCTCATCTCTGCAAACCTTTAGGGCTGAAGTCTGCAAGGAAATCACACCTCAGACTCCTAGCTGTGTTCAATACATAAGCTGGGGTGGGCATAGGTAAGTCAACTGGCCTTCCTCCAATCACGACATGACATGGCAGGAACAGGAGGGTTTCACCAAACCACGTACGTATGCACTATGTACAGCATGCTGTGCTTAGAAGAAGCTGCTCAGAGGATACCCGCGTTACTACCCGCTCTGCCCATCAAGAAGCTAAGCCTGTGCTTGCCAGATCCTGTGGTTATTTACTCTGGCACAAAAATTAAAATAGCTCTGTTTGTACTGGAGCATGAGCAGAATTTAACTCTTACTTAAACATGCAAGCAAGGACTATGAAAACGTGTAAGAGTGTAAGAAAATATATTTATTAAATTCCATGGCAATACTATGGTAAAATTGTTAAACACATGCGTATTTTTAGACATCCAAGCAATACAACAGGAGTTACAACAGCCAAGCAAACTAGGTTTAAAACATATGCAAAGTTGGTATCTTAGTGTTAGGTTAGTCTTAAAAGTCATCTGCCACACTGGAATATTATTTCCCCAACATGATCCCACGCTTCCTTTTTCAAGCATGCATTTGTTTAATGGCTTAGCTAAGAAGTTTTCATGTTGATACAGTTTGCTGAATCAATATTTTACTTAGTATGCTACAACTTCATTAAAGTGCCTTGTGATGATTTTGCTTAAATTGTGAAAGAAATATCTTTTCAATAGCAGATCTGGAAACTGAAAAACTTCAGTATCACTCAGCTACAGAAATATGTTAAATGACTGATTAGATTTAGTGTGTTAGGAAGACTATTTTGTCAGCTTGATTTATTGATTTATTATCAGAATTAATTTCTAGAGATGACTATTTCAAATTGGCAAACAATATTTTCACCACTATTAAACAAAAGTCCAATAAAATCTTTGTAAAAACAGAACATAAAAACATCTCTAAACAAATGATTTACGCTGTAAAAAATATGGTATAAAAAGAGCTAAAAAAAACATTGAACCTATTCACAGTATATATTTTAAAAGTTACAGCACGATAGTAAAATGTATTTTTTTTTCAGGTGACCTGTATGACTTCACCAGCTCCACTGTTTTGTGCACCACGACAGGATCAAAGTTCAAATTACTGTTACCTTTGGGTAGGATTGCAGACATGAGTTGATTCAGTTACCTTCTTTTTTTTGCTACCCCCTGCTTTACAAAGTTTTCTGATGTGTTATGAAGCATCAAATGTTGTTGACCCTAACCCATTCTTGAATCACATTAAGGAAACATTGTCAAAGTGATGTTGAAGGATTCTCTTTTTATTGTATTACTACTAAAAAGTGTGAGACCTCACCAGGTTCTGTTTGGCTTTGCCCTGAATTTTTCTCTGCCCAAGTAATGAAAACGAGAACACTACATTTTTTTGTTTTGTTCCTGGGTAAGTTTTACTTACTACATTTTGTACAGTAAGCAGCTGAACAAGCTGCAGAGGCATTGAACCTTTGCATGGAAGTTGTGTGTACACTTCCACTGGAGCTTCCCTTCATGTAGCAACAGTCAAAGTGCAGATTTGGGACCATCCAAAAAACCTACCCAGAGATTGTGTTGGGTATTGCATTAAAAAATAAGGATGCCATCTCATCTCCTGCACCACCAAGTCTCCCGAGCAGCGCTGGCAGAAGGAACAGGGTGAGAGTGGAGAGGGATTATCCCATCCTCTGCCGCAGCACCCTGCCACTAGACCAGCTCACCTGCACAGGGAGGCTGAGCCCCTGGCATCTGAAGTAACAAAAGTTCACTGGAGACTCTTTTGTTGTAGAAGCAGAAGGAATTAATAGACGTCTTTGTGGGGAAAACTTTTTTGTCATGCACCCTGGGACAACTTGTAAAGTTACAGAAACCCCTGCCAATATCATCTGAGGTTTGTTTGCATAACATGCCAAAAGGAAACAAACACTGGCTATCTTAGAAACACTGGGGAAAATCCAGAGTTATATAAATGAGGGAGGAGAGGAAAGAAAATTGTCATGGAAGAAACCGTTCTCCAGCTTCTAAGGAGATATTTAAAAATTTAAGACAGGCCTAAGCATGAGGAAATTAGTTTTTAAAACACTCCAACATTTCTGAATCTACATCTGGTATTTGGGGTCTGGGGCTGTGTTTCCAGGCTTGCTAAGGAAAAGGCAAAGAAAAAAGCCAACAACAAATATTGCCAGCTGCCCACAGCATCTCTGAGCATCAGCCACACAGGGCACTGCTTAATGCGCAGCAGCACAAGCCCTATGTAGAGTGTCAAGAGGAGAGCAGATGGCAGCTGTTTCCTCTGGATGAAACTGCGTCTCAGGAGGCATCTATTCAAGTACAGGGCTCCGAAAAAATCACTTTGGGAACTGCAAGCCAATTTCCTCTACAATACAGACCTAGATACGTAACGATGTAAGCACATATGTGCATAAGGGTTTAGGAATTTTCTTAGTGTTAAAAATATTAATGCCATTTGCACTGAAGTCTTCATCAAAGTCTGTGGTGGAACGAATATTCTATTTACATGGGAAGCTCTTGATAGATTTCTGGTACATGGAGCCTTGCTAGCAATCTGTTTCTTCAAATGTTACATTTTTCCTATGTATTTCAGATTGTTTTACTATATTTCTATCTACTTGTAGGTATACAAATATTCTATTTACAAAGCAGTATTTGTCTAAAAATAGAGCACACGATTTCTCATTGCCTTTCAGAGTGATGTTTAAACACCTTCTCCCTCCAATGCATTCAATTGCCTTCATTTTTGCTACTGTTCATGTTCAACTGAGTGTCCTGGAGGACAAGAACACATGAAAGGCCACAGTCCTAAGCCTTAGCCAGCTGAACACATCCAAAAAACCCCAAAGGCACCTTGAATGTGCCTCTTTAGAGCAGCCTAAAACTCGAGGTCAGCATGAGCATGCTGCTGCCGTGTTCCCTGCAGAGGAAAGCTCTGGTCCCCCACATAAACCAAAGATGAAGAAACACAGCACATTTGCCAATCATGCCATGACAGATGACAAGGCTACTGGTTCCCTTTGGAAATGGTTTACCCACGAAAGCAGCAACTACAGATAATAAAGGCAGCTACCACGGCCAATGTCATTCATTAGGTCCTACGTCTGCCCATGCAGCCACTGCACAGCAGGACAGGTATTTCACTGCCTGCCTCTAATATTAGCTTACTATTTTGTTGATATATTAACTAGTAGTTCTGTGAGGTATATCACATGCAGATCTACTATCCCCAAATTTAACACACAAAAATACCAAGATTCCAGATCCCCATCGCATGTCAGAACAACAAAAATAATGAATGTGTCAAATAGGTGAGTGCACGATGTTACATCGAATGTGACTGATGTTCCACGTATACAGTGAACAGTACAAAAACCCATTACAAACCCCAAATTGTCACATATGACAGGCATGGCTCAAAAAGAAAAAGCAGCAGCACCAATCATTTGCTTCAGAAAGAAATTGCTTGGCATTAACACCCTACGTCTCTGAACACTGATGCAACTGGAGGATTGAAGCACTGATTAAAAACTAGCAGTGTTTTGGACACAATCCCTTCTGGTCATATCCCTTCTGGAAGCTGGGGCGGGGTTTTTGTTTGTTTGTTTTGTTTGTTAAAAAAAGCTGAACTTTCTATTCTAGGAAAAAAAAAACAAGAAGTCAAAAGAACTAAAACAAAGTAGATGTTCAATAAAGGAATAAAATCTTTCAGGAAATTATGGTTAAGAAATGCAGTACTTTTAAGTTTCCTAAGACATTTTTCAGAAACAATTTGACCGAAGAGGCTCACCCAGGAAGCCCGAAGGCACTAATACAAGGAGTCCGATCCCCTTTGAAGCCTAAAGCTTTAGTCTTGCAATTGTTATCAATGCATTTAGAGGCTAAACAGCACCGTGCTGTGAATTTGGTATAAACACATGCTTAAAGATGCTTCACTAGTTTAACATGGCACTTGGGCTTAGAAAGCAAGTCCATTCCTTGACAGTCCTTGTCACTGATTCTTACTGCTCCACGCACCTAACCATGTCTTCACATGATCACTAAGGTAGCGCACAACCTCTCACTAGTGATTTCCTATTTGGTTTTGCTGCTGAAGATTTAGCATAGGCATTTGAAAGGAGTCCTCACTGGCAGCACTGAATAGGCTGAAAGGACACCACCGAGGTGAGGCAGCTGAGCTTTCAAGTGCTGGAAGGAAAACTGCTTAGTGGTTCATAACCATTAAGCAACAGTAGATTATGCTACATACACTGCATAAGCCTGTGTCTCTCCCCTACTCACCCCACTCTTCTGCTACTGATAGATGATGATGTGTATAGCAAGCCATTGCTATTAACAGGACCCTTCTGCCTTAAATCCTGGAAGTCAGAACACCAATCAATAAAATATATAGTCAAGATTTGAAAAAAAAAATGAAATTTGAAAAAAAAAAGAAAAATGGATAATTAGATGAGATCATCATCAACTGTTCTCCTACAGAGGGTTTTTTTTTTGTTTGGATGCTTATACAATACTGATTGCTCCTCCATACTGAAAAACTGCTCCATGAAAAAAAACAAAACACCATCCATAAACACCGTCCATGACATCTTCTGCTTTCAATTAAAAGCATACGGCATCATAATCTAAAATTCATCTTAGGACATAAACACATTTACCCAGATCTGCACTAGTGAAAAGGAATCTGCTCTAAAAGAGATAATGTGAGATAGGATTCTTACTATCCAGACGGAGCAACCTCCCAGCTAGCAGTCTGCACAAAGGGCAGAACTGCTTCCTTTTATGTATTAATTTAGTGTTCTGAATAATAGGCAGTAATAGATTAGGCATGAAACTTTTTCTTGCGATGATGGCTGGTGACCGATGGACACCAGCTCTTTGCACTGTCTGTCTTTTCCAAGATTCAACCTCAAAAGCAGAGTCCTATCTGCACTTTCTGTTCTTCTGGACACACCTTGCACTCTGTCAGTTCACTGACAACAGACCTATTTTTACTGTCATCACAGTTCACTCTTCCAGGAGGCATACACAGACGGATAGTACTGATAAAGATTTTGATGCTATTTAAGTGTTTTGCCCTTTTGTCAGTTTTGAAATCCCTCTGTATTTTTATTTTATGGAGATGGCAGAGACCTACCAACATCTGATACTGCACCATCTGTTGCTACGGTTAGGTTTAATCCAATGCTTGTTTTTATTTTGAAACCACCAGATAACGTGGTTTGCAGATCAAAAGCCTGTCAAGGTAGCCATACTCCTAGTCTGCTCTCACACCTTCAGAACTAGCAGTTTAGCCAATTCATCCTTCTTATCTGTTTTGGGATCTTGCCTAGAAGACCACTCCCTCCACTTTACTTATTCAAAAGATCACAAAGGAGCTAAGGAAACTGAAATCTAAAAAAGATTCAGTCAGGACTTTATGATCAAGCTCTTTAACATCTTACCTCTCACCACTGTGTTTTACAGTAAGGAACAGGAACAGGTAAGTTAGAAAGCACCTTCTCCTGTAAGCTAGTGAAATTCATGTGTGCCACAGTCTGAAGGTTACACACTAAAATGTTAAAATCACACCTGCCTAGAGATGCATGTGTGAAAACAAGCATTTTCCAAGATGATTGTTCCAAACACTCCTTTAAGCACACAAATGTATATCATTTAAGCTTTCTTTGCATCACGTCAGGTAAAGGAGAGGTAGAATTAGCTGCACTAAAACCTCCTTGGGTTTCTCCCTGCAACTACAGAAATCCCACCTTGGACTCCCAGGCAGGATTTGTAGAGAAGGTCCTGTTAGGTAGACACTGGAGAACAGCCAGGGAGACGGTAGCAAAGCTAATACAACAAAGACCATCCAAAGAGCAACTTGTTCTCAAGGAGCTAGTACTGCTACCTCTAATTTTGCATGCCAAACTGCTTGTACAGCTAATGCTAGTAAACCGAGATTTCCCCATGGCTTACATTACTGTATAGTGCAAAGACTGCTAAACGCTGGGTGCGAATGGAGTACTGTACCACTCTGAAGCAGGAGATCTGGAGCTGAAGCTATGAAATACAAAATGCATTAGTGCAATACATTAGGAAAGACTGACTCCTTAACCAAAGAATAGAAAAAATACAGAGCATTCTAAGTGTTTTTAAAAAATAAAATTAAAAAAAAGTTTAAAACTTTATGCAGTTCTTGTTGAGGTTTAAATCAGTGTTACACTTTTTCCCCCAAGTTTGTACCCCTGAGTCAAACATTGAATAAACATTGTACAGTAGGTACAGAAACTAGTGTCTAGTTAAAAAGCAACAGATTTGAATGGCCATTGCTTCAGAAGTGTTAAACAGTGACAATACCCTTCTCAATGGGGGAAGAAAAAAAATAGCACTTTCATTTGTTCTTAGTTTATAACTAGGTAAATGATCTCAAGAGTTTCCAACCACATTGTTTCCATGTGTTAGCCTGAGGTTTGTGATAAATGAAACCTTCAGTACGGAAACCTGTTGGGGCTTCATCATTTGAGTATGCACAGTTGGGAACAACTACAACAAAGCAAAGCAATCTTTCCAAGTTATACATTGCATGAGATCATATTAATCTTGGAGCACTACGTGCAGGTAGGCAGAGTTC
Source organism: Gallinago jamesoni (assembly GCA_025769975.1). Lineage (NCBI taxonomy): Eukaryota > Metazoa > Chordata > Aves > Charadriiformes > Scolopacidae > Gallinago > Gallinago jamesoni. The sequence continues at coordinate 14,239,555 of JAOQGH010000019.1, forward strand.
TTTGACTATGAGTATCAAGAACTCTAAACTCAATACCCCTTAAATCCATTATATTTTACTGGAGCAATAACTAAATTGCTATAACTTTGGCCTCTTGGGCCTCTATTAAAATGGAACATTAACACTTTTGCTAACTTAAACATGGTAACATTCAGCTCACTAGAACCTCTGCTGACTGTCTCCAAGAATAATTCATGCCTTTTGCACTTTTCTTCTTCCTATCATTACAACATCAGGAATAAGAGCTTATTTAGAAGGCAGGTTCAGGTGCAACAAGGACTCACTGTTAATCATTTGGTTTGTTCTGAAAAAAGTGTGTAAAGGACCACCCTATGTTACTGGGTTTGGGAGAGTCTTCATCATCTTTTGGGGGAAGCAGAAACTGTCGGGAATTAATTGAGCATGGGCTCCCAAAAGATGCATTTTCATTGTTGCTTTCAACGGATCCAGGAGAGTCTGGAGTATCCATGTTCCAGGCATTTGTGTTTGCTTGAGGTCTATAGCCTGCAGTTTTATCCAGTTCTTCCTCTGCAGGTGAGCGACTCTCTATTTTCAGAGCACTGATAGGCAGCTGCATTTGTGGCTTATAGCCTGCTGTAGTCACTACATCTATTTCTGGCTCCTCCTCTGGTTTAATTTGAGGCTGATACATTGACTGGATGTCAATGTAAACCACCTGAGACGACCCCACAGGTTCATCCATAGGGGGATTTGAGATCTCCTCTTCAATGATAGGGGGGCAATAGGACACAACCACATGGTTCTCTGTTTCTGAGTCAGAGCCGTCTTCAGGCACAGTGGTGTCTGCTGCTGGGGACATCATCTCTGTGTCTTCAATCTTAGAAGCTGCAGACCGTGTTTCCACCACTTCAACGCTATTGGGGGTGCATGGGTTCATTTCCAGTGTTTTAAGTGTCTTATTTCCCTGAAGCGAGAAAAAGGAGAAGGGGGAGAGACTAAGCCAAAAGACCCGGGAATCCTGACAGCAACGACTTGTTCAAATTAAACCAGTGTGATGGCTTGTGGCTTGCATTAATCCCACTGCCATTAGTACAATATAAAAAATTGGTTTAGTTCTAATTTTCCATCTGATCAGATATTCCTGTTACCATTAACAGTATTTTAGACAACTTAAAGAGACTCCAAATCTTGTAGTAAGTGTTTGAGAACTCTTCCACCAAATCTCGACTTTGTATAATTCCTTCCAGAAGGTTGTTTAAATGTCCCAGCTACTCTACCAGGAGATTAGGGATATGGCGTGTACACTTCTCCGCATTTTCTACTTCTCCTGGCACTATCACAAAGACAGGTACGTTGCTCCCACTTGGTTTTCATGAACTGACATTCATTATTGTGGGAGGAGGGAAATGCAGCAGTTCCTTCCGAGTTCAAACATTGCATGTAACTACATTAACAACAAGAAAGCTCTAGATAGCACCTGACAAAAGTTACCCAGTAGCTTGTCCTGTTCCTCCCTGCCACAGAGTCTTTTCTACAACAAGAGAGAAGACTCAAAGTTTAAAAAATAATTCATTACTCTCAGTATCTTTCATTAGTTTAAAATACTAGATTTAAAATGAGGGTTACCTCACAGATGTTCTTCTGAAACTGCAGTGCCTTACTGTTCTCAGGATTCGGGATCTCTGGATAAAATGTTTCTTTAATCCTTTAAAGAGGAAAGAAGAAACTTTAAAAGTTACCAAGCCCTGAAACAGATTGTGAATACACAAAAGGAATAAAGACACTTCACTTTAATTCAGAATGCTGAAGACATCTGGCACAAAGATTTAGTGTGTTACACTTTCACTGGAAATGGAAAAAACAGCAAACCTTTTTCTTTTTTTTTTTTTTTAAACTGGGGAACTTGATATGCCACGTTTACGAAAAGTTGAAGATGGGACGTCTACCTGACTGTTTGTGGATGGCTCACAAATTATAGTATGTCGCCAGCCTATTTCCATTTGGGAGATATTTATAAACAGTGCTCACTGGGAGACAGGCTCCTGCAAAACCTTTTAGCATTCCTCACTCTGACCTCTCTCCAGCTCAATTTCTCCCTTACCTTCTACCATGTGTTTTTGCCACCAACCTTTAAACAAAGCCCACTGACACCTTTGGATACTTGGAGAAAACAAAGTGTAACTAAAATAATGGGAAATTCTAGCACTGGAGCAAACACATCCAGGAAAACATCAGAAGTGAAGGCATGCATTTACCATTCCCTCTTTCGGTAGCAGAAGATGCTGGCCACCACTCCAAGCAGCACAACCACTGCCACAGGGATGAGAATTGCAATGATTAATCCTATAGCTGGGGGATGAAAAAAGAAAAGACAGTAAATATATATCCAAAGTTACCAGCAAATTTTGCACATTTTCTATCATTCCCACAGATATGAGACCATTTCATTAAACTCGTCTAGCAGTGGTCTGCTGTGACCTATCCACACACTTCCCCTTTGCTGGAAGGGCAAGAGTCCATCCATAAACAGAGCTGATTCAGTGATAACTACAGGAATCAGCAGATACTTATCTCTGATTGCTTAATTGCGAAAGGCTTCATATGCAACACGAGACTGATTGCCACCGTAACCCTGTTCTCAGTAAGCACTGGAATTGCACTTTCAGGTTACTTGAGCTGGCCAAATCTCTGGTAATGTATCTCATAGGCCAACAACTCATTGCACTCTCTGCACTGCCTTTTATATGGTTTAAAATGCTTCTGATCCCCAGGGTTTAGCTCTGATATATTCCCACTGTTGTCCTCCATTGATGTTATGTTCCCCAAGTTTGATCTTTTGTGTATCTTAGTTGTACCCCAGTGTTTAGTCATTCATATGAAATACTTTCTTTTTTTTCTTTTTTTTTTTTCCCCCCAAAGTCAATATTTTCCTTTTTTTTTTTTTTTTTTCCTAACTGTCTTTCTGGGTTTGTTTCTGTCAGGGGATCGATAAAAACTAAATTCAAAGTAGAGAGGCATCTGTTTATAATTCTGAAACTGGTAAATATTTCCAGTATGTCTTTCTTCCCACCATGTATTAGCAGATACTCATCATGAGAAACCTGACAAAAACAACTCGCTGCTTGAGAAGACTCCACCATATTTAGTAGTAGTTTAAAAGTTATTTTTCTTGCATACATTACAGTGAACTACAAAGTAGCTGTAATAGGAAAGGACCTCTTCCTCACTCTGAACTGCACCAATTTTGGTATTTTAAAATAACCAACTGAATAAATTAAAAATTAGACTGGAGGCCCAAACTACCTAAGGGGACTTGTAAAAAAAACAAAACCAAAAGAAAAGCTCAGCTTTATATATTGTACAGGTTTCTTTTTTTAATATATTTTATATATTGTACAGTTCCTGTGCTGAAGACTATAAATGAACAGGGATATTCAACTTACAGTCCTCCTTTGTCACCACATAGAGGCTGTTTGGAGGGCTCAACCCACCAGCAGTGTAGGCTTGTAGGTCCAGTTGGTAACTTGTCTTGCCTTGAAGATCAAGTATTTTCAAAGACTTCTTTGTTAAGTCAGTGATATTCTTAACTTTAAGTTCTGGGTTCCCTGTTTGTTTGGAAGCAGTAAGAAAAGCATGACTTTGTAAGAAAGGATTGACAAAGACAACCTTAGCTTTAGCAAGACTTTTTTGAAGTCAGCACAAGAAACTGTGTAAAGGAAAACTGAAGTAAGGAATCCTAGCTTTCTTACACAGCACCAAACAGCACAGGAGCGTGGTGTTGCTGCAGACCAGCTTCAGTTTCTTACGCTCCTGCTTGTCCTCTTATGATACTGAGTCAGGCTTCAATTCTGTACCTTACAAGGTGGGTATTGGAAGAATATACCCAATTAGACACAGCCATGTAACCTCCCCCATGTTTCATCTACCCAGGGTAACTGTACACAGGGCAGTGTGTCACATTGCCACTTAGTCACTGCATAGCTTTACGGCCTCAGGGGGCCAAGGTTTTCTCTGACTTTTGCCTTATATTAAAAAGAACAACTCTGCTAACCACACGAGGAACTGATTATTGCAAATACCTTTGTCACATATCAGGGGCCAATTATACCAGTGAGTAATGCAAATGAATTATGATTAAAGCATCTTTTAAAAGTGAAATTAAATTATTAAAAAAAAAAAAAAAGCTTAAGGAAATAAGTTGCAATCTATAGATTTCATTTACCTGATTCTGAAAGCCTAGGCTTTAAAACATCTTTTTCACCTTTCGCAAAGGAAAGCCGATATCCCTCTAAAAACCCCTGGCAATCTTCAATAGGAATGTCGTCCCATTTTACCAATATAGAATCTGAAGAGGTTTCTTCTACAGTAAAATTTGGTGCACGTTTTGGAGCTGTTGGGAGAATAATGAAGGAAAAAGCTAGTAAGAAGCCACCTTATCATTAAATGCTGAATCCATGTGTTTCAACAGTCTTATTTCAGGGCTATCATTTTCAGCTTTTTCCTGAATGCTGTTCCCTCAGCGTCAAAGAACATGTGAAAAGACTTAATAGTTGACACCGCAAAAATACAAGTATGTTGGTCTTCTTATTAATTACTGCAGTGCTATCTACTAACAGAGGCTCAAAGAAAAATCTCTCCTTGGGCAGCCTTCTTACAAACTCATACATGTAAATACCCTTCTTCCTGCAACAAACCCCAAAAGATTACATAAACATTCAGAGCACACCAATTACTTAGCTTTTAAAGGCTTTAATTCTGTGACTTCAAAGCCTGTCTTAAAATTAAACAAACTCCACATTCCTCCCATGAAAAATCTATCTCAGCTTAGAAGAATTACTCTTATCAGGCATCACAAGTCCTTACTCCAATACCTTTACCCCACAGAAAGTGTTACAGCAGATACTGTGTAAGGCCACCTGCGTCAGGATATAGTCTGACATTTGGCATTGATCTGATGTTGCACTGATGAGCGCTGAACTCGTGTTTAAGAAAGCATCCATTTTTGTCTTGATGGTTATCTGTCCAAAAGCAAATCTGAAGTTTTAGAATGAATCTATGCTCTTGTGCAAAGTGAATGCCTTTCTCAGTCCCTAGTAAGTTTCTTCTGCATATTCAATGCATTTTTTAGTCCAAGAAAATCTTAACCCTTTCAGCTGGAAAGCTTCCGATCTGTTGAGAACACACACGGAAAAACCTTCTGGGAAGCTGTTCAGGATTTTTACAGAGATACAAATGGCTGAAAGTTGACTTTCAACTGGTAAAATTGCCTTAATCTCACCTTCAACCATAGCAAGGAAATTAACAATGGTACTGCCATTAACATTGGCTCAGGCTATGTCAGCGGCTCAGTTTTCCAAGCAAACTATTTTAGCAGAAAACACATTAAACTTCAAAGTTAAATGGATACTGTAGTTACAATACAATACACCTGTGACATTAAAGGGTAAAGCCATGTTCAGATACCTGGGAATAGAAAGCATTCAAACACTAAAACATCTTCAGGGAAGAAAAGCTCAGCCCTGGATCGAACTGCTGACAGGGTTGGCACTGGAGGGAATACAAGTGCAATTCCCAAAGTAGCTTGTACTCTAGGGTCCAGTTCTGGTCCAAGAAGTGCTTTTAAACAGAAATGCTGTGAACACTTTTTATATTTGCTAATCTGTACCAAACACACTCAGAAATCTACTTTGACTTGAATGAAAAAGTTGCCTCCTCTCCAGCAGAAGTGACCACAGGCCTGTGGTTCAAGTTATGCCTGTGCCTTCAACTTTGAAGACCACTGTCTTCAGAGCAAACTTCTGTGACAGCCTCTACCACCAGACAAGCTGGAAAACACAAGGATACTGCATGCTGGGAACTGGAAGGGGCCAGTTGTATTATAATTATATACAGAGAAGAAGCAGAAGTCAGTAGTACTGTATGGGGATTCTGGTCTCAATCTTCCTCTGTCAACACTGAGCTAAAAATAGACACAGCCTAAAATCACTTTGTAAAGATCCTGAAAGATAAAGTGCACTTACGCAGCTCTTTCATATACCCAGTTATGTTTTTCAATAACTGATATCCACTGGACTTGCAGCCATATAGTGAAAAGTTGTATCTCACGCCAGGTCTAAAGAGAGCTGCAAGAGAAAATCACTGTAAGAATATTTCACATATGAAAAGCGATGCTTTTAGCTTGCACAGGATGCTGACTTACATAAATAAATACTAAAAAATTACAAAGTCTTAGACCACAGTGTTATCCCTACTTGTAACTCCTATAAAAGTGATGCTATCAGATGCAGTTCAGAGGCAGCAAGCACATCTAGCTCCTGGAGAAATTTTTGTTCTAAACAAATAGGATTCAAAACAAGCTACTCAAATTGCATAAATTGCTATTTCCATGGGGAAACACAAACTGAAGTTACCAGAAACAATCCCCTTTCTTCCCTCCCACGGCATCCGTGTAGATCCTGCCTACTCCTCAGAAATACAGATGCATTTTGAAAAAATTATTACAGCAACAGCACACAAGAAATTCAGAGAACTCTCAAAAGTGATAGTGAAACATTTCAGTGATGAAATCCAGGCCTGAAGTAACTGCAAAACACAGACAGTCCTCAAATTTCTACTTCACATGTCTTTGGCAGAGATATAGGGTTTTGATACTACAACATGTAAATAATTTACCACTTCCTGGTATTTTCTTTAGTCAGGAGTGTACACTACTTTCAAGATTTTTTCTAAACAAGATGCTACTGTGAAACTCTACTGAAGTCAAGTGGGTTTTGCAAGCATTCAGGTCCAGCCCTGGAGATTCTCCTGGCAGGACCAAGCTCAGTGGTGGACTTGCCAGCTTGAGCCCAGCTCTGGCAGCCTGGTAACTCCCACAGCGTGCCGCAAGAGGCATCCCAGGGAAGAGCTCAGGACTAAAGCAGTGTATTGTTGGGCAGACATATTATTGTCTGCTTAGAAAAAGCAAGCTCTAGTCATCGCAAACTAAAACAACATGGAGGGAGGAAAACATTTTGCCCACCCCCCCTTCCAGGTCTCACTCCTCCCAAACTTTCCTATGTACACAGCTCCAAGTTGTTTTCTCTAATGGAGACTTTATATACTAAACTCTTCTAAAAAGCAAATATGTACCCTTTTAAACAATGGGGAAAAATCCTACATCTTTCTTGGGCCCTCTGTTTCCTCTTCTGCTCCTACTAGTCCCACCACAGCTGAGTTTCATTTCCCTGATCTGCCCACCAGCATCTAGAGACCTGGAATGTGCCCTGTTCCAGGAAATTTCAATTGCTGACAGCGAGCCAACACATGGAGGTCACACTTAAAAAAATCTGCCTCATGTAAAAACAACGGATTAGTCTTCCCCCATCCTGAGCAGCACTGTTTACGTTTAGAGTCCAAATAAAACCCCAACCCCTAGATTAACCATTATACATTAGGCTGAGTTAGGAAGCTGTTGAGTTTAGCTTGAAGAGGTTATTTCAAAACAGTTAATAAACATAGGATGATAACGGTTAAGTAAATACTGATAGTTGGATTCAGCAAGTCTGTTTAAGAAATTAAAATAAACACAGTACCAAGAAGGGGTTCATTTATCTACACAAGCATAATGCAATGCAACAATCTTCAACCTATAGCTTTGGTGCTGCTCTCATTCCACACGCGGCTCAGGTTCTCAGCCATGAAGACTCACAAAAAATTATTTCTGACTTACCAGACTTTATCACTGCATCTGTTGTATTTGAAGAAAATTTCTGCCAGTCCACACTACAGGGTTCAGACCCGGATGAATGACACCATTTTACTATGTAGCCACAGGTCACGTTGGAGTAAGAATTCCAAGAAATATAAATTCCATTCCCCATTGCTACAGCCCGATCTGTTTTGACATTGTCTGCAACAAAGACAACATGAAAATCCATCAGAGAGCAGACACTTATCTGTACTCCACGCTGGAAGAAAGCCTTCCAGTCACAGCAGAAAGGTTTTTATAAACTGCAGTCATTTCTAAGAACCGGAGGCGCGCTCCTGGTACTGTGAAATTCGAAGCAGTGCACTCAGCTATGCTTTCTGAAGAGCTGGAAATCAGACGTAGCCTGCAGCAAATCCCTCAGCCAGCCTTAAGTATGATGACAAGAAGTGTTGCAGCTCATGACTGGCTTAAAAAGCACTTTTTCAAGGTAAGAATTTACAGCAGATGTCAGGTTCAAATCTGACTTGACACCAATTTGGCAGGAGCCTCCAGCTATAAATTCCTGCTGTCATTTCATCAGTTTGCTTTGTGTTTCTTTCAAAGTGTCTTGCTGTCACTCGCCCAACAGACAACCATTTTTCACTAAGAATCAACAGCAGAAGTCAAGTCCCTGGTGAACTTTATGGAGCTCCAGTCAACCAAGGGTAAATTAAAAAAAAAACAACTAAAAAAGGCAAAAAAAAAGAGCTTTGCCTTGAGTCTACTTTTCTAGTTCTTGATTATCAAAGGTTTAGCTGCCCTTGAAGTGATCAGAACTAGGAATGATTTCTGATGCCTGCAGCTTCCCTCCACAGCTGTCCATCAGATGGGACCCTGCAGAGCTAAGGGATGTTTTCCAAAGGCCACCACAACAGTGGTGGCCCCACAACAGATTTGCAAAAACAATCTCAGGGTTTCAGTTTTTCTTTTTTCAGTTCTCATTTATGCTCCCTATTGAGTCTATTATTTCATGTTATTAAAGCCATAAACTATGGAAGGCTGAAGGTCAAGGGCAGTTTTTAAGAACCAGTGCTGTGAAAACTTCACTCTCACAGATGTGCTGTGAATGCTGAAAGACTATTTCTAAATAATCTGAACACACAGTGTACAAAGTGTGCAATCCTTTTCTAGTGTGCTCATGGCAACAAAGACCGACATGATTAAAATAAGCAAGTCAACTCTAGAAATCTCTCAATACTTTTCTCTAACAGATTACCACGCATCCAGTGAAACCAAACTTCTATGATGGTGGAAGAGAGCGTATTTCTAATTAGATTGCTTTAATTTTCCTATTTACAGGAAAGACTTTTTACTGACAGTGAGCACATACTCTCTAAAAACTGCTTAAATACACCACACTCAATTTTATTTCCTGAGCCAGATGACTAGAAATTCACCCAGGCCAATCCTGTTCATTTTGATGTATTTATAGCTGCAAGCAAGACTAGTAGAAATAACTACCAGCACTTCAGTAGTACTGTGGTAGTGGAGCCTGTAAGAGCTAGATTATATGCCCTGGCTCTCTGCAGAGCACTTTTCAGAGACAGCGACAAATTAATTAAGGCAGAGTACCCTTTGTTTGTGTTTTCAGTTTTCACAAAACCTCAGCAGATCTCAAGCTTCAGAGCCACTGCTCTCTTACAGCCATTAAAAGCACTTACAGACTGTACACAGGAAGCAGCCAAAAAAGATGTTTGGGCAGAAATGTCATCCAGTTCAGTGAATGAGTCATCTTTCATGACTCCAGTCAGTGACTCAGATAATTCCTATACCAACTTGGGAGCAAATTTTCAATGAGTACAAGATGGGTAACACCAAAGGCAACTTCAGACATCCAAGAAAAAGCTACAAATGAACGCAAAGCTCCAGCTGCCATCAGCTGTCCCACGCTACAAACCTATTACAGAGAGACCTTCCTGATTCCCAGTTTCATTCTTGCACTGCCGAAGGAGAGCTATAAGGGCATTTTCATTTATTCAGCTGTACCAAACAATTACTTTTCCCTCCAAGGAGCAGACTAAGAATATACCTTTAGGTATTGGTGTTTCAGAGAAGTGCAAAAAACATTCAGAGCAATGGTTTTCCTTCTCATAGAAACAAACTTGTTCTTTCTCTCACTGTGAATCTCAGTCAAAGCACATTTCTTCCCATGAGAGATGGCACTGTCTTAACAGAACCTGAGTTGCAAGTTGGGAAACTGTGATACCTGTTCTCTGGGGGGAGGAGGAGAAGTAGTGCCATATACGGTCCTGCCAAACAAGCAGAGAGGGGCCTCGCTGTGTAAATCTGCCCTCCCTGCATTGGTCAGACCTGAAGCCAAAGGTTTGGACTTTGGGAGATGATTACACTCTTCCTGGCATGCAGGGAAGCATGGGCTCTCAATAACCACATGCAGTATTATCTTCTCTCCAAGCTCAGTGTTAGGAGAAGAAAATCATTATCTGGCTCAGCTATTTCTCTTTTCAAAAGCCCGCAGCAAGAGTGGCAGTGCTTTAATTGGGAAGCTGAAGTCCTACCTCCTTTTCAAACACTGGCTTCTAGCACAAGGATGCCAACACTTTACCAAACAGCCCAATTAATATTCTCCTGCAGAGCTCACAGGCATTGAACTGACAATTCTCCCCTTAAAAAGCCACACAACACCCCCAAAACTTATATTCTGATTCTCTTTAGCATGTAGCACTTTCCAGTGTCTCAACAAGAATACGCAGAAAGAAACTGAGCTCCCTAAACATCAGAGATCGACTAATGCTTTGAAGCCTCATCCTTGTTGTTCCTGGGAGGCCTCCAAAAAGTGTAAATAGCTGCACACCATCACCCTCCTTTTATGCAGAGACCACAATATTAATTGGCAAGATGCTACCCTAAAAGCAAAGCAGCAATTTTTTTCTTCCCCCACCCTGAAGATTTGGGTGGGGAAATAAACTAGAAACCAAACACCAACAAAAAAACCCCAAGTATTTATCTTATTTTTCCATACACAAACTCCAGGTATTTCTCAAGCTTTGAAGGCTCTTTGCTGGAAGCACTCACCACTTGGAAGATCCATACTTGTTATCTTCGAAGGAGGAGATGAGCCTGCATGATTCTTGGCCACAACGCTAATGACACAGTCATTTTTTCCAAGTTTTATCTCAGTACTGTTTGAGGGTTCAGTGACTTCTTTATACTCCAGTTGTGTTTCTAGCAGGTAACAGGATACTTCATGAGACACTATTTTTCCATTGGCTTCAGAGAGGGACAAGGGCTATGAAAGGAAAAAGAGCACATTAAACACAAAACAAAATAAACAAAAGAAGACATAGGATAATATGAATTTAAATGTCCTGTTCTAGTCTGATGACTGTTTAGGACTACAAGGCAGAAAAAAGAGTTACTCAAATGTGACTTTGAGAATTAAAACATGAGTTCCTAAGTTTATATGTTTCAGCTGAGATGTATTAAAACTTCAGTTCTTCATGTGCAATGTTTCTCGATGTAATGGTTAAATTATTTAAACTTTAATAATATTTTCATTTGGGGAATAGTATTTGTCTCAACGGGTGATTCTATAAAAAGTTAAACAGTCCAATTTATCGACTATAAACTTCATTCATTTACATATGTGTAGGGAAATAGTTTTCATAGAGTTACATTACGTAATATTTTGAAACTTTAAGTGTCCTACCTACCTTCCAGAAGATTTTTAGACTTTTCCCAGAGGGACTTCTCTCTCTCCAGATATCTGGTCCTCTTGCAGGAGCTAAGGAAAAAAAAAATATAAGAGGTGTGTTTTTTTCCCAAGTTACCCAGAAAACAATTTTCCATCTACTAACATTTTAGGTTTTTTAGATGGCTAATTTTCAAAAATATGGCTTCACAAGTTCAACAGTTTATCATCAAAGAATTCAATAAACTCACGGGCTTCTAATGTTGTGTGCTCCTCTACCCTGCTCCAGTCACTCCACTTCCAGAAGTGGTCAGCAGCCGAACAACGCACCCTGAACTGGTATTTGGTATATGGGTGCAACGTGTTCAGCTGAGCTGTGTAAGTTGAGAATTTTCCACCAGGCATGGAGATATTGTGCTGTTAAAAATTTACAGAAATTGACATGAGCTTTATATATTTATTATGTTTTTTTGCTTCTAGATTATGCTGAAAGTCATATCAAAAAAGGTGATCTTTTTCTTCAAGAATATTGACAGCGTGAAAAAAAAAGCTGAAGCCAAGCCCTCCAAAGAAATTAATGAAGAAGAAAAATATTTCCTATGCAGTCACCCTAAACAAGAGAAAAATCTTCAGCAGTCTGCCAAAATAAAGTCGTATATGTCACAGAAATTGAAATATGACAGTAGGTAGCACCTTTGAGATGCGCTCAAGGGGAGAGAACGCAGATGAGCCTTCCCCGGGCTGAGCTCTGCAGGCCACAGCAGACAGCTGCCACCCGTCCATCCTGACCAGCCCACCCTCCCTCCCACATGCAGCAAGACTTCTCCTCACATGAGGCATGCCAGGGTTTCGCTGCTGGTTTTCAGAACCTGCACTTCCACCATCCACGTGCATGTCAAACTGATGTGCAGGAAAGGCTGAGAGAGCTGGGAGGCTGAGGGGAGACCTTATTAATGCCTATAAGTATCTAAAGGGTGGTTTGAAGGAGGAGGGAGCCAGACTCTTTTC
>JAOQGH010000019.1:14251998-14329495 GCA_025769975.1 Gallinago jamesoni
TGCTTCAGCAGGGGAGTTGGACTAGATGATCTCTATGGTCTCTTCCAACTCTAATAATTCAGTGAAATTCAGTGAAACCGGGTTGGCAGGAGCCTTCTTCCTACAACACCTGCACAGAAGCGCTGAAGACAGTCTTCTGTCTCAGCAGGACGTTTGTCACACAGTCTTTCTTCCTAGGCAGTAATTTTTCCTTCCAAAGACACTATCCAGGTCTTACCCAGGTGATCTCTGTTCCTAGCTCTCAGGGCAGGACTAGTCTCTCCTATTACTTTTAAAATGGTGCGAGCCTAGGGAGTATTCGTCTCACGGCTACTTAAAGAAACCCTAAGCCTGGGGAATACTTTTTACTGAATCTAATTATAACACATGTGCATCACAGCTGCCAAAAACTGGACTCCAAGTGACTTTAAGATGCAGCTAATTGTGCATTTCTAAAGCCAAATGACAACTTGAAAAATATAAAAAGAGCCAACAATCTCTCATACGGATAGAAAAGCTTCTGAAAACATCCTCAAAATGCCATGTAAAACCCCATAACAATTTCACAGCTACTTTTGCTTATTACAGAGGACTCTTGGAGGTTTTTTATTAAGCAACCAGAGACAACATAACAAGGCTGTAAAAAAATACTTCTACGAAGCTGTCTTTTGTGTTTCAAAATATCTGTATCTGCAGGCTCTGATACAGGTGCAGTGAATCAAAGTCCTGTGGCAGCGTTAAGACCATCTCCCACCGCCCCAGAGGACTGACCTGGTAGCAGAGCTCCCTGGAAAGTGTGCGCCCCAGGCTCTGAGCAGCATAACTCTGGCCAGACAGATCTGTGCAAACCTACTTTTTTAGCTGTTTGAACTAACTGAGCTGGGGGCGGGTGATGCTCAGGTGTTTGTTTCCCCTGCTGACTGCTCCAGAAGCAGTAACTGTTGGGAGCAGAGAAATGCAGACAACTGTGGCTGATGGCATCTCAGACTACACACCAAAATCCAACACAGCTCATCTGTCAGAGCTGTTAGATACATCTAAAAGCCAGTTCCTCCTCCTGTTAACTCCAAAGATAGTTACGATTTTCTTTGTATCTCTGGGTACTGCTTAACACATGCCATTACAGAGAAAATATAAAAGCTTAAGGCTTCATCCTTAAGTGCTTTGAAATAATTTTAGAAATACCCATACAGAGCATGCATTAACTACTACTCTATTATTTCAGAAGAAATATATATAATGATTATCTTCAGTCTTAGCTGCATCACTTCTGTGGCTTGAGTGGTTTTATTCAAGGCTGTGCCCAACAGGCAACTAAATGCAGTGGGTAATACAGTACTTCTAAAAAATCAAATAAGTGTTGTAAAAAGCAGCCTCTGGGGTTAATGTGTTCAAATTACAAATTCAAGCTCTGTGCAGGAAGACCTGGTAGTTCAGCATGTGCCTACCCAAGCTGGTCAGAGACATCTGAAGGCCCCAAACCAGAATTTGGGGGTAAATCTCAGGCCAACTCAATATGCAGTTCTGCCATTCGGCTTCCGCAGTGACACAGATCACCCCACGCAGAGTTAGGCAATATGGAAGAAGAGGATATATTCCTACCACCTACAGTCAGTATCTGATGGTAGTGCCTAAATTAGTATCTTAAGCTTCTCTGACACAGCAGAGTAAATATGCAGCTCCAGTCAGTGACGCAGAGCGCCAAAGCCGGGCAGCAGCTGGAAGCCCAAATGCTGGAAAATCTGAACCCCACCCAGAAATACCTCCTTCTCTCCAGCTCCAAAAGTCTCCTCTGGGGATTACCTACAGATATGCCCAGTGGGAGAATCCTTTATCCTATCTCCTCATCACTGAAATAAAAGCAGGTTTAGTAGCTCTGTATTACAGCCACATGTATGTCAATTGCTGACAGCAAGTAAATGAACTGTTCTCTGAGGGAAAAGGGAAAAAAAAAGAAATTCAACTACAGGCTGCAGCGGGCAACCTGAAACAAACCCTGTGTAAGTCTGCAGGGCAGCAGCATAACCTGGAGCAAACTTGTTAATACAGTTTGCACCAGGAAGGTCAAAGGACAAGGGCTGTTACCTATAAGGTCAGCATAAAGCACCCCCCCCCAACTACCAAATAACATGGTGTGCAATTTGATCTTCCTCTAAATTGATTAAAAGCAACAACAACAAAAAAAAAAACAGAGAAAGCAGGCAACAATGGAGATGAGCAGAACTTTTTCTGATTTTAGCACGTGAACTTCTAGTCATCACTACATTAACCATTTAATAAGACGATCAGAATGAAGCTCTAAGAAAAAAGTTTGAAACATGATTAATTCACTGAAAATGATTAACATTTAAGCAAAAAAAAAATCCATTAAAAGCAACACTTACCATTTTTTGCTCAGAGTGACCACTGCTAATTTCAATTTGACACAGAAGCCTGATCTCAGCAAAGCTGCCATTTATAAACCAATGCAGATGGACGCTGGTAGAGCTGTTCCCAGAAACAGTTAACTTTTCTGGAGTTTTTGGATGAACTTAAAAAATAAAGAAAGAACTCTCACTTCTAAGAAAAAAACTATCTATTTTAGTTCAGAAAAATCTGATTTTAAAATATCAAAGAGAATCAGAAGGATAAACAAGTGATCCAATCAGCAACTAGGACAGCTGGTGCTGGGAAGGCACCCACAAAGTCTCGTATCTGACACTCTTCTTAGCTATCAAACATGGAAACAGATTAACTTAAGGCTAAGGACACTGGCATATGTGGTAATTAGTTTGAGACACAGAAAAACATTTTCCCTCCTACTGACTTTATCAAAAAAGGAAAACACAAGCTATTTCAGAGGACCACAGTGACAGATGAAATTCCACCAACTTTGTTCACCTTCTGGGAACTTTTAATGTTAGAACTTCCTCTGCAGACTAGGACAGGACTGAATGATCCATCACTCCCCAAAACTCCCTTCACATATTACTTTTTCAATAATATTCAGTACTACTATTCATAGCTATCAGAGAAAAAAAATAAATCTCTACTATTGGAATTGAACCAGCTACCCCTAAGGAAATATGTTCTCTATGTAGGGAATTAAGTGGACAGTGAGGGAAAGAACAGAAAGGAAAGAAATGGGAAATAGCAGTCATATTGATTGGGTGCAAAACAGCACAGTTTACAATTAACAGAAGTAAATTATGATTTTCTAGGACCTGCCAATTTATTCTGACATTCCTAATCTCGGATTAGTTGAACTGGGACATGGACAAAAACACACACCGTCGTCATGTTTAAATTATGTTTTTCAGAGAGAACAGCAGAATGCTGTAACCATTACGATCCCCTGGATCCTAAGCTGTGGTTGAGAAGGCAGATGGAAAAAGAGGGGGAAGACATCATTAGAAAGATGGTCATCTTCTCTCTTGCCTTGTTTAAACTGAAGGTCTAATCAAAGAAGTTATTTTTTTATCCTCCAAATCCTTCTGTTGTAAAACTATATAATATTTTGCCCTATAAGGAGACACTGAAAAAAGGGTCACTTACAGTTCATAAAGTTACCATTAAATTTTAATTATTGATGTGTAATATATAAGTAATATATAAACAGCAGGTAGCTAATTATTAGATTGCAAGCAGCATTTATCCACACAGCAGTGTATCCAATCTGGTAGCATTGCTATCCAGAACTGGCTTCTTCCTGCACACCTAACCATTGCCTCCATTTTTTTTCCAAGTTCAAATTATTGAACGTGGTACAATATTGGTGACAATAAAGCAAAATAATGGCACCTACACCTATCAAAGTTCTTTAAACCCAAAACAAACAAACATATCTTTTTGCCTTTGCAGTTCTTAAGTCTTACCTCTTTGAGTCAAATCAACCAAAAGAGATGACTGTGTTTGTCCAATAGGATTGGAGACACCTAATATGAAATCGTAGGTTTTATGATCAGCCAGTACTGGAAAATCACAGGCACGCTCTCTGTTCATTTCATTGACTTCGCATGAAACATTTTTACCAGATATTCTACAAAGTAAAAAAGTGAGGGGTACAATTTAATTTCTGAGTTACATAATTTCTAGCAACAGTCAGCAGTCCAGACTGCAAACACAGTAAAGAACAATGGGTTCACTGACACGTGGCTTACAGAATGATTTGATTGCAGAGGTATATCTACCACCACCACGCAGGTTAAAGTGGCATCAGTCATGACTTGCCCTGTTCTCACGTGAAACTTTCCTCTTCCACTAGCATATTATTTCCATCCTCTCACTTCTCAAAGGCCTGGAAAACAGGTAGGTCCTGTAAAACCACCTCACAAGTCACAACTAGGATTCCGATTTAAAGTATCCTTGTTCAGATCAGCATATATTTGCATTTTAAAGAATGTTCTTAATTGCCTTCTGAACTAAGGAGATGCACACACATTAGATTGGCCCTGCCGGATCCAAACTAAGGTTTGTTACTTGGCATACATCCACTACTCAGAGCTGTTTTTAAATCAAAAGCAGGAGAAGCAGTTCAGTAACAGCCAAGACCAGAGTTACATCTTCAAGGGTAAAATCTAAAGTGTGTACCTTTATGTATGTACATATATAGAAGTTGCTTTAATTACAATTTGTGTAAACCTTTCATGTAGCAGCACAAGTTTAATCTCCTCCTTCAGGCATTTTTATTGTGTTCTAGCTGAGCTCTGAGCTCTCTCCACAGCATACTCTCTACTTCAATAAGTCAGTGTGGGCTGAGAAAAAGGATGAGAATATTTACCCTGAAATGCATCACCATATTCTCCTCACAGCTTTGGGCTGAGCAAAACAAGTCTGAACTACATACTCGTTGATGAGCTGCATCTGGGCAGCCAGTGACTGGAGCTCCTTTCCTCGGAATACCTGCTCTGTTTTGTCCACCTCTTTGCACCCTGCCCAATCATTTTTTTAGCACTAGCATCCTGGGGGACATCTGTGACTGTAACTCAATCCTTATTGCCTCCAACTTGCTCCAAAGCCACTATGAGACTCCATTTCCCATCAGTTTGTGTGACTCAGGCCTCTCCTGGCTCCTTTCCCTGACTGCTCCTTTGGCATTACAGGGAACCTCCTCACCACGGGAATTTTGTTAACTCCTCACTAACTTCTAATCACAAACACAGAGGAATCCATTTGCAAGAGCTATTCCAAAGCAACAACTCTTCACTTTTAAGGCTTTACATGGCCTATGATGTGAGACAAACTAGCAGGACACAAGACTTCACTCTTCAGTCTTCACTTTTGACAATGTCTTTCATAAAATCCTCATAGGTAAGCTTAGGAAGTGTACCCTCAGTAAGTTTGCTGATGACACAAAACTTGGAGTGGCTGACACACCAGAGGGCTATGCTGCCATTCAGCAAGACCAGGACAGGCTGTTGAGCAGGGAGGAACCTAATAAAGTTGAAAAAGGGCAAGTGCAGGGTCCTGCACCTGGGGAGGAACAGCCCCATGCACCAGTACAGGTTAGGGCTGATCTACTGGAAGGCAGCTCTGCAGAGAAGGACCTGAGAATCCTGCTGGAAAATAAGTTGACCATGAGACAACAATGTGCCCTTGTGTCCAAGAAGGTCAACGGTCTCCTGCGGTGTGTTAAAAACAGTATGGCCAGCAGGCCAAACAAGGTCATCTTCCCCCCCTACTCTGCCTTGGTGAGGCCAAATCTAGAACGTTGTATCCATTTCTGGTTCAAGAGAGACAGGGAACCACTGGAGAGAGTCTAGCAGAGGGCTACGAAGATGATCAAGGGAACAGAGCACCTCTCTTATAAGGGAAGGCTGAAAGACCTGGGTCTGTTTAGCCTGGAAAAGACAGAGGGGATTTCATCAATGCTTACAAATATCTAAAGGGTGGGTGTCAAAAGGATGGGGCCAGGTTCTTTTCAGTGGTGCCCAGGGACAGAACAAGAGACAACAGACACAAACTGGAACAAAGGAAATTCTGTCTGAGCACAAGGAAAAACTTCTTTACTGTGAGGGTGCCAGAGCATTGGAAGTGGCTGTCCAGAGAGCTTGTGAATTCTCCTTCTCTGGAGATATTCAAAACCTGCCTGGATGTCTTCCTGTCCAGTCTTTGCTTTGGCAGGAGGTTGGACTAGATGATCTCTGAAGACCCCTCCTAACCTCTACCATTCTTTGATTCTGTGATTCACTTCTTTCTGTGGATGATGTCAGTGTTATTTGTCCTTTTTAATGTTTTCCAGGTAACATGCACTTTGCCTGATCTACAGGCAGACAGATCTGATCTGATCTGATCTACTAGACAGAACTACTGTCTAGTTCTCAATGCTGGGACAAGAACCGGTGTAGGCTTATTGCTATATTCCCGAGTAGTAGTTGGGTGATACCCCATGGCCTGTCTTACAATTGTTCTTCAGTGAGTTTCTGTTATCCTGCATAGCAGAAGCTCAGTAAATGTCTGAGAGTTGATCTGACACAGGTTGCAGTCAAGAAAAAATAATTAAAAATTAGTGAATAATTCTCACTATCTTGTTGTATTTTCCTATTGGCCTTACCTACATCTTGGCATCAGCTTGACACCCTAAGTGCTTTATTTTCTCATGAGTTCATAATGGAATAAGTCTTTGGGAAAAGTCATCCTTAATTCCCATTGCAATTTTGCAGAGCTAGACAAGGGTTCTTCAAGTTTAGTTTAGTTTCAACTTCCACAAACTCTTGAAAAGTATTTTAGGCTCTAAAAAATGGAGACTACCTTATTTAAATAGGCATGGTGCAGTAAGTCATAGGCAGAAATGGATATATTCCACTTCTACCTTTTTACTCCTCTTAGTGATGAATTGTTTTTACCTTTCAAATAAACTGTAATTTGTTCCTCTTTTTCCGTATAGTCCACTGGGTCTGCCTGGTTTCCAAGTGCATTTTATTATCAGGAAGTTGGATGTTTCACAGCTGAGGTTTTGGGGAACATCAGGGGCATCTGGAGCATGAAAGGAAACAAAACAGTTAGCTGAAGTTTTGCCATCCTGGTGTGACAGTCGCATCCTAGTGTGACAGAAAGCATCACCGTTTGTTTTTGCTGGGTCCAGATTGCGTGCCTCACAAATACATGCTAATAGTTATGTTCCAATCATATAAATAATATGCTTTAAAAAATCGCAATAAAACAGATGGATAATTATTATCAGCCCCATCTGACTAACACTTGATTCTAGGCTTCTAAGTGGGTGGGTAATCTGGTAAATCACATGCAAATATGTTCACAAGCTCCAGGCTCTGACCTGGAAGCATTTCGCTGAAATTCTGCCAAGACTTTTCCAAAATTCTGAGCATCAGTTTAGCCACTGAGCAATGCAGGAATGCTGTCGGCTCTGCGTCACAATTTCTTACATGCTAGGCCCACCACTGCCTTGAATTCTCCAAGCAAGTCATGTCAAGGAGATGTTCCCCCTAGCATGAATTCCACACTGAATTTGAAAGTTGAAGCAGGCCCTGAATGACTTGTCCTCTTCACCGTTGCTTTGGAAGTGCCCATCCAGTGCTTTTAAATCTTGTTCTTTGCTCCCATCCTAGAGTGGTGTTGAATGCCTTCCCAGAGAAGATGGACCATGCTCTCTACAGAAGATGGACCATGCTAATGCGAGACTAAGCAAAGCACTTTATTTCAAGTCTCATAGACTTCTCTCCAAAAGTGTAGCAGGATAATATCCACACAGCTGCCCTAAAGAATGGGCACTAACACAAGAGGCAACAGTGGCAGGCTTAGTTCAGATTATGAGCAGTTGGCCAAAAAGGACACTAATTTTGCCTGACCTGGGCTTAACCAAGGTGGGTGCGTACATGTTTACTTCCTCTACCTTCTATTCCCCAAATGTCTCTTATGAACAAGAACATCATGATAAGTCCTCCCCCTTCCAACTAAGCAGGTACCAGAAGAAACACTGGCAGGAAAGAGACTTCACCACATTCCAGCTCTTCAAAAACCACTGTATGGGAAAAACCTGTGGGATTATCACAGCCTTTGTTCACAAAACACCGACTGATTTACCTGGCAGATTCTCCTACAAAAGCAAATGCTGCACAATAATAAAAATTGACATCTCCCCAAGCAGTCATAAAGGTTGAATTCTGTTTTGCATTTGCTATCACACACTTAAAACACAACATCAATGACAAGAGGCACAGGCTGGAGTTGGAAACACACTTTCAAAATGAGTCCAGTCTCCCCTCTCCTTTCTCTCAACCCAAAGGACCCTAAGTTCAAAGGCAGGCATTTTCAATGGGGAACAGGATTCTAATGGGTGGCTATTGGAAGATGACAACTCTGAAAAGCCCTGTGGGGAAACACATAAAGCTCTGAAGTGACCAATTAAGGTAAAAAAGAACCAGGTACTTTCAGTAGTTTGTTTTAAGAGGTATCTGTATCTGGAAGATATTTTTGAGGCTGGCATGGTTATACAGAGAAGCTGCACAGTGATTCAGTATCTTTAAAGAAAATACTAAAAGAATGTTTAGAAGATTTTCCAGGAAAGAGGAACTGTCAGCTGGGTTCCTTTGCTGGAATTATCTCCCAGGGAGCAACTGCCCTGGATGAGCATCTGTTGTTATTGCAAATCTAACTGTTTTATTGTCTTCATTTGACTGGTTGGCAAATGAATGTTTTTAGTTACAATTCTTTCTCTTACTCTTGCCTTGTCACAGACCAAACTAGAACAGACGTAAACCTAAAGTGATAGAGACTGAGGATGAACCTTCATATGGCAATAAATTAGTAAGTGTTCCAGATCATGAAGAAGTGCCTTAGAAAAAGAGGTCAAGCAGAGAACCAGTGGGTCAGGGTCTAAGAGAGGAGGGCTTACATAGGTACTTCTCATCCTCCCAATCTTGATGTCTTCTCCATGGGCTGGAGTTTCATAGTGAAATCAAACAAGCACAATCCCAGTGCATCTTCAGAAACCAAAGCCAGAGGCAAAAATAAAGCCAGAATAGCACTTGTTTCTTAGAAGAACCCTAGGAGTTTCAAAATTATTTTGGTTTTCCTAGGGTTAGTAAACATAATGATACATACATCCTACAAACAAGACAGTTCCATCCATCTCATCTTCGGACAGTCTGCACACTACATTTGTCCCACTGGTATCTGAAGCACTGGCATTTAGCACTCTGATTGCACTGCTCCGACTGCTCAGATGTATCAGTGGGTATACTTTTGACCCGTAACTCATCCGTTCGATCTTCTGTCCTTCTTCATGGACACAACAAAATGTCACATCTGAGCCTACTGCCACCACAGTGTCCTGAGGAAACACTCCACTCCCATTGGGCTCGGTATCTTTTCCTAGCAGAGAAGGAAGAATAGAAAACAAAACAAACAAAAAAAAACTCCTATGAACAATTTGCTATAAACATGGTGCTGATCAGCTAAAATGTCACTTAGTAGCACATACAAATCAATGTTTACTGTGTTTCATTAGCAAATGATTGCATTATTTCTCTCATCAAAACACCCCCAAAAGCAGCGACCCGTCACTGCCTAATGCTTTTCTGCTGATTTTGGCTTACTTTTCATGAAACAATCAAAATCCTTGTGGTGTCAAGAGAACAAACATACCAGGGACCTCTTTGATTGGGCTCCAGTCACTCCAATCCTTGGGGCCAACAAACTGGGTTACATTAATATAACAGCGAATCTTCACATAATGCGATGTACACTCCAAAGGCATATCTGATGTCCAGTTCCAAGAAAGAATGATGTCTTCTTGAGTAATTTTTGAATAGTAAGTTACCTGAAAAGTTTTCCCCCCCAAAAAAAAAGAGAGAGTTTATGAACACCTGTTAGCAATGACCTATAATCTCCCAAGCATCAAGAGAACAGCAAATTAAGTGAAGGAAAATACAAAATCTCAACAGATGGATGAAGTGTCCCACCTAACCTTCAGTTGTGTTGTGAATTTACTTAGACAAAAGCCTAAGACGCTGAACAACCCTTCATCCAGGTAGACTGCCAGCCAGATATACCAGAGGGCAGACATTTGAGGGACAGCAGGAAGCTCGCCAAGTATTTCAAAAGGTGTCTATTGCATCCCAGTACCCTGAGCCTCTCCCAGGCAGGGAAATGTTCCAACTTTTCCAAAAGGAATCTCTTCAAGTATCAGTCCCAGGCTGCATGTTTTATCTTTCCTCCATTCCTAAAAATTACAGAGCTGAGCTATAAATTGGCCTGCAATAACTGTGGTTGCAAAAAAAAAAGCAAACTGAGCATTCAAAGACCACCAAGACTTGAGACACTGTTGGAGAAATAAAACAGAGATAATGCTGTAAAATATCTGCCAAATTCATAAGCAAGTTCTAATAAAATCTGTACTAGATTAGATTAGAAATAAAAAAAGCTGTGACTGTGAATATGTACCGGCAGTATAGCAGCCATACATCTAGTGTCCTCATAAGTTTGAAACTTAAAAATAAATTACCTACCAGAAGTATGACTAGACTCAGGCTCTGCAAAGATCTACAACCTTTATTATTCTCAGATTTCTTCAAATGACCTCCCAGAATATTACCGAGGACAATAACTGTATATATATATATATTTTGAAAGGAAGTAAAGACTTACTTGTGTGACTTTTTCCACTGCTTCTTTACGGAGTATCTGAATCTGCCAAAAGGCATCCAGTCCATATGGGAAGGATGATCCATTATCACTCCACTTCAGATTTAATGTGGAAGTTGAAAAGTCAGGTGTTAAACTAAGAATGCGTGGAGTGAGAGGAACAAATGCTTGAAAAAGAGAGAGGAAAAAAGCCATATTAAAGTCATTAGTCAGCAACACCAGCCCTACAGGTGTTTAACAGCCACATGTCTCTGCTCCCAGCTGGCTAGTAGCCATGCAAACATGTAAATAACCTCTGCAATTAGAATAAGATGGGCTCTGTCATTACTTGACCATGAAAGTTCCTAGGAAAGCACAGGTGCTGATGAATCACCAGGTAGCATTTTCCTCTAACATCTCAACATGTAGATGTGTGAGTAACTAATCATGAATATGACTCTTCATAATGCATACTAAGGAAGACATCATATCTTTCACAACCTTCATTAATGCCACAGAGATAATGGAAACATGGCAACAGCCTTTGAAGTGAAGATGAGAACACATCTAGGGAGGATGATGGAAAACCCTCCAAAGGAAGTTTGTCTGGTTTTGGAGACCAGCAGGGAAGAGGTGACTTGCAACAAAAGCTAGGGTAGGGACAGAAGAGAACATAAGCACAGAGTGGAAGAAGCTTACATGAGGCTCTGAAGAGGATCATGGGGAATGTGATTTTAAGCTACAAGAAGTGTTAAAGGCCTGACATGGTGATGGGGACAGGACAGGGAGATTAAACAGAAGTATCTCTTCTTCATGGACATGTTGGTGAAGCATGAGGCTGAGAAGCAGGCAAGGGTTATGGCAGTTCATTGGGCCTGGTGCAGGATGAATCATGTTTCTAGAATGTGTGATTTATCCAACTTTGGTCCTGGCCAAGGACAACACGCTACCCGGGACAACCTGCGATGAACCTGACAGACCCATCCTGCCTGGAGTCAGCAAGATGCTGGAGAAGCCAGTGTGCTGCCCACATATTTTTTGAGTTATGTTTTGTTAAAGTTCTCGAGCTTCTCTCAGCTGAAGAGAAAACTGAGCCATGGATAAGAAGCGCAAATGATTTTAGATCTTGACTGCACTACAGTAAATAAGCAGGCAAACCAATACCAAAGACTAAACTATGAGCAAGTGTAGCTCATGGCATTAATGCTATCTTTGGCTTACAATTTCCTCCTTATTTATCTATGACTCCAATATGCTGCAGCCTACCTTCCAAGCATAAATGTATTTGCTCAGTTTCATATATATTTTAACAGAATGGATAAATTAGGCATATACTAAGAAAATATAATTCTGTCAGGAGTGACATATGATATAACGACCCTTCAAGTGTTGTGAAATTGCAGGAATAAGCTACTTAGTTTTGCAGTGGTTCAGCATGTAAAATGGGAGAACAGGCACTAGGAAGTTTATTCTCTCTTTCCCAAGTGAAGTCTGAGCAAATGCACTTTATGCCCCATGCAGGTCCTTCAGTCCAGTATGTGGGCTAGAAACTTGTTTACAACTCCTTCCTAATTTGCAATTCAGGAAAAAAAAAAAGTGAAATATGACTAGGGGGATGTAACTGTGTTGTACTTCATTTTCCTCCTCATATTCTGCCCTTGATTTCTCTGCTATGATACATTGATAAAAGCACTTTTCTTTTTCCCGAAGAGAAAACAACCTATTATATATGGTAGATTCATATGGACTCAGCACATCAACATTTTACATATAGAAACACTGCCAAAGAAAACTGCAAGCATATAGACTTCTGGAGCATTATTAATCATAGTATAAAGACCTTATGTACACACATAAAACCTGATACTTACAGATGTCTGTATCGTGAATTTGGAATTGTTTGGTAGCCATAGCCGTTCCAGAAATGCTGTTTGTGGTTATTGTCACCGTGGTGGATCTCTTTGGGACAGGAATCTCGACCCTTTTCTCCTTAGTTTTAAAACACACTGGAGGGGGGAGGTCACTGAAAAGACAGAGAGGATTAGGCAGGCATTTCAGCTGATAGGAAGCTAAGGCACATTAAGTCCTATTCCTAGGACACTAATAAAATACAAATTCTTTGTAATATAACAGAGAGCTCTGTATCAAGTCTGTGAAGGAGTAAGTCTTGCATGGGCTTTGGTTAGTATCTGATTAACAGGCATTCCCTTGCACTAGCTGTATAATGCAGCTACACAGTTGTTAAGAGAACACCTCAAAGTGAAAAACTGACTTTTTAACCAAGACACGTTTCTGAAACTTAGAGTCATCATTAATCAGTTATTTCAAAATAAGCAAAATACAAACACACACACCCCCAACCCAACATCACCTCCCTCTCCCTTTACATTTCCTGGCTCCCTGTGCCTCTCCCATGTCTTCTCAAAGTGATGGCATAGGGGTGCAAAAAGCAGCTTCACCCATCTGTGTCCCCATCTCAGAACAAGTATTTCAGCTGCCTTTCACTGCTCAGCTTGTAAGGAAAGAGCAGGCAGAGGGGAGAACTGCTAAAATCCCAGATGGAATTACAGTCTGCACACAACATTTGTGCAGCGCTCAGCACAATGTGATCTGGCCTTTGTCTGGAGGTCAC
Organism: Gallinago jamesoni; assembly: GCA_025769975.1. Lineage (NCBI taxonomy): Eukaryota > Metazoa > Chordata > Aves > Charadriiformes > Scolopacidae > Gallinago > Gallinago jamesoni. Next base: position 14,265,173 of record JAOQGH010000019.1, read on the forward strand.
AGATACATACAGGAAACAATAATGGATGGGTCAAGTCCCTTTGCTCATTATCATGGATATGCAACTGGAAAGGCAAAAAGTTTGGAAAAATCCCGACCTTGCTCTTGGGGGAATGATGGGAGGAAGGAAAGCAAAGAGAACAATGCCAGACTTCCTGCTGAGGGACTGTTACTCACTCACGGACTGGAACAGGACTCTGGAGCTCCCATTGGCTGGAGTCGAGAGCCTGGGTTGAACTTTTAAGATTCATGTTAGACCCCGGGCTAGTGAGGGCCAGCTGAGACTCGAGTGCTCAGAAAGGCTACTCCTCTTCTGTGCTGAGATATTATTAGAGGATGTTTGGGCAACCAGAAAACAAAATCTCTTTCCCCCAGGGAGGTCTATGCTAAACTCAGCTGTCAGCCTCTCTGCTTTGGGGACCCAAGCTTGTCCTGCTTTGCTAAGGTGAAATAGCAACAGCTACATGACTGTTCTAGTTTAGAGGGCAGCACCTCATGAACTCTGCACTCCTGAACTCTGGCTGCAATGTCATGTATATGTGGGGTTTTTTTGTATAGAAATGATAGCTGGCAGTGCGGGAGGAATAGTGAGAGGCAGAAAACCAAACATGTAGGTGGAAGAAGTGCAGCCAAGTCCTGGGACCCCAAGGACAAGTCTGGGCTGCCTGCAGAATTTAAAGGAAAAAAAAGACGGTACAAATATCTGGATTGGGGGCAGGATCAAGATGTAAAAAGGATTTGAACTCATCCCTAGCACATGATAAGTATCTGGCAGACCCACAGCATGGGGAATTGCACATGTAGTTCTCATTAGTGAAAAACACACTGATAGATTTAAGATTTTTTTTAACGTTTCTCAAAAATTTCAACTCACATTCACTTCAGAAAAGCTATTGTGATTGTGGAATAATTTTTACATTTCCTCTAATGCAATGCTCTCCAGACAGCTTAAAATTTATAAAAGTTATAAGAACAGCCACCAAGAGATTTTTCATGTTTTCCCACATGTGCATCTCAACACTTATGTCATATATTCTACCGCTTTGGCCCATAATATCAGGATTTACTTCTTCCAACTATCATTTCCTTTTGGATTGAACCTGGTATGAAGATGTCCCTCATGAAAACTCTGAGCAAGGGCTAGGCAGACACACAGAGAAGTCTGAGTAAACGAGAGCATCTTCCAGTACTTTGAAGAGAGTAAGCAGGAGATTTTGGCAGGATAATTGTTAGCGTGAAACATGACATTGCCAGAAACCCGGACATTGCCTGAGTTAACAGCCCTTGAAGGGAGCACCACCCAAGGAAAACTGATGGGGAGATGCTGGGAAACAACTGCATCACAAATTCCACGGGTAGTGACTGAGGGATAAGTATACTTTCATCCCAGTTTGGTAGTTTTCAACCAGGTATACAGGGGGCTTACTCGGTAGTGTAGCAAAAGTCAGTTTGTCCATGTCTTCTTCTAGAAGAGACATCCCAAGTACAGGCCATTTTACGTAAATTGTGTGTCACACATTTCAAATTCTGGGGGTGCCCCAGAGAACCTGAAATCGTATAAGAAGTACAGTCACAAGCTGCAGGTTAAAAATGATCAACTGTAAAACGACTGCTATTGTTCACATGTATAGCCATTCTTTTTCCATTTTTATTGCATGCCTGTCTGGCCAGTATTTTAAAACTGTTGAATGATTTGTGTGCCTGATTACAGGCAGCCACAGACTGCCAGATTTCTGAAAGTACCTAAAATCTGGGTTTATACTTGTATGCGATGACACAGGCAGCTGTTTCTTTCTACAAGAGCCATTGCCAGCCTAGTCTAATAAGCAGGCTTTGGGCCAATGGCAAAACCACAAGCTTTGATGATAAACTTAATGAGTTTTTTGCTCTCCTCCATTGTCCCACATGGAGGGCAATCAATGACAGAAAGGCAATTAATGACAATGTAGGAAATTGTCACAGATGGCCAACACATACAGAAAGAAGGTCTCAATGTGGACATTTACACCAATTGCGTGTGTAGAATATCACAGATGCATTATGGAGAATTTAACACCCAATTGTATCATCTCTTGGATGGTTTGGGACCACAGAGGTGATGGTTTTTAAATATATATACACTAGTGTAATTAAATGATGTCAGCATAGAAGCTACAAAGAAAAAGTAGTTAGTGAATTGCATTGCAATAAACTCACCTATCTCTTGGCTATATATTAAGCTTCTTAAACATAAAATAGCTAGTGCTAAAAGGCAGCGGAGGCTGGAATTCTTCCACATTCTTCTACTGTTTGTTTTCAGAACAGCAGCTTCAAGCAGAATATCATCTTCCAACAAGCTGGTCGATTCTAAAATTAAAAAAAAAGAAAACAACACAAGAAACCCCTTTGAGATTCCAGAGCTGGTACTCCAGAAATACCACTTCTTGTTGCATCTATTTTTCTTCTTTAATGCTGCTCCCAGGAGTAGCAACTCCATACTCTTAATTGTGTGGCAAGCAAACCATTTTACTGTCCCAGTCTCTCCTTGATGCACACATTTTCAGTGAAGCATTTCAAACACAACCTCAAGAATCACAGATATGTAAAACGCAACTGTCCACAGGCGTCTTTCAGGACTATCTAAGGCCAGAAGAAAATACACATGGCAGGGTACTCCCCAGGATTCAACTTAGAAGAAATGTCACATTCACAACAGGCCTTGTATATTATGAATGGATATGCCTCCTGCTTCAGATATGGGTTTATAGGAACTGGAAAACCCATCTGTTTTCCTCTCCCCTCTGGTCACTTTTGATATTACTGCTATTCAAAGCTATGGGATGCCCAAGACACTGCAGAATCAGATCTAATCACCCAGGATCACTGGTTCAATCCAGTGGTAATAATGTTTGAAGGAAAAAAAGGGAAAAAAACAAGAGCTATTTCTCTACCAAAAGATACTTGTTGCTGTAAATACTGACCTTAAGGTAAAAATTATCTAGAATATTATGTTTATATATGTTCTTTGAAGATTAATTGCCTGCATGTTTTCCAAAGAGAAGTTCAACAGGATCTGGGGAACACATTCAGTTCCACCCACGCATCAACCACCAGCAGTTTTTGTTTTCAAAAAGAAAACTGCAGGAAAGCTTATCCTAAACCCCACCCAGTCTCTGATGCATTGTTTCCCTGCCACCTGAAAGCTCTGAAGACTCGAGCACCCTCCCAGAGACCGTAACTCCCAGGCAGCAAAGGGCCTTCTCTCAATGACCAGCAGGAGCTGGGACGTTTTCACATAAGAACGTAGCTGAGCCAGTGTCTCCTACAGAGCAGTCTTCTAAAACTCACATTTTGTCCAGGCTACTTCTTTTACAAGTCTCAAGTGGCAAAGCTCATGACTTTGTCTTAGAAGTCTCTTCCAAATCTAGGTGTACATCATTGTCAGAATAACAGATTTTGCCTAAAAACCTCTGTAATTTTAAAAGAAACCTCTCTTCACTGAATCCCTCTGTGCCACCAGGAGTATATGCCTTCATCTCTGCAATACAACTGTATATATTTTTATTACCATTTTTAAAAAAGAATTCTCCCTCGGGGACAGCTGTGAATGCACAAAATCTCTTCTGTCCCTCACCGATCTGCACTGTGTGAGGCGAAATCAGCCCTATGTCAAATAGAGCTGCTCACAAGAGGCCACTTCTTTCTCTTGGTCTACAATAACCAGACTGAGGGAAAGGCCCAGGCAACGCAGAAGCTAAGATGCTATGGTAAAGGCTAGTGTTAGCTCTAGAGGGAAGAAATACCCTTAAAACTTAACAGTTCATTTTCATCATGTTCTCAAGCAATTTGAAGACCTTGCTAGTAACATACTAATTTAAGCTATACTACCCCTGGACACATTCTTCTTTTTATATATTCCCGAACTGTAATATCCATACCATGCAACTTGTTAAAAACCAAATCAAGAAATAAGGTTTGACAAATTCCTGTTCAGGTAAAGATGAATCAAGAACCCACCAGCCCATAAAATATAATAAGCTATATGCTGGAAGTCCCCCACCTCATTTTGGTGTCTCTCAGGGTCTTCATATCGCAGTTGTCCCTGTTACTAATAAAAATATGGGATGTTACCTCCAGGTTTAAACTTTGCTGACAGACCTCTCACTTCATCAAAAATGGGAAGAGTACTGAAACAGACCTGGGAGTTACATGAATAAAATGACTGATTTCTATTTGCAATGTAGATGTAAATTATATCTGTTTGTTCATGAGTATTTCTTCAGAGGCCCCTTGTGGTTTGCAGAAAAGCAATCATGATGTCAATTTTTTCATCAAAACAGTTGACAGCCTCCTATCAGCTAGTGGAAGCCAAGGAAAGAGTTAAAAAAAAGAAAAAAAAAAAAAAAAGGAAAGCATTCATGCAGCTTGAAGGAGAGTGTTCAGTTTCAGCTGGGCTAGAGTTAATTTTATTCCTAGTAGATGGTATAGTGCTGTGTTTTGGATTTAGGATGAGAAAAATGTTGATCACACACTGATGTTTCAGTTGTCCGAAGCAGTGCTTCAAGGACTCCAGCCTCTCATTCTGCCCTCCCTGCGAGTGGTCTGGGGGTGCACAAGAAGCTGGGAGGGGACACAGCCTGGACAGATGACCCCAACTGACCAAAGGGATATCCATGCCATATGGCATTGTGCTGACCAGTAACAGTGAGAGAAACTGGCTGGGGGTGGCAGCTGCTGCTCAGGTACTGGCTTGGCATCGGTCAGCAGGCGGTGAGAAATTGCATTGTGCATCACTAGTTTTCTATATTCTTTTATCATTAATTTCCCTTCCTTTTCTGTCCTAGTAAATTGTCTCTACCCAAACCCATGAATTCTACCTTTCCTCCCATTCTCTCCCCCATCCCATTGCGGGAGGGTGGTCAAATGGTTGTGTGGTGTTTAGCTGTCTGCTGAGTTAAACCACAACAGAGAGAACTGAATTGTGAAGTTTATTAAATCCCAAGCCTCTCACTTTCTAAACACATTATCTGCACAGGATTGTGCAAAACCTGTTCAGTCATGCCAGGTTTATGGGGCAGATTCAGCAACTACACACGTGTGTGTGTGGTTTAAGAAAATCTTGATTTTCTGCACACTCTTTCAATACATAGCTTACTGAGTAGTCCCTCTACTGCTGAAGTTTTAAGAGTAACATCACAGTACTGAATTACAAGAAATTTGAGTCATACCAAATTCTCCTAACTCAACCACAGTTTTAATTTCTGTTTCAGAGTCAGGCACCAAAGGGAACCTATGTACTTTCATGCAGAGCATGATGAGTATCTTGTAAACCACAGTCTTTCGTAAGAAGCATGGCTGGCTCTTGTCTGCTCATACACATTTTACAGCTTGCTGAAAAGCTGGCAATTCAAAGCCTCATGTCGCATAATTAAATGCCATTAGTCAGGAGAAAAGATCCCCATTTATAGTCTTGGTTTAATTATAAAGTTACAAAATAACTGAAGTAATTTAAAAGTAGGAAGTTCACTTTTGTTGGATAAAAGCTGGCTTCCATCAGTTCAAAACTGGCATGGAAGTTTTTCCTTACCCTGGAGAGATATGAAAAACATGTTATCCTCTAGGCAGATGTACTTTGAAGATGGGTAGGACAATATAAGAACCAGAGACATTTTTTTAGGACAAGAAAGCTCAATGCTGTTAGAGGAAGGCAAAACCTTGACCAGACTGTCTGGAGTGCAACAGGAGCAGTTGCTACCAAGTGTTTTTACACTGTTTTTACACAGTCTTTACACTGTAAATCTTTATTTTAAAAAATGAGATGAAGGTGGTCAGCCCATTCTCTATACCAGAAAAGGCATCTGCAACTACACCCATTTTTAACAGACATCCACCTTAATAGATGACCCTCAGCCACAGCACATCCCATAACAATCTCATTGCCTTGGGCAATCTGTTTGTGTCACTTCACTGGCACTGTCATTAGTGCTACCAGTGTGCTACACAACTACCTCTTGCTTCATTTTAAGCACGTTACTATGTCCTATCTCCAGAAGACAAAGAACAGTTTATCCTCTGCCTTGCAGCAACCTCTAGCATTGATGACTGATACCAGGTCTCTACTAGCTCCTCCCTAAAACACTCAAACTTTTTTCACCGTTTTCCAGTCTCAGTTTCCAAATTTTTCATCATTCCTGGAACAAATACTTTTCTGTAGACCAAATCTGCTGTATCCTCAGCTTTGAAATACTTCTTCCCTCTGAGGCCTGAGCATTATCAAGCACAATGAAGGAACTTTTCTAAAGCAAACCTATGCGTAGTATGTGTTTACACAACCCGTGCCATATTTGCTTTTCTCTCAACATTCAGACTTTGTTGACTCAATTTCAGCGTGTGATCCCCAGATACTACTGTATAAAGCTGCCACGTAGCTGTTTATCTAGTACTTCAGACTTCAATCTCATGCTCAAATGGCCTGCAAACCTCCTGACTTGGCACTAGTATTCTTGCACAGCAAATTCATCTTAAAGGCCTGGCCTGGAAAGGTCTCTCACTTTGGAAATTTTAAAATAAAGGAAAAGCCTCCAATAAACCTATGCTAAGGAACGTCATGTGTGTATCCAAAAAGCATTGACATGGAAATTGTCATATCAACAGCAGAGGCATGGCAGGCTACAGTACGTGACTGCCTGTATTTAAGAGCAACTGCTAAAATCAATGTTCCACAACTCTTGGAAGCTGCAGTACATGGAGATGTTCTGACTTCTGCTCAGGGCTTTATGGTATGCCCCTTGTGCCTGTGGTCAGAAAGAAGTCATTTTAGATTGCTTTTTGTGCAGATAAGCTAAGAAAGGAACGATTAAATTCTTAATCACTGAAGCCAATGGATGGTGGCCCTTATTTAAAATAGCTCAATATCAACTGTGGACTTTTAGATGACTTTTAATGATGTTTTGATGCATACAGTGTACCTGCCAGTGATCAAGAGAGTAATCAAGAGACTAGAGAGTAATAAGTCAAGAGAGTACTCCAAGTCAATAATGTGCATCTGGGAAAATATCTGTGGACAGCTGTCCTTCAGAATGCTGAAATACAGAATACAGAAAGCTGTAGAGAAGGTAAAGGTTCAGTGAAGGTAAAGGTTCAGTGACAAGCTGAGAAATGAGGGCAGCACCAGTTGTTTGACACTGACATGTTAAGACATTACCAGTCTCTTTAGATTTAACCTCTCACAGGGAAAAACAGAAGATAACTAGTATCTCTCCTACTCTCTGTGTTTTGTATTATATATTTCTTGGCTAGTTCTGTGTATCTCCTTTAAAGCACAGCTGACCAAATGCTCTATTTCTTTAAAAGAAAAAAAAAATAATATTTTCTTTGTCAGTTGTGACAGCTCAGCTCTCTAAGCAAGTTCTTCAAAGCTGTGTTCTACTTTTGAGTTTTCTGGTCTTTGAATCTATTTAATTGTCAAGCACTTGGAAACCACTTTAAAAACAAACAAACAAAACAGATAAAAAAATTAAAAAAACTTTCTGGTCTGCTTTCTGCCTGCAGTCTGATCTGCCAGTCATAACGCTGCAGATTTGGTTTTTAAAAAAATAAAAAGAATTCTATGAATTGAGGATCAGTGGCCACCGTTTTTATGGCCATTTTTGTGCTCCACAAGCAGGTACCTAAAAAGAAATTGTTAAAAAGTCAGCCTATACAAAAGGTTTAGGGAAACTTTAAGTGGAGCTACTAGGTGAAACCCTGAAATCGGTAAAAAGATTATATTTAATAGATTTAAACATAATAGAAGAAATCTGTTTGTCAATATTAATTTTCTCAAATTACAATTTATTTGTTTTTTCTCCACAGTTAAAGGTATCATCATAATAATTTACCACCAACCGGAAAACATGAAAAGCTCTCTAGGAAAATATTTATATAGCACACCACCAAAAAATTGTAAAGACTGATGGCAGGCTGTATTTTTGGCAATACTGAACAGCCACCATCCCAAACACAGCCAGGCAGCAATGCAGGTGCTAAGTATGTGCCTAGATCAACACCCCATTGCTAGAAGAAAAAATATTCTGCTTTGCGGGTGGAGAATGCTTGTTTTACTTGTCTCTGCCCAAATATACTAATTTAATATTCAAAGTGAAAGAAAACACGCCTATACCCAGATAAAAATGCATATATCAAATTACACATCCTACTATTGCCAACAGAAAGCTTCCAAAAAAATTCCCCTATCTGAAAGACACCATGCCAGAAGTACACATTTCTGGGAAACCAAGCAAATTGCCAATACAGCTGACAGTAAAGACAATGAATGCAGAAACAGAAGATGAACTCACTTTCTTTAGAACAGCGTTACTGATCCCATAGCCTTCGGTCTTTGAATTAAAAGCTAGCTGAGTAATAAAAAAAAAATGCAAGTAGAATTAATAAGATTTATTTGAGGGGGTTTGGCTGTTTTTCACTAGAGTGCATTCTTCGCCTCCTTTAAAAAATTTCCAAAGTTGAGACAAAAATCTCTCTTTAGTAATCTAAATGCAGGCTTTCCCTCTCTGTTTTATAACATGGCAGCATTCCACGTTATAAAAGATTCACAGGACATGAATCACTAAAACTCATTTATAAATGAAGGCTGAATCCCATTTGGGAATCTGGCTTCCCCCAGTTCTAAGGAATTAATTTAAGAATCTGCTATTTCTCTTTCTGAAAGCTGATAAAATAATTCAAATTGCCTATCCGCACCAAATGCACTCTCCTAATCTGCAGCAGCGGAACAGGAAACAAAGACAGAATCTTAAGATATTATACAGTAAATGTGCACAAGGCCAAATTTTCAGTCCTTTGAGACAAACTTTGTTTTGCTGTCTTTTTTTCCTGTCGAGCATGAGGAGAAAAAACCCCTCCTCACTGCTTCCTCTAGCTGCCAAACAGCAGCATCGCTTCTGAGATGCTGGGAAGCCACCACAGTTACCTTGCAGCCACCCCAGGTAAAGTGAGATGTCAGGACACAACACACAAGCTCAACACAAGGATCGACACTTTCACAAACTCATTTCCAGGCTCCTGGTCATGAGCATCACCTACAAAGGCAAGCATTTTGGCAAGAAGCTTTACTAAGAAGAGTAAAGGTGCACCTCAGCTGGAGCAAGTATTTCACCTGGCTCAGAGTCTAAGGCCAATGCACAGCTGCACCTCCTTTCCAGTATATCCAGTTCTTTCTTTCTTCCAGTCTCAGCACTGTTAAACACTATGGAAGCCCAAATAATCAAGCTGCAGAGTGGGAGAGCTGGTGGATACTCCCCGGTAGCGACTAGCGTGAGAAGAACCCTCACCTTGCAAGGAGATGAGAGAAAAGCCTTTGCATAGGATTTCCTGACTTGGGGAAGGCGATGCATGAAGACTACATACAGGTCAGAAAGTTTTGAAGTCATTTGCTTAAGGTGTCCATGAACAAGCACCACAATTCTAGGATGATTCTATGGCAGCATTTAGTGCCCATTGGACAGCACAACACACACACAGAAACTGAGACCCTTAGGACTTGCCTTTAGAAAGAAATGAAAATGTACAGAAGCAGCAGATGTCAAATAGTTTAATCATAGGAATGGATACAATCTTGAGAAGGCTTTGGAAAGTACAATGGAAGAATCCTTCAGGTTATTCATGTCAACCAAAAAAACTCCACCAAACAAGAACAAGCCAGGTGGCTTACAAAGAGAACTGGGAAGAACACCCCTCCTGGGACAGCTGGGCTGGAGAGAAAAAAGCAACACAGTGATACTTAAGAGGCAGAGCAGGGCAGAACAAAGCAAAGAGACACTGTAGGAATCGATGATTTATTTTTACTACAATTTTTTAATTTTTATTTTTACTATCTGAACTTACTAGGCAATATTTTTTGGGTTTTCAAGCTAAATATACATTTTGCACACTTTGCCTTATCACTGAAATTATGCCTGCCTTCAATTATTCATATACTAATAATTTGGAAACTCTTACTCCTGCTGGAGTCATTTGCCATGCATTGCCCAGCGTACACCATACAAGACTCATTCCCAAGCCAGACATTGCAGTTGATGTTCCTAGCATGAGGTTTTCAGAATAATAAAAATTTTTCAAAAGAAATTTGGGTATCTAACTCCTCAGTTTGGCAGTCCTTGCCCATATCAGTTAGCCATCAAGCACGTGATTAAATACAAGCACATCCATAACTACTAGGAACACAGCACTGCTCTCCAGATGGTAACAACAGAAAACAAACTCTTCTGAGAAACACAGTGAATCCTAATACTACCAAAAATAGACTAAATATGTTGGGATATCTAGAAGCCTGTTCACAATTTATTGTTGTTACATTAGGCAAATGTTATTATAGATTACACCCTAACCCATATTAGACATCAGAGAAAGCACACTAGAAAGGCCTGGATTGCAGTCCAGTAAAGTTTGACTTCACTCTGCAGCTGCTTCCTCAGTAGGGTCTCTCCATCCAGCTGTAGAGTTTGATCAAGCTTGTAAGGACATAGTATGCTGAGACCTCACCTCCTTGTTCCAAGTGAACTGAACCTGGGCATCTTGTTCAAAGGTTATTGCAGGGCTAAGAGGACAGACAAAGCATTATCAGACAAGCTCCACTTCCTTAGGAAGTCAGCTCAAATTAACAAGCACAGATTCTTCTCCCGTAGAGGTGCAGATGGAAAACACCTAATCATCTGAACAAAGAATAAAGCAAAGGGGTGAAGGTTAAGGGACACTACTGGCCAAAAGAGAAATTTTGATCCTCTAGGCTATTGTGCTCTGCAGGAGAAGGAAACGCTCCGAGTCATTTACACACTTTTGTTTTAACCCATTCAAAAATTTTCTTGATACTTACTACATCTGGAAAATTAATACAGCAGTAAGGTGAAGGACTCAACTTATGCATTCACGTAAATCTGATACAGCTACACACATTTCCTGATACGCTTGAATTTGGTGACCTCATGGTCAGCACACTTCCTTGAATTCTTGTGCTTCACAACGCAGCACGGAACAAGTACACTGAGCAAAGGCACACAAGTCCGATTACTTTGCGTACACAAAACCCACTTCTTAACATAAATGCTATGGCTACCCACTATCCCTTTTCAAAATCTAATACAGGTACACAAACCAAATATTCCAAAGCATGTTTTATTTTTGGGCATACTGTCAGTCTCTGTGCAGTTCTCAAGACAGCACATATTCAGAGGAAAATGTCATTTGCCCACGTTGTCAGTTGTGCCTTACTCAATGCAAGATTCAAGGGCCAGACTATGTCACCTAGACTTTACAGAGAGGGCTGCAGAAAAAAATTGCTGTTCTCAGAAGAGCCATGTTATCTACATAACTCTGTCACTGCTGGTTCTCTTGAACTCATATGTCCTTATGAACTAATAAACATTAAAGAAGTTGACCTAATTAATGAGTTTATTTTCCCTAATCTGGCAATGTCCAAAAACTTATTTTGAACTATATGACCTTTAATCTTCTTTCCATCACAGGAAAAGCCTATTTAGTTTTATAAGAGAACACTGATAATTACCGAAGCAATTCCAAGTGTGTTTTTTTTTTAAACTGGCAATGACCTGAAGGTTGGAATCCTTCATTGTTTACAATGAAACCCACGGTATTCGAATTATTTTTAAGGTACAATGAACTGAATCCAAAGAAAGTCTGTCTTTATGTGTATAAACAGCATATAAATAGTTCAAACACTGAAATGCATCTTTCACATTAAATAATATATTCAGAATAGCGAGCAACAGTTATGCAATATCCTTTAAGAATGAATGTAAGGAATAAGAGTCACTTACGAGAAATAAATTGATTTTTTAGTAATCGAGGGAATGGGCAATTCCTGAAAATATAGATCTATATTTTCTGATAAATTACCATTGTATTAATCTTTCTTGAGACATTAATAGCTCTCATGCACTGCTGTATTTCCACTCTTAATAAGTACCAGACATATTACATGAACACACACTGCAGCATGTTATCATGTATAGGCTACCTTTCCACTGGGGTGAGCAAATGCTTTCCTCTCTGCTCCATTCCCAAGTGGGCACTCAAATGCTGCCATTCCCCTTCCAGTATCTTCAAAGAAGGAATGTCTACAATATAGCATGACATTATCAGAACAGGTCTGTCCATAAGCATAATTGCATAGCAGCTGGCATTTATTTCTTTCACATACTGTTTTAGTTGTACCTTATTCCCCTCCACTGTTCCATTTATGCATATACATGCATATCCTCCTTTTCAGGCTGCAAAGTACAGGAATTAATTAATCTTAAGTACTCAAATACAAATATTGACTTCTGCAGTTGATATGCATCAGAGCTCGTCTCTTTCTTAATTCATTCTCATGGACCCAAGAGAGACCACTGCCAGGATATAAAGAGTAAATATTAACTCTTGCACTTGTGCCTGCATGTACACGGACACAGCTCCTGGAAACCAGGACTTACTCTCCCACACACATGCCCGCTCATGGTACCAGTGCCCTCTCCTTCTCTTCTTATTCACAGCCTTCAGGGACCTAAAAGGCAAGCAGGCACACCTAATTCAACCAGCTGAAGCTAATACTACTCCTTGTCTGCTCTGCTCCTCTCATAGCTCCAAGGGACTTAGAGGCCACTTGTGACTCAGTTCTCATAGCAGCACAGCTGGCAAACCAGTCCCTCAATAGAAATGGGTTCATTCATCCTTTCCACCCCTCTAATAGACTTTGACACCTCCAAAATACAGACAGCCTCAGCTCAGTTTTACTGTACTCCTCCATGTAACCCCCAGCTCTGCAAACACTTGGCACTTCCTTAACTGTATTGCCCTAACAGAAATAAATCACTTACTGCAATGACAAAGCCACAAGATGTAGGGTTTTTTTACAATTAATTTCCATTTCAAATAATTTAGGCTGACTATTCAGTTTAGGTAGAACATTGTTTTAAAACAAAACATATTAAAAAGTCCAAATTTTGTTTTCAATTTTTGCTAAATGACTTCCTTTCTGATTCAAACATAGACTGAGATCTCTCAGTCCACAAAACTGGAAAAGATACTAAAAAATTCCTAAATTTTCTCAGAATACTCCAAATGAGAAATTAACATCTTGTCTGTTGGTTGGATTTATCTGTCTTAGAAAGTTTCTTGATTTTGCTTGATGTAAATATACTAGCAGCTCTTTAGCTGTTTCGCAGAGGGTTTCCAAATGGAGAATACTGCTATAAAGTTCTTTGCAGGGGGATCAAACTGCACCTTTAAAATAATGCTCAGCAAAAAGAACAAAGCAATGAAGAGCTGAACACTTTAAAGTAATAAGGTAGATGATGGTCAGGACCCATATGTATCATTTTTATTGCTGTAAATTAAAGCAATTCTCCTGTCATTCCTTTTGGAACTTAGAAAAAGCAGTGAATTGAGTCCCTGTATATAACCCACCAGCAAGTGCTGAGACAGCAGTGTCTGTGAGGCTACTGATGCCACACCTCATTTAAAACTGAAAGCAGCTCATAGAAAACTGAGACTGCTACTGATAGGACATAGAGTGAGTCAGTTCCACAAGTCTCTCCTGACCTGATTCACACTTAGAATAAGAACACAAACCAGAAATCTTCAAAGCCACAAGAAATCTCACATCTTGACATCATTTTCACGTGACCATCACTACATCATCTGTAATTCGCACCTGCCTCTTCTCCCTCAATCCTCCCTTATGAGCAAGATTTTTCTGAAGGTCTCGTCTCTTTTTTTTTTTTTCTTACTCTTCTCAAGGGTGACTATAAAAAAGGGCTGTGGAGAGAGAAAAACAACCTTGGATTTTACACATACAAGTCATTCCAACTTTGCTATCTCTGTTTAACAGGGTTCTTCCTTCCTGCTATTATTAGTAAATCCCACGGTTTACTTCTCTCAGTATTGAGCTGGCAGATGATGTACAAAAGAAGAAGGATTTCTTACTTATTGGCTTCTGTCACTGCTAAATCCTGTGTACCTACACACTGGCATGGAAAAAAAATCTCTTCCCATGGAAAGCTGTTCATCCCATTTTTCATGCATTGTTGCTGATATGTTTAACTTTTTTGTTTCGCGACTCAGCAATGAAGCAGCTATTGTCTCCAAAGTGCTGAGCAAGTCCAACTGTGGGAACGAGAGACGTGCGACAATTCTCAATGGCCTCTCTGGTGGCTGCGGACTGAGGTGCCCAGGCATGGGGGGTGAGGAGGCGGGGGTGAGGGGAAACCTAACTGCAGAGAAGAGGGAGTTAATTGGACAACTAACCTTTTTGGTACAGTTACATGAATGACATATTCTGCTTCAGTTTACTTGTAGTATCTATGCCAGTATTTTATTTCTTAGGAAAATTTCTGCTCCTTATGCATCTGATCAGGTCCATCCAGGTACAGAGCGCATGACTCACGTGGCCAAGCACATTCTTATAAGCTTACCTGTCCAAATGCAGGAACCAGCAAAACCTCTAATGTAAATTTCATGGTATGAAACACCAATGTCTCACTTTTTCTTCCTTTTGTGAAGTCCTCTTCTACAAAAGCTTGTGACAATCTCACCATGAGGCAAGTCATTAGAACCCACATAGCATTTGAAAATAACACCACCACAAACATCTTTGCAGAGTAATCTGCCTTTTCCCATTTCTGCAATTTTCCATATTAAAGAGGTACACACTGGATCTGTACAAAGCTCGTATTTGCAAAACATATTTAGATGGTAATGCATATGCCTCAGGGACATAAATATTTGACATTAGAACAATACAGAAAGTCTTTGTGAGCTATGGTAGGAGACATCAAAATGATCAGAGGTACATATATGTATTAGGAACTGCAAGTGACAAGTATCTTTTTTTTCCAAATAAGAAAATAAAAGAAAACAAAACCAATCAACTATCATTAAAGATGGCAAATATTAATACACATTACTTCATAAGAAGAGATCAACCGGAGGCAATTATTATGCATACTTGTTAAATTCTTATTAAAGTGACCAGTTCATCAAATATCTGATTTTAGACTGCAGCATCTTATTCATCTTAATTCTCAAGTTCCATGAAACAAGCAGCTAAATACTCTAAGAGATCACCTGTGCCCTCTGAGTAGAGGTATTTCAAAGTGCTGCTTGTGACTAAGTGTTGATTTACACAAGATAATAAGCCTCGGTAACCACATATGTACACATATTGCTCCTGAATTTGCAAACACATAAGCACATGACTAATTCTATCTTAAGAATAGAGGTATGCATGGACTTACATTTGCACTGTTGGAAGGAGCCCAGCTGCAGGAGCCCGTGACAGACTCGGTCCTTAGTCTTCAGTACAGGAAAGCCAAACACTGAGGTGAGCAGTCACATTAGGTACCTGAAGGTAAAAGATTCATATATAATCCATTGGGAAGAATGCTGCACTAGAGGATCACTTAGAAAAGATGCGGAATTATAAATACACCTGCTGTGATTAAGTGTGTAGAGAGGAAAATTAACACTATTTTGCTGAAAGCCTGTTAGTGACCTAATTCTACGGGCAGCTATTGTAACGCTGGCTGCTTGCTCCCTTTTCTGTCTGCAGTAATCGCTGCCCAAACTCCAACCCAGAGTTACCTACTGATTAGCAAGCGTGCATACAGCAGGCAACAGGGTGAGAGACAAGAATCTAACGTTTTCAAGGATACATTCTTTGCATATTAACACCAGCTGCACCACTCATTAGTTGAAATACGGGGAAGAAAACTGAAAACATTCAGTTTTTAAAGTATCAGTTATCACAGCTCAAGCAAATAAATACATAAAGTCACTGAAAATAAAAGTCCTCACAACTTATTCTGTACAGATGAGGCTACATTACAAAACAACTTAATCCAACAGCACAAGAGAAAAACTAGCCACTCATTAGCAGTGGAAATGGCTTAATCCAGTACAAAGTTGATTTATGCACAGGATTAAATGATTACTTAGAGCAATTCGGGTCTGAGAAATTGACTGTTGTTGCAAAACCTAAAACAATGCAACTATTTAGTTTACTTACAAGGTTACTTGATCACAGTTCTCAACTACCTACACAGTGAACAGATTTAAACATAACCCACAATGTATGAGATACTAGAGTCAATGCCCTGTAGTAAACCTCCATTGAAAAGTGCCCATTGTGAAAAGTAGAGCTAATTAAGTGCTGGCAAAGTTTTTTAAGGATGGACTGAATTGATTGAAGTGAAAAATCAGATTGGATGCATTCCTAAAAAAAGTATCTAAATATGGACTTAATATAAATCTTCCTAGAGTAAAGTCTTTGGTTTACATTACACAAATATCATACTAGATTAGCATAAATGTTGCATAGATCTCACATAAGTAAGTGTTTTAATGGTGAAGGAAGACAATATACAGGGGACAAACCACAGACTTTGAGGTAAGATTTAAAATAAAGGTCACATGAAAGGTTGCTGGATTTACATCCAGACTCATCCTGTCATTTGAAACATGAGGCAACATTAGGTCAAAAATATCTCCTTTCAAAAACTTCCTAGCATTTTGAAAAAGAAACAGGCAAATCACATTTAATTTGGAGGAGAAGGCTGTTCTATACTGGAAATTGTGACACTGCTGTTCTAGCAGATGAATTATGAGTTACGTGCCTGGAGACCTGTACACTAGAGACTTCTCATAGCCCTGACCTTTGGAGGAGTATGGAACAAGGAGAAGGAGGGGAAAAGGAAGAGGAACAGGTAGACTCTAGGGAACAGATATTATTATCCTCAGGACTAGCAGAAACCCTAGCAGAAATAAAAGAGTTTGATGTTTATGTCCACCTGACACACACAGTTCTTCAGTGCTTGTTGCACATTACTCAAGACAACACTGATGTCTACAATATAAATAAATCACAATTTTTGTTTTGCTTTTTCTCCCTCTCCTCTTCTCTGCCTAGGATTAGACATTAAAAGCTTATCTCCCTGGTTTTAGCTTCACAGTAGCTGTAAAACCTCAGAGGTCAAACATCTCTTTTGCCACTTTTAGCTCCAGAGTAGCTGTAAAAGAGGTCAAACATCTCTTTTCTCGCAAGCGCAGAACTTGATCCAAAACATGAAATATTGTGAAAATGAGTTGTAGTTGGAATAGTTATAACTTACATTCACCTTTGGGTTTCAGAGTCTGCAGAAGCCCCACCTATAATACTGACCACTATAATTTTCTTCTGAAGATCATTTGATTTAAGCAGCATTTTTGCCCTGCAGTAATATTAAGACTAATTATTTGAGAAAGATATTCTGAAGTTCTGTCCTCACTGATCTTATAGTTAAGAGAGGCCATTAGATCACTGAGTTCAAGAAGGGCAAATCTATGGTCAGCCATATAAACAGGGTTACATCACATGATAAGCAGCATTGCTGTTGTGGCACACAAACTTCTGAGTCACCATGTTAAGTCCTGTTTGGAAGGGAGAAGGTCTGCCAGGCTAAGGCAGATACACCACACTGAGCAGAGCCATGCCTTGTCTCCCACTTGTACAAATCTCTTTCTCCTCTGGGCTCTCCAAGATATGTGGGAAGTGCTGTGCAACTCTCAAACATGCAAGTAATTTGAACAGCAGCTTGTAAAGATACAGAAAGTATAAATATCAGAGATGCTTAAACCACCCTGGTGGACTGCACTGTGGAGGTATCTCCACTCTCAGCCTCAATGCTGCAGACAGGCTTGCCTTTGCACTGTTTGGGATGAACATGTCCAAGTCTGGACTAGACCACCTTCGCAGCAAGTGTCCCAGGACACCATCTGGCTCCAAATAAGCTTATTCTGTGCTTCCACATTCAAAATGCTTGAAATTAAGAGAAAGTAGTTTTTAAAGCTTTAGGTTGCAATGTGCAGCATGCCCGAGGGCACAACATGGTGGGCATTCAATGGCATAAAGCCATATGAGATAGAGCTGGCTTGCTGTGCTCATCATGCTACCCAAGCTTGCCACAGGCCGTATCCACACCATCCAGAATAAACATTCAACCATGGTACCCCATCAACTGAGCCTGCATTTCCTCCTGGAGGAAAGTAATTGATTTATTCAGGGAGCAAAACTAGTTTAGAAGGATGGCTGAGGCCCAGAAGTAAAACATGGGCCATTTCTGAGCCAGACTGACAGTGTAAACCACCTTCAACCACCTCTGTTACTTGTACTTTTATTATACCTTTAAGCAACTTGTGCAATAATGACAAAATTATGCAAGCGTAAGAAGCATTCCAGCATACTTTCCAGTGTTTATCACCTAAAGAAATCGTACAAATACATTGCTTTATTTAAATTTCATATTATGCACTAAAAACTACCATGTTACTTTGATCTGAAGCTGTCTACGTTTAGTCAATATTAAGAAGCTATTACAAACACAGCTATGGGTACACAGCAAGCACAAATATAGACCTATATCTTAAGAATATATGTATATTCCAAAAGAAAGTCCTTTTGACTGATGATCAAAATGCAGTATGCCATACTGGTGGAGAAGACTGGTGTAATGTTGCTCATCAATACAGAAGCATCCCTCAAAAAAATAAAACCCCGCAGTAATTCTCTAGCCAATGTTACTGTATCACCGAAACTATCTGGCTGGTGAGGAAAAAGCTGCAGCATAAAAAGCAACCCAAAGAAAGCGCTACTTTATCTACTTAACACTTCAGGAAATTTCAGGAGGCTAGGGCAGGCTAAAAGGCTGCGCTTTTCGGTTTTGCAGGAAGCTGCCCCTAAATTGCTGGGTTTACAGGTGATAAAGGAGACTCTGCTCCCTGAGAAGACATGGCCCAAGAAGGCAGGGAGCTCCCAGGTGCTCCCCTAATACCAGGCTGGCACCACAGGCTGCCCATCCGCTGTGCTGTGTGGGCTGTGGGTCTGATTTTTGGCACCACAGGAAGTGAGGCAGAAGGAGCAGGGAACTGCTACAGTGCTGTCCTTGTTTCCATGACACGTGCTTTTGTAACTTGTGCTCCCTGAGGTAAAAGGCATAATTTGGACTCAACAGCTGACAACTCAGCAGTTCTCTGCTGTGGGATAAGGGAAAGCTGCTTCTGTTGTAGCAACAGTCTTTGACCTCACTCCAGTGCCAGCCCCAGACACTGCACGGAAAGGAGGGGGAGACGTGCCCTTCAAAACCTTACACACTGACCAACATTCATACCCATGGGTTAGGAGCTATTTTTAGTTTAAGCACTTTCTGCTTGCAGTGAAACCTGCTACTAGGAGTGATTCCAAGAGGCGGCAGCAGGGAAAGGCAGGCTGCAGCAGAGGGGCAAAAGCCCCCACTGAGAGTTTCTGGCGCTTGCAGGGAGTGCAAGAACCTTACAGAGGCACAGCTGAAAGGCTCCCACAGTCTGAAAATTTAGGGATTGTAAATTTTCCAGGGGAGGAAGGACAGCAATGACCAGCAAAACAATGATGGTGCATATGAAAAACAGTCCCTGGATATTCTTCTCAGTGTCAGATCAGAACCTCCAGACATCATTCACTCTAATTACCCTCTGTTAGTTTCTAACTCAGTAAGGCAGGCAAAGAACACGCGAACCTCTGCATTTGCTGGTGATCAGTATCCCAGCTGCCCCTCAGTCCCTCAAAGGCAGGTAAGAAAACAGCTCTGGCCATCTAGGAATTTATATGGCTCCCATCATTGCCTTGCTAATGACTCTGGAAGAGATCCACAAGATTCTGGAAGATGATCCCTGGAGACATTTAAGCACATATAAAACCCGAACTTTTGCTGCTTAAACCTAAATGAAACCTTCCAAAATCCCATTTAGCTGCAGCTAAGTATTGGGGGGGGGGGAATAATAAGAGAGAGGTGATGATAAATTTTGAAGTCATCAGCATGAACAGATGCACAGTCTCATCTTTGACAGGCCCACAACACTTGCCTGATGCTTAGATAATCAAAATTCACAAAGCAATTATTCCCTGCCTATGTCTGCTGATAAAATTTGCACAGAACCATAGAATCAGGTTCCCCAGAAAAAGCAAAAGTCATTGATTTTGTTCACAGAGCCAGAGGAAGAGAGCAGCAGTGGTGCTCCCTTTTCTAAGGCAGCCCAGCCATTGCCGCAGTTGCTGGGGTGTGGGAAACACCTCCCACCGCCACAGACTACTCCCAGTAAGACAAGTCAGGATGGAGACTTCTCCAGCCTTTCTGTAGATAGCATTTCTCTCCACAACTTAAGTAACCGCTGACTCGGAGCAGGACTCTGTGTCTAGAAGCGAAGGACCATAAGCTCCATCTCCTGCTCCCAAAGATTATTTATATCTTTTATATTAAACTGTTTATGGAATGAAGTACATCAACCAGCTTTGGGGCACAGAGCACAGTCACCTCTCAAGCCTTATCTAGAAGTAATTTATTTTTCTTATTTTTAGACAGAAATTTGATGCCTAACAGACAAAAAGGTCATAACTAAATCTCACGGGAAAAGATGCACCAAAACATGAATCATTACAACTAATTCTAGCTAGTTATGGTAACAGGAGTAAAATTGATTTTCATACCTGTTCTCTGTGTTCCCCTGCATGCAAATCAGTGTCTGTCAGAGCAACAGTGTTCCCTCTCAAAGAGCCACCAGTATCTCATTTGAGCTCTCAGTCCTTCCACCTATGTATCTTTAAATCTCTCTCATCAGACCTTTTCTTTGACTAATTAACATCCCTTCACTTGAATCTGTATTTCAACATAGAGTCTGATTTAAGATCCCAGTGTTTCTATTATAACTGTGACCTAGATCAATACATACTATTGAAAATGGAACAAAACTAACTCCAAGAAGTTTCTTCATTTCTTTTTTCTGTTTTCCCTTAGTTTATCCACAAGCCATCTTTCAACAGCTCAAATAAGCTCATTACAAGATAATATAAACTATGAATTAAAACTGTTTCAGATAATTTTTGTTTTCATTCAGCAAATGTATTAAGACAACAGGAACTGATGAATTTAGCATCCTCTGCATTCTTCTGAGGACTAGCACACAGCATAAGTGGTAAAGAACCTCATTTACCTGGTCACATCATCTATTGGGTCACTTGCAGCAAAACATAATCCATCTGCATCAGCCCTGTGATGCACTGCACTTTGCAAGATAGAGTCAGTAAACATCTATACTGTTTTAAGACTACCAGACACTTATCTGATTGAGGCACTATTTCATCTTCCAGGCGGAATTCTTACTAACATACTGAATTTAAACACATCTTCTCATATGGCACAAAACTCACTGTCGGTTATCCACTGGATTAAACAATCTAAAAGTCATTCTCTGAGAAAGCTGTTTCTAATAGACTCTGTTCAGCACTACCTATGGATTTTAATAAAGTCAGACTTTTTTTGAACACTTACAAAGCCCTGAGCTGCACGATGTTGAAACAGATGTGACCTTATCGCTATAGACAATAACTCGTCAAGCACTTGAAAATCAAAGCCCCGTGAATTCCCTGCTAAAGTAGCAGCAGCAGCTTTGCCACCTTTGTGAAAGTAAGTTTCTCTCTCTTGGAGAGCATCTCCACCCATATGGCTGTTCCCACGTATTCCTGAGTTGCCTTCGGCAAGTCTGTGAGCATGCCCTCACCTAAAGGTTAAGTCTCTCCCTTTCCTCAGCTCACTTGTAAAAGGATTTTGCACAATCTAACTAATAGATAGCGCTTGCCACTGGCTTCTTTAAATGACTAAAGCGATATGTTTGGAGAGTGCACAATGGAAACTGTTATCACTTAATAGCGCTGATAAAAGTTTGAATAGGTGAAACAGTGATAAGATGAAAGGATGAGAAGACTAAGTAAACAGAAAGCAAAATCAAACAACCAGGTGACTGCCTAAAAGCTATACTCAGACCCAGCTCCCAGTGAGTGATTTTTAAGCTTTGCATTTGTGGACTTCTGCAACATTTTCCAGTTCGGATACAGCCCTGCAGCCTACTGACCAGAGACTCTTCGCTTAGGACCCTCAGCAGACACCTCAGAAGTAACCTACAGACCCCTACCCCACTCATGCCGAGCAACACCAACCAACTCCAGCTCGGTCCGTGGATCCACTCCCTGCATTTGCTTCTCTCTTTTCCACATCCCAATCCTTCCCCTCATTAAAGTAACTTTTGTTTTGATCTTGATTCATACTGGGGCCAAATCCAGAATACTTCTATATGCATGCCTACCTTTATCACCAAAAACGCACAGAAATCTTTATTACCAAAACCGTGCAGAATACAACGGTTGAGAAGGAAGAGCCCAGACTTTCTGCAGATCAAGTTATTCACGAATTCTTCCCTACAGGATGTGCAAAGCTTTTTATATAAAGCACGTGTGCACTGATGGATTTACATTAAACAACATACCGTCTCAGTTGGCATTGCCACATGCTGATTTGAGAGGGAACATGGCATGGCATGGACTTTAATCTTCCCCACAGCTACCAAACCTGCTAAGTCTGATTAACAGTTTGGACTCATGCTGTGGAGCTGAACTAAGGGTTTAAGAAGAATTTAAAGAATTCTTTTACAGTGAGGAAAAAAGGCATAATGGACTTCCAGGTGAGATGTCAAAGGCAAGTCACATTGCCTTACTTAAGTAATGAGCTGGGTTTCAAATACAGCAGACAGCCACCCAGTGCCCATGCTTCCCTGAAGGGAATTTGACCGCACATGGCCAGCTTCATTATGGACTATGAATATTTGACTATTTTTGCAATGGAGATTGTTTAGTGATGAAAGTCTGTGGAAAAAAATCCAACAATTCCTAAACAACAGCTCACAAGCCTAAGTCTCCCTGGCACTAGATGATTATATCTATCCCATTCACTTTACTCCCATTTATAGCAAAGTTTCCAGGCATCCACCACCGATTACAATTTAAAAACAAACAAAACACGTATATCACCAATTCCTACCGCAGCAACACACAGCATGCCAGCACAATATGCCTACTTCAAATTTACTTAACAAGGGAATGACGTTCTTTCCAGAACTACCTCAGAGGCTCAGAGAGATCTTTTTTAAACACAATCTCTAAACATATTAGAAATTCAATCACTCAAAATAGGCACAGCAAGCTGCCACTGCGCACCGGTGTCCCTGTACAGCCAGAGTGCGGCGAGACGCGCAGCATGTCTGCATGCCCCCCGACCACACAACAGGCTCTGGATTCCCCTCCCAAGCTCCCCTTTTTTTGGAAGGGGGGGTGCGGGGGCTTCTTATTAAAATATAAAATAAAATAAAAAATTAAAGCGCAAAAAAAAAAAAGAGGCATAAGTATTATTTACCCGCCGTTCAGTCCTTGAACCAGCCAACCTGCCGGCCAGCAGAATGAGCTGTTGACAAAACACAGCCTCTATTTAAGCCGCAAGGCTGCGGGCAGCGGCGGAGAGGAGCCGCCGGTCTCCCCCTCCGTACCCGGGGGCGGGAGGCTGCCGCTCTCCGCGCCCGCACCGGCCCCGAGCCCCGCCGCCACCTGTCCCGCACCACCGGCCGAGCCCCGACCCGCACTGCCCGCTCCCGCAGCCAAGCAGAGAAGGCAGCCGGGGGGGGTGTGGGGTGGCTTGGAAACTCCCCCCTTCGGCTCCGCCGGCTCCTGGCTGGGCTGTCAACCCCCCTCCCCCCTCCCCCGCCTTTTGCCCCTCCTCGCCGGCACCTCCCCGGAGCGGGCGGAGGGAGGGAGGGAGGGAGGGATGGAGGGGGGCATCTCTCATCGCGCCCCTCGCCCGACCCCCCCCCCCCCCCAAGGTGGGAGCGGAGCCCCACTGCGGGGCCGCCGCCGGGAGAAGCCGCCCCGGGGGCCCGGCACTCACCCGCCGGCGCTCGGCCGTGCCCTGCGGCAGCCTCATGCCGCGGGGGATGCGCGGGGCTGCCCGCGGCGCGGTCCCTGCCGGTCGGCCCCAGCTCCGGCGGGCAGCAGTGCGCAGCGCCGACAGGAAGGAGGGATGGAGCCGGGGCGGGAAGGAGGGAGGGAGGGAAGGATGGAGGAGAGGGGCTGGCGGGATGCCTGCGGGAGGAGCCTGCGCCGCGCACCGCCCGCCGCCGCCGTCGCCGCCACCCCGGGCCCTGCCCCCGGGGCACCGCCGCCCGGCACGGCCCCGCTGCTCCCTGCGGCCGCCGCGCTCCGCGTTCCCGGTTTTGCGGGGCCGAAGCTATCCAGGGTTTCAGGCCGACATCCGCTCTGTGGCCGGGGTATTATTGTGGGGGCGACGTTTGTTGCGGGTACTTCAGCGGCTGGTGGTTTCGTTGGGTCCCCGGTAGGATGTTGAGATGGTGCTGCGGGGGGGGATGAAGTCACGGGTCTGATCATTTCAGGTTCTCTCCGTGACCCAGGCAACTCTCCTTCTTAGAAAAGTATCTTCAGTGTCTCCACTGCTGCCAGCGTTTGAAGTGGTGGGCCTAGGTCTCCAAACCCAGGAGATTCCTGATTTGTTTAGTCTTTGTATTTGCCTCAAGTTTTTGAGGTTTGGGACTTGACCTCCAGCATTTCTTTGAAGCCACAACAGCTACATGCCAGCCTGTCTTTTAAATTAAACTTTAAATCCTCACAATCCCACAGTCTCAAGAGTCAGGCAATTAAAAAAATATATATCATGAGGCCCATAAAATTAGAAGAGCTGGCAAGCCTGTGGTTGCTCCCTTGTTCCCCAGTAAACCACAGTAGAACGGGGAGAAAAAAGTAAATGCTTGTTTTTTCTTGCATTTTTCTATGTTTTCCTACAGAAGTTTTCCAAGTTGCTGTAGATTGTTTTTCTCAGAACCTAGATCATGAAGAACTGCAAATACTTGTATGCAGGTCCTGGACCTGACTTGTGTGCCATCTTGGCTAAATAGATGATTTCAAGTCCCCAGAGCCAAAGTCTCCTGTCATCATGCGCATTCACAGCTCAGGCTAGGTGAATACAGGATATTTTGTAGGGAAGAAATCTTCCACTGTTTCCTCCCCTTTCCTTTTGCTTGTGCAAAGAGAATTGAAGCTTCAGTAGGTCAGCAAGGGATGCATAAACCTTGTGGTTATGTCATGCATTTGAGCATGAGTTCAGTTTTCTTCTGGCTCAAGAGCACTCTTGACTTCAGGCCTCTTATCCTGAGACAGTTGTGTCTGTTGACTTGTGTCACCTTCTCAAGAAGGATAGAGTCTACATATACACATACCATTCTTGGGAAAGAAGGGGCTTTCTTTTTTTAAACAGCATTTGGAGAGAAGCCTTAGGCTGTGAATCCCAAGCTGAAGATGATGTCTTCTCCTGATGCACATTGAAACATCCACAGCTTAAAGGATGGACAGACTTCAAGAGAGTTCTCTTAGAAGTATTCTATTTAGTAGGTTTAAGAAGTTACTTTTCCAGCACATCAGTCAGCTCTTCACAGTCCCGATCTCTCCTCCCTAGGAAGGTCTTATGGATGGCTAATTCTGTGGTCTAGACCTCACTCCAGGAACAAAGAAGTTTGGTATGTCAGCTGCCTAAGACCATTTTTGCATTTCATTTCCTGTTCCCATTCTAGCCTAGAAGACCTTCTGACCTCTCTCCATGGAACAGCAGCCAAATCACAGCAAAACTGGGAACACCAGAAAGCTTGGAGAGAAGGTAGCCATTTCATTGTACTTGACCCATGCAACTGCCTCTGCCTTTCTCTGTTTCCAGACCTCATTAATTGGAGCCTGGTGCCCTCCCTAGAGTCTGCATCCAAGACTTAGAAGGATGCAGCTTACCCCTGTGCCAGGGATGACAGACCCACACGTGCAGTTTTCCATCCACAAAAATGATACAAGAACTTTCTTTCAAAGACACTGAAAAACGTTAAATGAAATTATACCACCTTTCTTTTCTGCAGCTCATATTATTTCACCTCTAGTAAAAGTTCACAGGCATCTCACTTGTCAGGAAGCCCTGTACCATGTACATGATACCATGTGTACCATGAGTAATTGTGGAAGATCTGGCTCATTTTCTATATGGTGAAATCAAGCAATAGTAATTGTTACTGTTTTCTCTTTGAAATTATCAAGGCAGATTCCATGATATTCACAAACATTTTGTAGAGAAACTGGGGAAAGAGGTGTGGTGGTTTTGTTTCTTTGTAAGTGGAAAAATATGATTGTGAAATTAGAAGAAGCTGCCAGGAGAAATCAGAGGTAGCGGTAGTTCCTGAAGTTGTTTTAATGTTTTGATATTGTATTAATGACTCCATTTTTAATGACTCAGTTGAAAGTTAAGAAACTTTCTAAATCTGATGCTATTTAAGACAAATCTGTTTCAAGGTGATAAAGCTACAGATGTTTGGTATGTTATCTTTTTTTTTATAGTGAAATATGCTAATTTTAATATAAATATCCCCATGTCAAATGACTGTTCAAATTACCCTACTAATTCTGATCTGCAGAAAATATGCTATCTATGCATCCTGGCTCATCATGAGACCTTCCTTGTAAAATATCATAGCTGCTATATTTTATAATGAGACTTATCTGCATGTAGTACATATACGCAGACCATTTGTTTTGTTTCCTGCCTTATCTCTGGTTTCCAGAAAACTGAAGGACAGATGCTGGAACGCACACTGTTTATATTCTCAGTGTAGGATTTTGTCATTGATTTTAACAGCAGCAGGGCTGTGCCTTTTAACATTAATACTTTGGACAGTGAGAGAGAAAGGTTTAAGTCTCTCCAGATAGTAGGCTAGTTTCAGTTTATCTTAGTTTATCTCAGTGTTTAGTACTGCTTAGAGAACAACATATCTGCTGTCTAAATCAGAAAAAACTTCTTGGGGCATGTAAATTCCAAATGAAAGTGAGAAGCCCAGCTAGGACGTTTTCATTAATGAGAGTTTCCTGGAGCCATTTAGTCTTGTATTTAAGGGTGTGTTGGTTATTTATGGCAGAGAAAAGGAACGGATGTGTTGATGTTCTAGAACTTTTCCTTTGTGCATTGTTTCCCATTTCACAGTTGTATTTGGCACCCGCTTTCCTCTAGCCAATAAAGAATATTAAAGAACTTCCTTTGCTGAGAAGTTATGCACACAATTTACAAACCATACAGTTTAAGCAGAAGTGTGAGAGGTAGTACCTCTACCAGCATTTATAAACACCAGAGATTGTAAATATATAATACTGCCAACAAAGGTCTGCCAGTGATTCTTTTTGTGGACTATCCCTGTTTTCTTTAAAAAAATGATTATATAATACAACCAACAAAGCAAATTTGTGCCTGACTGGATGTATTCAGGAAAGTCAGTAACAAAACTCACTCTGGCTGTGATAAGAGCAGGAGTAGCCTCATTTCATGCCAAGAATAACCTCAAGTACAGTGGATAGTGCATGTGTTTTGGTGCACTCGCAAAGCAACAGATCTTTCCTATGAGGTCTCAGTGGAAGCATCTCTGTGTTGTCAAGCTGGTGCAGAGCTATTCTTGGAAATGAATACACTGACCCCAGAGAAATAAATTATTTGTAATTAGTATTTTTCAAATACAGAGAATTTTCATCATCAGGCTTGTAAACCTGGTGACATGTTGGCCATATATTGCTAAAGGGCTTGAAAAGTTCCCTGGTCTCCCCTGTATGCAGGAAAAACATAAGGTCTATCGTGGTTTTCATGTTTGCAGGGAGAAGCAATGAGGGACTTTGATCTACTGACCTGCACTAACTTAGATAGTGCCATGAATTTAAAAAGAAATGGAAAGAAAAACACTGCCTGCCAAAAACAATTAAATTTAAGGCACTTGCATTCCTTTCACTGGAAAAAAAATCTACCTCAGATGCCTGAAAAATACATGGTGTGAAAATACTGCATTCGCTACCAGTAATAAGACCCTTATGGTCAGCAGGGAAAGTAAAGTTTTTCCCATGCAGCACAGAGATGCTAGCAGGTGGCTCTCATTGCCGCACACTGCCAAGCGTCAGGAGCTTTGTGTCCAAGTGGGCTGACCAGGGTCAGTTGTGTGTAGGACAGGGGACAAGGGGCACCAGCTGTTGAGTCCTCATGAAGCATATTTGGTCAGTCTTGACTGGCAACAACAAATAATTTTTTTGAATATGTCTTTTATATCTTCCTGAGTCAAGCAGTTGTTATACAATGATTTTGCCTCAGACCCTTTCTTGCCTTATCCTCCAGGAAATCTTTGGAAAAGTTTCTGCCCACTGCCTTATTCCCTTATTTCTCCATCTTTATGGCTACCGTCTGTCTTCCTATTGGGAAGATGTTACCTGAACACATGGTGTCAGAGCATGGTTTTGAGGGTGACAAATTGCCTCTGTTATGGCTTTATGAGAGTAGGAGGACTGAAATTTTGGTCTTGTCGTGTGGTCTTGATGTAAACATCACAGTCCTCACTGTTCCTTGATTTGACTGCTGTTGTTCATCGATCATGTCGATCATGTCCGTTCATGCTCATTCTTTCCACCCTTGCTCTAGTTCTCCTGATGCTTCCACATGCAGGCATTTCCCTTTGTACTTCATTCAGATGAGTCTTCATACTTCAGTTACAAATGTCTACAGTGGCTACAGTTAACTAATTCCTGAGAAGGGACCTACTGCTGAAGTTCCTCTGCTAAAACACCCTACATGCTGTAAAGTGATTAACAATTGCCAGCCTGCTTCCCTATCAAAGCATTTGTGCCATTCGGTAGCTTATTACACTGGCAATGTGAAGTTCAGCACATGTTTAATCATCATGTTGGATGCCTCCCCTTGCTGACTCCCATACAGTAGCATGAGAAGTCAGTCTTCAAGTCACTGAAATAAGATACAGCATAGTTCTTGGAAGGAAATGAAGCTAACTATAAATTTCTTAAGAAACACCAACAAATGGTAACAATCTTACTAGCTGTGGAAGGGTTGGTGGAACCAGTCCTAGAACTAAGGCTGATTTATGGATATGAAATTGAAGAGGTTTACTTTGCACAGTAGTGAAAGGGCCTAATTACATAATGAAAAAGGATTTATGAGAGTCAGAAGCTAATTTAGATTTGTAATAGCCAGAGAAGCATGGAAATCCACAAATAAAATATACTGAGAACATCTCAGCCATTCGTGTACTCATAATATTGCAAGTTCCTCCATTGGCTCCCCAACATCAGTGTATCACATTGAAACATACTTTCTTTCACATGTGTAGGAATTCTTGTCACTGTGGTTTTGGCTCTGTTTCCAATGCAGTGCCATTTTTGTCACTCATACCTTTCTGCTCACCTATTTATCAGCTAGATATTGCTATGCTTTCTCTGTTTCTATGGGATCCCATGAAGAAATCTCCCCTGTACTACAAAGCTTAGTAAGTTGATGCTTCAGATTTTGTGTGCTTCAGTACATGGCCTGAACATGTCTGATGAATGTCAGATGAATTGGAAGCAATCTAGGCTGTTATGAACTTTACATGCACTCCAGAGCTGATCTCTACATCAACAGGAGCCATTCGACTAGAAAACATGTAGCTCAGCTGAGCTGCCAGCTTCACTGAATTCTGAAAAAGTGGCTAGAGTTTTCAAAATTCTCTCTGCACAAAGTTTCCAGACAGCAATACCCTTTACCCCCACTGAACCATATCCAGGGAAAGAAATATGCCTTCTCCTATACTATTCTTGGACTGAGCTGTAAGCCCAGTCACTGCTTGGAACCAAATTTCTGTGCATCAGCACAAAAGCAGTGAGACAAAGGCAGTTCATCCAGAGAGGAGGTGAAGATATGTAACAAATGCTTTTCAGGATTTCTATATTTACATCGTTAATGGCACTCCTCCTATCAGTCTTTCCATGTCATTTTTCAGAAGTGGGATTCAATACTGCTTAGCACAGTGCGACAGAGCTTGGGATATAATAGCATTAAATAATGTGCAAATAAGATACCTTAAGGTGTGGCCTTGAAGGACACAATGGCAAAATCCATTTATTAGAAGAAACTTTATCCTTTCTGGGCCTGACTTTAGAAATATTATTGTTTGGTGTGTCTCAGCCACCCTGGTTAACCACAGTTCTCTTCCAGGCTAATAAAAGGTCTGTATTTCTGCATAAACAGAAATTCTAACTCTAGTAGAGATGACAATCACAGCATATTTGAAAGTCAGGTTGAAAGATGTTTTCATAAAAGCAAGCACTTGTTTGCATTAGGTTAAATTTGTGGCAAATTCTGTGTCTGTTTCAGGAGTTTCCATCAAGGTGGACCTATTTTTGTCCTCTGTTCTTATTTTTATACAAAAACATCTCTACCAATGATGTACAATCCTAACCTAGTACCCACTTAATTACATATCTATGTGCATCCTCACATCCTCCTTTCTGGTATAACAAGCACCTTTTCTTTCACTAGTTTGCAGATTGATGACAACCTCAAAATGCCTTTGCACATCCCTTGTAAAACCAAAGGAGCGGCTCGCCCAGGGAATGATTTGTTGTAGCATCAGGGCTGCAAGATTAAGATTCTTCAGGCAGAAAACTGTTTTCTGGAAAACGCTTCTTAGAACATGCGTGGACAGCACTGGAGACACCAGAAATGTACATACGTGCTGAAAACTGTGCAACTGAGCATGCTCTGTCTTGTTCCCCATCATTGCCAAGCTCGGTGTCTAGGCAACTTCCTTCCTCACTTGGGTCACCTCAGATGCAGAGAACAACCATCCCAGTGTCGTAGAACCCCATTTGCCAGCACTGAGCTAAAACTAACTCACATTCACACTTAGCTCTGTTCAGTGCTCCCTGAAGCTCACCAGGGAGGAGGGAGCCTGCAAAATACATTTTTGAGACAGATACTCTGAGTGCATGAGTGCATTATCTGAGTTAATGTAGATATTGGCCTAGATTAGGGTTTTGCAGGTACTTTTTCTGCCATCAGTATGAACTTGAGCATCCACTGTGTTGCATCTGTGCATCTATGAACCTCTACTGCATTATATTAGCATAGATCTTTGCACACATCCACACAGTAAGACAGATCAAGGAAAAAATTCCCCTCAAGATATTTTTTAACTGAATAGTTCCCCTGCTGTGAATTACACTGAACACAAATGTTAAGCCACTGGAAGGCTGGTAGGAGGTAGGAATAAAGGAGGAATAAACAGCCAAGGGCAAAAGTTGACAGAGCACTCCTGCCGTGTGTCAAACCACAGTCCTGGGCTCTAGGCTGTCTTTATTCTGGGAGAGGTGGTGAGTTCAGCCTTCAGCTATGTGCCTTAGCCACTAGACTGGAGTATTTCAGGCATGGCCAGGGACCCAAGCACACTTGGAATAGCTGGGATGGATTGGCAGTAGGAACCTGAGGAAAACAGCGGACTTGCCTCTTGTCCGTTGTCTAAAGCAACACAGTGACAGCTGAGGGAGCAGAGTTGTGTCCCTTATTGCAAAGATCATCTGAACTCTCCTCCTTGTGAGCCCACATCTCAGCACAAGAGCAATGCTTATCCTCCACAAACCTCTATAACCAAGTCATTGCGTACCCACTGGAACATGGAAACTGCCTTGCCTGGGAGCAGTCTCTGACTTTCAGGAGAGCTTACATTCAGGAAGCCTTTATTAGGCTCCTAATCCCATTTTTAGAGGTACTTCAGTGGAGGCCCAGTAAATATGGCATGCTGGCTGTTGCAAACTCCAAGTGCTGAATACCTCTTGAGCCTGTACCTCTTCCCAGTTTTATGTGTGGCACTGCTGTGGAACGCAGCCTGGTCATGAACATGCATAAGTCATGGGCACTGCAGCACTCAGGGTTTTAGTGTACCACTTACTTTGCTTAGACTGGTAGTTCTCCTTCATTTAAAGGAAAATTGAGTACTCAAAAAGACACACCCTTTACTGAACCTAAAATATATAATTACATATCCATACAGGCATCTAGTGAACAGGGGAAAAGTCTCACAGGAAGCAACCTGCTGAGCACTTGTTCTAGCCGAAAGGAAATTCCTGTTGTCTCATTTCTTTTCTCAGTTTTGCTTTCCTATACAGCTCTGTAGGCTGAGGTTTTGTTGTCTTCCCTCTTTTGATATACACTAACAGGCATCAATTCCATGATGCCTTGTTCCAGACCCCTGGCCTTATATGTAGTCTTCATTCTCATGCTTGTAATTAGCAAGACTCTCTGAAAGTCTTGAACTTTAAGATGTAGAATACACACATTGTGTGAAGTCACATTTAGATGGAGTCTCTCCTGGCTTTGGAGGTGACAGCACTAACATCAATCTTTTTGTTGTTATCTTGCGGTACCTACTCACAATCCTCAGGCCTCCCCAGCTGGCATTTATGGCCTGAAACCATCTCATGGATTTAAACAACAGAGAGTTTTTCTCTCTGAAGTCACATCAGAGAAACAACAGGTGCCATCAACTACAAAGGTGGTTAAAAGCTTGATTGGGAAGTGGGAGTGCTTGGGTGCAATGGGCAAAGGTGCTCCAAAGGATGTTCCCCGTGTCCGCAGGGTGCTCTGACCACCTCGCTAGGCTAGAGGGCACTGTCCACTCTGCTTTTAAAGCATGGACATCCATTAAAACACAAGTGAAGCTATGGAGACAGAAAAGCCTGGAGCAAAAGTGAAGATGATTGTGCAAACACTAGTGCCTGGGTAGGGAGGGAGAAGTGCAAACTTCTTGTCCCCACTCCAGGGCATGCAGTTTTTTGTGTATTCAGGTGCAAAAGCCATGAATTTTTCACATAGAACAGTTAGGCTTGCTGAGGAGGTTGGGAAGAAACTTGTATTTACCCGTAACAGACACACCATGATTCACCCTGTCCCTTATTACAGGCAGTGACCTTGGCCCTTCTTGTGCAATCCTACCACTTTCCCGGACTTCAGAAGAACACAACTCTTTGTGTTGAGCTATTCCAGAACGCCCTGATTCCTCCCACAAGGAAACCCGCACAAGAGAGCCCTGACAGAAAGACTCACTGAAGTTTCCAGTCCTTCTACAGGTTAACATAAGCTGTGCCAGGAACAGGTTTTTCTTTAGGGTCCAAGTGGTAAAAGCTTCCCCCAAACCTTCCACATCTGGAGAAGGCAGAAGCTACAGTAGCCATGGGTACGTGTCAACCAAAGCTCATCAGCAGTGAGAAGAGGTGACCCTCAGGAAGCAATGGCTGATTTTATTTTAGATGGGAGTACAGAGCATCACTGTCCTGTGGAGATACCAAAGCAGGCATCTCATAGTTCCCACTCCCACAACTCCAGAGTGAGACTCTGGAATTAGGAGACAAGCTTATATGTCTCACAGATGATAGTGGTTGCATAAATCATAGGGGGTTTTTTCGCAAGCAGTTGTTGCCAGAGAGACGTGTAGGGTGGTTGTTGTTATTGTTGCATATATGTGAAGTCTGTCCTGGTAGTGCAGCTGGCTCTGGCTCCTGAAAGAGGGAGTGTAGGGAGTGTACCAAAGGCTTCGGGGAGAATTTGTACCTGTTCACCTGTAGGATGGGTTCCCACAGCCAATAAGAGGAAGAACAAGAATAAGGTCTGCTTCCAACAGGAACCACTCAGCACAGTCTCAGACTGACCCAGAAACAAACATTTCAGTTTAAGAAGAGAAAGTACAGGGGATAGTGTTACTTCAAACACCAAAAAATGTCTTGCCACAGCTTTGAAAATGGTCTTGCACTGCTGTCTCTCTCCTTGTTTTGGTTCTTTTATTCCCCTTTTCTATTCTCCTTTCCCCATCCTATTGCTCTTTCCCTTTATTATTCTGAAGCTGGTTAAACAGCTCCTTCTGCACTTACTGCAGAGGGCTAGGCTCTGTGGCCCCAAGTGTCATAGAAATTTCCAGAGAGATAACTCTCATTTCATACTGCAGCAATCACTGACCAAATGTGATGCTGCATGTACCTTTTGAGATAAACCACAAGCTGCAGAACCAATCCACTGAATATCCTCCTAAAGATGCCTTCAATTTTCTCCTCTAATTGCAGCGCTGTGCAGTGAAATAACTTTCACAGGAAACCTCTGTACTGGAAACAAATGGGAAGCATGGGACTTTAAAGATTAGAGAGGAAAGGTTATCTTTGTGTTTAGTTAGTCATTTGCAGCTTCCAGCAGTTTGGAAAGATAAAGCATTGTAACTTAAATTTTATTAAAGGACATAAAGCAGCTCCATATTTATTAGCATGAATGTTTAATATCAAACCTGGCTAGGCAAGGTGATTATGAATCCCTTGTCTTTGATATATGCAGGAGCAGATCAAGTCTATGCAAACCTTTGCTGTCACATTTAGAGAGAAAATAGCTGAACTCTCTACTGTATGACCTATGCCCTCATGAAGCTTTTCTTGAAAAAAGATGAATGGGCCACAGAGGACAACTTTAGTGACATTATCATTACAAAGGTTGATACTTTACCACTATGACTCATTCTTCCCCCATAATTTTATTCCTAAAAGTCAATTAATGATGTTTAAAATTTGTGTGTTAATGCTTGCTCTTGCAAACAAATGTAATTAATATATAATTCGTGATTTCACAATTTTACTTTTGAAATGAATGCAATACTGAATAATCTTTACAAGTTTCAAGACCAATGCATTTTGCTTTTTCTTGAGGATGGATTGTATGCATTAAATCCTCTTTTTTTTAGGCAAATGAGAAACAACATTGGGCAGCTCCTGAATAATCTTAATACATTAGTATTAATTGCTGACCAGTCTGGGTACAATCACTATTTAAATTGTACATGTTACTTTAATTACAAAAGTTAGCTTTCCTCTAGTTCTAGGCTGGTATATTTTCTCTATTCTTTTGCTTTATTATTATAGAATTATTCAGTTTGTTTTTACATAACTCAGAAAGAAAGACAACAAGTAACTCTATCAAGGGAATGTATTTCACAAAATATTACCTTTCCAGTCTATGTTTTTTGCAACCTTCAAAATCTCTTATTTGAGCCTAATCAGTTCAGAAGAATTAATTTATAGCGTCTAAAGTAATCCAGAATTACTTAAATAATGAAGAACCTGTTATATTCCAGAAGTAGAAGAGGACCTCCATTACGTAATATTGTGTGGCTCATTCATCCAGCAAAACCTGAGGTGTTGAAAAGCAAGAGAAAATGTGCAGATACAGACATAGACGAAGAAAGCATGTAGAGCTGCCACACGCTTACATAGAGGTGCTACGGCATCAGAAATCTCCGCTTTCCCAGTGCTCTTTGGAGTGTGATCCTATTGACATGATTTTGATGACAGG
This sequence comes from Gallinago jamesoni, assembly GCA_025769975.1. Lineage (NCBI taxonomy): Eukaryota > Metazoa > Chordata > Aves > Charadriiformes > Scolopacidae > Gallinago > Gallinago jamesoni. The sequence continues at coordinate 14,300,316 of JAOQGH010000019.1, forward strand.
AGCTTGGAATCTCTACAAAGCACATCTGGAGCTGATCTCACAGGTTTGCAAAAGACACACTAAAGACTGTGTTCTTTGTTTCCAGGTGAAGTTACAGCACTGTCTCAGGGTGTTCCAGCATCATTAAGTCATTTATCCAATTTCCCACCGCTTTGGAGTAGCAGATCTGAGAACAAAAATTGTCAAGGGCAAGTGTGAGTCTACAGCTATTTTGTACAAAACCAGCAGAAAGTGGTTTCAACTATGATATGTTTTCCCTACCCCAAAGGTTTGTTAAGAGGACTCTTCTGGTATATATTTGTGGAGGTCTGTATAACCAACAGACAAAGAAATAAATTGCAGGAAAAGAAAGTATCATGGAAATACCAGATGTCACTGCAGAAGCACTTGCCACAAGCACCTGAGAAGGTTAGACAAGAGCTGCTGTGAGTGCTGGCTGAAAGAAACAGAATTACAAGCAGTAGAAGAGATTTCAGCTTTTAAGAGTCCAGTGTACCCAGGGATACTGGCTTACTAGGCTCTTTGGAAGTAAAGTAGAATACGTCACAAAAGGTCTGAGTTTGTCACTGCTGCCTTCTCTGAATGTGGATCACCTACAATAGCCTGCCTTTTGTTAGTTGGTCAAATGAAATGCAGGGCAGGAGAGGCAATATTGCTTGGAAGGCTCATACAAAACTACCCAAAATGATAGGATACATGCATCTTAGAAATATTCTAGATAATGAAGTCTAACTACTGAATACTAAACAGCTGCTCAATGTTGAAAGTGTGGTTTTGCTTCTATTCTGAGTGGTTACTGCTACAGGCTAAAGAGCAAACAGCCAACCTGAAAACAAATACACAAACAGTGTCTAGTTTTCGTCTGCAAATGAGTCTTGTATAAGTATGTGGATTTGAAGATGTTCAGGGTTTTTTTATGCTTCATTCAAACAATTTAGAAATGTCAGTGTGCATGGCATGAGAAATAATTTTCACAAGTGATTTCTGTATTTGAAACTAATAGAAAGCATGGGGCTCTAGTGGTTAAGGCAGAAAGGTGGAGGATTACTCTGAGGACAATGGACAGGGCTTTGCAAACCCAGTGATTCCCAAATTTTGGCATAAAATATTGCTGGTTTTGTCACTGAGCATAGCCCAACAGGCATAGTCACTGTAAAGACAAGGAGACAAATTTTAAAGGTGATGGGCACCTGTCATTCATATTTGTTTCTGCAAGGACCAAGCAACAGTTCTGAATTGAGATACTGTCTCTGAAATAATGTGGAAATGCTAGCACAAGAAAATCAAGTGAGAAGAGACAGATAGGGAACAAATGAGGAACAAATACACCCAAATGCCCTTGTCACCAACTTCTGCATACAATTGCTTTTATATTGGAATAAGGGAAATATATTTTAAAATAATTTTTAAAAATAATTTAATGTCCATATTCTGTTACAGAAACTGTGATCTTGATGTACCTCTGGAAATGTCAGTGGAGAATGAGGGCTAAAAATCCTTTGTAAGAATAAGCTGAGGTGCTTTGGTTAGTTAGAACATTTTCAGCAATAATCAGACCCTTTATGTCTTCTGTTTGTGAATTTTTAAGAACACTTTAGCATTGAATTCTCCTGAAAGGCATAATTTGATCATGATGGACTTGAGCTTCAGCATTCAGTGATTCCCATATACTTTTCATTGGAGTCAGGAAAAGAATTACACTGGTGGTTTTCATAGATGAAGGCTTAGACTAAGATGGGAAGTTTTGAATCATTTTAGATTTAATGACACAGACAAGATGCCAGCTTGAATGTCCAAAAAGCCACATGGGGAGATATGCAAAAAGATGAACTTTGGCCTTGTAAAGATAATTATATTATACATGAAAATTATCAGCAAGATTGTTACGGTCAAAAGTTTATTAAATGATATTCATGCTATTTCTTTTGTTTAAAAATTAGAAGTGTAAAGCATATTTTGTAAATGCCTATCAGCTCACATAGAAATCACTATGATGACATGACCCTGAACTTCTAAAGGGGTGAGAAACATTTTCTGAAGTTTGAAATCTCAAGTTGTTCAAAGTTCATTTGTTTGAGAGATGATGACTGCAGCAATAGGTCTAACGCAGAGGCAACCTTCCGAGGAAGCCTGAGTACACTCGAAAGCTTCAGAATGATTCCAGTAAAAGTCCTTGTACAGAAAGTTCCAGCTCACTTCTTGTTTACTTGGTTAGCTGCTGTAGAAGAGTCACATAGGATTTCCCTAACAAATCACATGTTCTCATATTGCAGCATCCTTGAGCCAAATGCATAGAAAACCTTGGGTAACCTTTTCTTCCTAAATATACACAGGGAGAAATAATCTGTTTTCAACATTTTTGGCCCCTGCATTACATAGATAATAGCCAAATAATGACCTATTTCAGCATATTTCCTCCTGTACTCTAAACAGCGTCTGTGTCATTTACTATCGGTCTCATCCTTAACACATAGTACTTTATAAGTAAGAGGATCATACATGTAGTAACATTACATGAGTGTGATTTTACTATTTTGAAATTAGTTTGCAGGAAATTACTGTTTTCTAGATGCTGTGAGCTATGTTCCCATGCCTACCGAGATAAACAGACCTGAGGCTACAAGAGACTTTGAACAACTTTTTGGAAAGCCTGGCTTCCAATATCTACTTCTTCCTTAGGCGCTTCAAAGTCACACATTGCCTCACCCTTGAGCACTTGGCTTTCATAACTGATTCTCTGAGTTCCAAGTGCAAGGAACTGCCTTAGGTCAGTGTTCTCATTGCAAAAGATGCCTAAAGATAGCCAATACAAAACATGAGCACAGATTTGTCCTGATTCCTACTAAAACAGGGGGACATGATGAGAATGACATTTTAAATGTTTTGTCAAGAGAAGGGGAGATCAAATTCTGCTCCCTGCTCCAAGGACTGTGCATGTACTGAATCCAGTTACTGTTTCACATAAACAGCCATTTAAGCAGGACCAGCACTCAGGTTGACATTAGTCCATGAAAGTGCCTCAATAACTGCATTAAGGACTCAGGCTCCTGTTGCCTTTTTCCTGCTTGATGAGACTTGAAGTCTTTCTACAGTCTTTCTACTTGGTTTTCACAGAAGGGGTGAAAAAGGTATCTGTTGCTCCTGTCACACACATTGCTTAAGGAATTGCCTGCCTCATGTATGCAGTTTCCTTTAGCCAAATGTGTAGGGCACTTTAGAGAACTATTTCTTTTTCAATGTACACAAGAGAGACACAAACATATACTTTTAAGTATCTGTAATATATACTCTGAATAATCGCAATAAAAAATGCTGAAATATAAGTTCCAGTTCACACTGTCTTGGTGAGATGTTGAGAAAAATTTATACAGGTTTTCAATTTTTGAAGTAATATGTGTGAAAGGTTTGTATTCTCCTTTTGAGGAGAGGAGACTGCACTCACAACTCAGGCACATAGACGAGAATGTGACGAAAATTTCCACTGATGTTTTAGGGGCACCAGATTTTTTATGACACAGTTTATTCATTTTCATTGCTGTCATCATCAAAAACTTCTGTTCATTTTACCACATGTAAAGCAAAACCTGCTTGAATACAATTTATTCTTTTTAGGACACTATTGTGATAGATTTCTTGTTTTCTTCATTTCAGGCAGAGTAACTCAGAAAATAATTTTTGTTTATGATGGCTTCCTCATCTATCTGCTTCCACAGAAGGCAATAAAAATCTTTGCATTGACACTAGATTGATACTGATAGAATATATCTTTAAGAATAGTAAAAGTACTCTTCAGGATTTTATGTTGTATTAAAGGCTTTGATAAAATCCTTGTCATGGAAAAGCTCTCTTTGAATCCGGTGAGCTTTGGATAAACCGCTTGCACTCAGAAGCTAGAGATTTTTCTTCACTAACATAGATTTATTAATTTTGATAGGTACCTGCAAAGTAAGCATGATGTGTTCTCAGTAGGTGAGAAAAGTTTCACAAAGAGAAATTTTAGTGGTTCATTGAAGGTAACAGTCTAGATAGCAAGTCCGTGACCGCACTAGAGCTCAGGGTTGTCTTGCGAAAACTAGGCACCTAATTTTTATGAAATGAATAAAATCGTATCTCCTCCATCATACTGTACGTTGAAATACATGCAGAAGAGAAGCTCTTACCTATAAATGCAATTGTGCTGGAAAATATTCCTTCACTTCACCTAATAGTTTGCAGGCCAGATCCGTAGTTCAGACACCTGTTTCCAGGGTGACCCGTGTTCCAGTTTTTCAGGAGTACATATCCTTCCCACATTTACTGTGATTACAGCACTGAAGAGTTAATGTCTTCAGTAACTTTTTCATTTTTGCAAAGCATAAACTTTGCAAAAGGCCAGCATTTTGTTTAAATCATGTGTTTAGTTCCCCTAAACCCACAGAAATTAAAGGTTTTGGAAACCATGTCAAGCTCACTGTATAGACTGTGCACAAACTTTGTGGTAACTTTTGCCTCCCCAGTGACTCACCCAGAGTTGTTTTTGTATTCTTAAAATATAGATTTAGCTTCAAATTCCATTCAGTTTGTATGGTCACATTTGAGGCACTCTGTCTTCAAATCTGGAATATATTTGTAAAATAATTTCTCTTCTCTCTGTGCCACCAACTCTTCCGGGAAGGCCCTAGTGCATCTTTTATTTCTGTTTTCAATTGTAGACAGAACTTAGAAGAAAACTGGTAGTTAAAAATATTTCTGTTATAAAATCATTTACAGGAGGGAAATACCCTCATGTAGATTTCCAAGCCCAAAGGTGACACTTTTTTCATGAGGTCATACAGAAAAAGAGTTTGGGAGTCACCAGTGGTTAGCTGGGTTGGAGTGGACAAGGACAGTTTCTGCACACCTGCTTTAGATGCATTGGGAAGCATCCTTAGGCATAAGCATCCAAAACTTATATATGCTCTTTATGTGAAAAAAAAGTATTTGTCTTGAATTCAGGAATGTGTCCTTGTTGTATTAGAACTGCTTTTGTAATAGTTCAGATTGCTACAGAGATATCATTTGGCTCCAGGGATAGCTTTTTAAATGCAAGAACCAGGAGCATTATTATTCTCTACTGTGTATTTCAGGGCAGCAGTAGGTGCATTTTCAAATACTTAGACAAAAAGATAGAGTCTCCAGAAAACAAGTGAGAAAGATTTTTCTTTCATAATGGCAATTAAATCTGTCTCAAAATCCACAGCCTGCTTGATAATTCTGGGCAGAAAAGCTCCCTGCACAGCTCCTGCAGCATATTACAAATGAGCAGTAAGCTCCATTTCAATTTTTGTTATTACTTTCAATATTGTGTGTGGTCAGCCCAGCAGTACAGTGTGCATAATAGGCACCTGCAGCCCAGCTCACTTTCACCTCAAAGGCACTGGCATTAGTGGCAGCTGGACAGTCTTTTTGGACTCAGAGAATTTGTTCAAACTTCTGCTCAAGCTGAGGTAGAACCTCTTAGAATACAAGGCTCATCTTTTGTTTATTTTGAGATCTAGATGGGTAAACTCAGGAACAATGTAAATGGTGATATGGCTTACAATTTGGTTTGATCACCATTTGGCAGACCATAATCGCAATGTTACACAGCTATCTCTTCTTGTGTGTGGCTGCGCCTGCAAAGTGCAAGTGTCTGCTGGTGGTCCATTTCCTTCCCACATACTTGCTTCCATTCCCCCTTCACAGTTTTAGAGATCATAATGACCAACGGCTCCTCAATTTGCCCCAAACTCTTTCTGGTTTTTGTGTAGCTGGTTACATGTATTAAAAGCATCATTTCAACTTACTGTTTCCACTTCATTTTGATTGGTCAGCCTCAAGCAGCAGTGGAAGGGCTTTCCCCAGATGCTTCTTGGTCTTTCTTGGGTCATTCTAACCACACAGTTTGCCCACTAAAGCTATGGAATTAAATCACTGTTAATGTTCTTTATTGGCACCCCCATCATTCCCAATTAAATCTTACCCACACATCCTTGAGCAGTATTTTATTTATGAAGTTATTTAGCTTCTTTCTTTGTCTTTTTTTTAGTAAGTGACCAAGTGCCACTTCTACCATAAACCAAAATACATTAAAATGGTCTGGTATACGCTTAACTATCATAGAACCATAGAATCATAGAATCATTTGGGTTGGAAAGGGACCTTAAAGATCATCGAGTTCTAACCCCCCCTGCCATGGGCAGGAACACCTCCCACTAGAGAAGGTTGCTCAAAGCCCCATCCAGCCTGGCCTTGAACACTTCCAGGGATGGGGCATCCACGACCTCCCTGGGCAACCTGTTCCAGTGCCTCACCACCCTCATTGTAAAGAATTTCTTCCTAATATCTAATCTAAATCTCCCCTCTTCCAATTTAAAACCATTGCCCCTTGTCCTGTCGCCACACTTCCTCGTAAAGAGTCCCTCTCCAGCTCTTCTGTAGGCTCCTTTCAGATATTGATAGGCTGCTATGAGGACTCCCTGGAGCCTTCTCTTCTCCAGGCTGAACAACCCCAGCTCTCTCAGCCAGTCTTCATAGGAGAGGCTCCATCCCTCTGATCATCTTCGTGGCCCTCTGCTGGACCCACTCCAACAGGTCCATGTCCTTCCTGTGCTGAGGACTCCAAAACTGGACACAGTACTCCAGGTGGGGTCTCACCAGTGCAGAGTAGAGGGGTAGAATCACCTCCTGAGACCTGCTTGCCACACTTCTCTTGATGCAGCCCAGGACACGGTTGGCTCTCTGGGCTGCCAACACGCAGTGCCGCCTCATGTTGAGCTTCTCATCATGAGATGAGTCTGGTCTGATTTTAAAATAAAGGAATCTACATTCCTAAGCCATTTGTCTTCTCAATTTGGCATGAATATCAGTCTTCTGATGGATATTATGATTGCCAATGGTCTGAGGTACTTCAACTACCAAGTTTTTGGTATCTACAGTTATCAGTTGCTAGAGAACCTTATCTGAAATCCTCTTGTCATATTAAAGCAAATAGTTGGTTTTACCTTCATTTATCTTCAGTCCCATTTTTTTTTCTACTTTCTTGAAGTCTCCAATTATCCTTTGTATCATATTTTCTCTCTTCTGTAGACACTAAAATTATTAGTAACATCAGAAGGACTGATGAAGATCATCTAATTTCAGTCCCTCCAGAAAATTTTATAATTGTGCCATGACTCCCAACCTTAAGAAGACAGGAAGGAGTCAACCTTTCTGTCTACTCCTTATTTTCCAGAAACACATTGCTATTCAGCTGTTATCTCTTCTATGTAAGAAATGAGTACATAAAATATCACAAATGTGAATTTATGAACAGTACTGAGCAGGAAGTTTGTGATACTTATTAATGTCTATTTCAACACTTTTTAAAAAATGCTGGAAAATACTATTTTCAGTCCAACAAAATCAGTTTGCATAGTCTTTAAACTATCTTATCCCACTACTCCACAAAGTCCTTTCCATCATCTCTCCGGGTTTTAGGTTTTTTTTAGAATTAACTGAGTTCTAAAATTCCCAACCTTTTTTTCTTTGCTGTTGAGAGTTCAGTCTGCCTCTTACATCTCTTAGAAATTCTACAAACAGCAAAAAAATCCTGCAAACCTTTCACAATCTTACAATCCTTTAGAGTTTTTTTGGCCTTACCACACTTAGCATGAGACCAGCTTGGAAGTTACATTGTCACTGTTGCACGTCTTTTTCCAGTTACATTACCATGAGCTGTTCAATGATCCCTTGTTCCTTATACTTGGAATTCTCCTTTGGTTCAGTTTGTCATGAAATCTCCTGAAACCTGGCTTTAATTGCTACCTATTCCAACCTGTCCTTCAGATATCTCCAGGATGTTGTCTTATAGCTGTAACTTGTCTACTGAATTTTCTTATTACTTCTATCACCCTGTGATTACTTATTATCACCCTGTGATAAGCTGTTATGCTTCTAATCTTTGGCTTGCATCTTGAGGCAAAATATGCAATCTAATTACTAGGAACCACCTCTGTAGATAAGTCGATATGCTGGAGAATCTTTTTATTAAGTAAATTTCTGTGCTATTCTACTGTATTCTTAACTGTGACAATTAACCTTATGTCATTGCTAATTGTTACCTGTTAAACATTAGATCCCTCTCACTGTCTTCCACATCTTCCTATTCTACTTTGGTATTGCAGCCATCCACCACTATTTTGGTGGTGGATCTTACTTTGTAAGATTCTTGAAGACTGTATGTACATGTTTTAAGTTGTAAGGTGTTTCTTTGTTGCTATCACGTTTAATTATTCCTGATGTTCTGCTGGTTTGAGATAGAGCCAGTTTGCTTGGATTTGACTTCAAAGTTTATAAAACTTGAGAATATAATTTCAGTTGGTTGATAATATATTAGTGGAGAAATAGAAAGAAATAATCTCCTTCTCCTTGACCTTCCAGCACCCCTGCTGCTACAATAAGCAGTGATATGGCTTCCTAAGAAGGAGGAGTAGCTTTGGACATCTTTCTCTCCATTTGGTATTGCCCTTAAGGACCACCTGGAAAGGATACCTCTCTTTCCATGGCCATGGCACAACTCACCATGAAGTTTATTTCCATTAAGCCATTGATTGTCTTGTCTGAATAAACCAGCATGGATGCCATAAACATTATTAGGAAGGTTATCACATGCGTCATTCTATATTTGCTGCACTACAATTTGGAGTACTCCTGGCCTGGGTAATAATGTTCCTTGTGTGTCTGGTAAGGGTTATCATGCAGCAGAGTATTTCTTGCAGCAAACAGTAAGTCAAAGCTTCAAAGGTGCCTAAAGTGCAAAGACCTGAATTCACACAGAGTTTGAGTACCTGCATCCCTGCCCTTTGGAAATTACAGCCCAAACACAGCACTGAATGCAGCAGTCAGAGACTTTGAGACGTCTCACAGAAGATATACTACTATGCTCTTCTCTGTCAGCACTTATTATATCAGAATAAGAAAGAGAGATACTGTCTTTTAAAGAAGATGTTATTCCACAATTCCTTTTTCTTAATAAAATCAATTGAAATTGTTTAGGCAAGAGACAGCATGCTCTCATCAATGTCGCGTCTAGAAGTCTGTGGGAATTCCTGTAAAGCAAAAAAACCCTGTGTCCTTTTAAGCAAAACCAACATGAATGCCCTTTCTCTGGATATCTGTCTATATATCTATGTCTGACTATGCATATCTGCAAGGTGGTATTGCCACTGCACGTGTAATTTAACTATTAAAAGGAAAGTCTAACTTAGAATTTCTCCCCAGAATGTCTTTATCTCAAATTCCATTGTTTTGAATATTAGGGCACAGCCTCAGAGCCATACTTTCCTGCTATTAAAATGCCAGGATCAGAGCTACAATGAAGTAAAGCACTGGGGGAAAAAAGCAGGCAGGCTGTAAATGATTGATTCAGCAAATTATATGAGCAATTTTGAATTCAAGTGGATATTTAGTTTCTTTGTTGAACACAGATGGATTTGAGAATAGAATTAAAACATAGCTCTATTCTTAAATGCTCTGTTGAGTCAAAACTGATAATGGTTCTGTGAGTCACAGAAGACTTTACAAAGTTCTCCTACTCAGTAGCACTCGGGAGCTTAAACCAAGTTATACTCCAAAGGTGGAGAGCATCTGTATGTCTCCTGAGCTTGAATCAGAGACAATATTCCCAAGTGTTTCTTGGCTCTATGTTGAACTGCCCTGCTGTGCAGAGTTTAGCAAGACTCCTACAGGTAAAACTAAACATAGATGAGGTAAACAGGCTGGTGTTAGCAAGAGGGACAGCAGAAGGCAGAGCAGCTGTCTGAAAAAGCCTTTATCTCATATGCCAACATCCTGAGGTACTCAGGGAGTATGCTGTGCTAACATTCTGTACTACAAAAGCTCTCAGATTTTAAAGGGATAAATCAGAGAAATAGGAAAATTCTGGAATGGGTAATACTTGGAACACTTCCTATACCATTTTAATTGGTGTCTTTCTAATGGATTCTTAGTGTAAATTATTATACATTAATAAAATGACAGGACAGACTTGATGGCAAATCTAAATTGTAGTTTATGAATCATTTCCATAGGGCAACAGATGAGTAAAGAAAAAGTGACCTTGTAAAGAGCAAGACACTAGCATGGAAATCAGGTCTGGGCTCAGTTTTACGTACTGCCGGTGTCTGAGAACATCACTGACAGTGAATACCACAACACTCATCACTAAGAACATATCACTCCTTCATCTAGACAGAAATAGCAGACTTTGGTTCAACACTCAACATCTTTTGCCTATGGCAGACCAAAGAACTGCAGGCCCAGAGCTAGGAGTACTGGAGCTGCTTTGAGCTGACCAAGAGGAAACAATAAGAGGGTGTGTATTTATTGGGTTGGTCACAGTCTCCCTTTCCCCTAGACTGGAACCATTTAGTGGGACATTCCCTAACACATAATGGGTGAGCCTGTGTATGTGTACCTCCTGTTTCTGCTCATCAGATTCTCAGCTGGATCCATTGGTGGCCACATCAGCTGTTCTCATGCAAAAATCGTCCCCCTTAATAATTTAATAGCCTTTTAATTAAAGCATCCAGACTGTGACCTGGGATGTCCTCTGGTTCAAATTTGAGAGCAGATCTTTCTTATGTCAAATCAGGAAAATTTCTTCTGTTTCTCCTGTAGACCTTATCGCTCTCCATATGAATTATCGAAATAATCTTTGGAGGAAAAAACCACAGAATTTTCTCTGCAGCACAGGGATTTCTGTGCCTGCTCCAAACAGTATTTCAGCATTTTATGAGAAGAAGAGAAACTTGAACAGCCTGAAATATCTGCCAGTTTAAATTATCTATGTTTCAGGACAATGACTAGAGTGCTCAAATGAGAGATGGCAGGACTGGATTGAAATTCTTCCTTCTTTAAATAATTTGGAATAACTTAAAACAAATTCTTCCATTCACAATGACGTCCTCTTGCTGTCTAACTTCTGAGTGAAGCCCGATGCAGATGCCTAATGCCTAGTGGTAGAAACTTCAGTAATCTTAAAGGCAGGAAGTCAAAGCCAGAAATTTTTAAACAGCCAGACAGCGACACGGCAACCGGCTCTGCTGTAGAGGTTCTTATTGGTAACATGGTACTGAAATGTGGATACCAATATATAGTCACCCAGTTGTCCTCATAAATTTGGTTCCTGTGACTTCAGAGGCTGTACTGAGACCTTTTCCCTTCTGCCCCACTGAGATTCTACATTGTCATAGCTGGATGATCTTTCCTATTTTGCTGAAAATTTTCCTGGCAGGGATTATCTGTTTAGTGAATCCTGATCAAAGTCTCAAGGCATTGCTGAATGCAAAATAATCACAAGGAATGAACAACACTTATTGCCTTCTGTGGCAGTTCTGGGCAGCCAGTCTTGAGATACTGGATACTGGAAGATAATGGAACTGCAGCTTGTGCAATTATGCTGGAATTGTTTTCTTATGTACAATATAACTAAGATGTATGTAGTGTTAAGGCTATAAATAGTCTTATTGTGTCCAAAACTTTGAAGGTAAGATTTTTGAGTGGAACTGTTCTTGATACATGCCCAAAAAGCTTATCTGCTTTTCCTGGACTGAATCAAAATTACGTCATTCCCCCTATAATTCTTGCCCCATTTAGTGTAGAAATTCTATGACAACTAATGATGAAGAACTACAGTATAATTAAATATATTATAGCTTTTGGAATGTATAAAAGGAATCAGGTAATTTGTGAGATTTCTTTACCTCCAAAACCTATTGTGCTAAATAGGGTGTACTGAAGTGCTTTTGAAAGTCATCACTTCAGAATAGGATTATCTGATTAAAACAAACTCAGGAAATGGGTTTATTCATTGTCTAGGTCATCTGAAGGATAATCTTCATTTTCCTTGACAGTTTTCACAAGCACTAAATGGGGAAAACAAAAAATACAAAGCATATCTGTACAAATCCTTATCAAGTCAGGTATGCTATTGTTGAATACAATTAGCACTTAACAAGGTAAATAGGTAGATGTGGTTATGTTTCTCTTCTTGCTTTACAACTGCTATTTAGAATTATGTTTACTGTGTGCATGCCCTTAGTGCTCATATTCTTAGTGCTCAACAACATTTACGTGCTTTTGGTAACCTCATTAAGGGCATCTGGTCACCAGAAATTTGCTTGTGATTAGTTATGCTTTAGAAATATCCTGGATTAAGTGAATATACCTTATTAAGTACCTTAGTATTCAGGTATCAAAAATATATATAGGTAATTGCAGCTTTGAGTCTTCTTTACTTTGTTGCCCATAAAGAAAGGTTGTAAGGGAAACCATTTTTTAAAGGCATAAAAGATAACGTAAATCCAAAATGTGATTTGAGAAGCTTTAGTTGCTTCAGAATAGTGCAATTATGTGAACTGAACATAAAAGAGCTACAGCTAATATTTGTATGAGGCTGGAATTATGGCCAGTAAACAGGATAAATCTTCACTCTGAGAATCCCTGTTTTCTAGAGAATATCATAGAATCTTAGAAACTAGCTAAAGGAAAAGAGAAATCGGCAGAAAAGGGAGCTCTGGCAGTCATGACAAGATTGTTTTATAGAAGGAGAAAACAGGATTAGCTATAATGAGATTATCAGCTAATTCTATGAGGCAACACCCACATAAATCAACAGACAAAGAGGACGGAGCTGGACTCTGCAGTAATTGTTAGTAACAGCAATGGATCAGCAATAAGAATAAGGATTTTTCCCACCCTAATGTGGAATACTTTTCTAGTTGTAGGACTATAATTAAAACTATAATTAAACATGGTGTCTGATAGCAGGAGTTTTTCTGTCCAGCATATGAAGGACATCAGAGCTCAAAGCTCTGAGTTTACAAGGGAAATTTATTAAAAAAGTAGCCAGAATGAACTTTTCTTCGGTGTCAGTGCAATACTGTGTTCAGTTTTTGTCTCCACTGTAAAGAAAATGTGTGGACAGGCTGGAGAGGATCCAGAGAAGGGCCACCAAGGTGATCAAAGGACTGGGAAGCCTGCACTGTGAGAAAAGGCTGAGAGAACTGGGTTTGTTCAGCCCTGAGAAAAGAAGGCTTAGGGGAGACCTTATCACTATGTTCCAGTATTGAAAGGGTGGCTGCACAGAAGATGGAGACTCCCTTTTCAAAAGGATTCACATGGAAAAGACAAGGGGTAATGAGTACAAGTTACTTCAGGAGAGATTCTGATTGGACACAAAAGAAAAAAATTTCACAACAAGAACAACCAGCCATTGGAATAATCTCTCCAGGGATGTGATGGGTTCCCCAACATCAGACACTTTTAAGATTCAGCTGTACAAGGTGCTGGGCCATCTTGTCCAGACCATGCTTTTGCCAAGAAATGTTGGACCAGATGATTTTTGAGGTCCCTTCCAACCTAGTATTCTATGAGTCTATGATTCAGTGCATTCAAGCAACATCAAGACAACAGCACAAACAATGTCCCTTTTCTACAAATCACTGTTGTTTTCTGTTTATTTATTTGGAAGCCTGGTATTAAAGATATACGTGCAGTAAGCCATCAAAAACAGGAAGAATGTGGTTTCTGTCTGTTACCATAGATACAGCTCCATAATTAGGAGAGTAGAATCTCCTGTTCATTAGTGAGAATCTACCTGTATCAGGGTCAAGCATGCAACAAGCTCTGGAGGGATAAATTATCCCACCATCATTCCTGCTATGAAAGTCTTATCTGATCTCTGGCTTTCCTCTTCCTGTGTTGTTACTGGTGAAGTCAGAGTTCATCATATTTCCTGTGCTATTTAAAGAACTTCTCGGGCTGGTACGTTATTTTAAGCCTGCCTCTGTGTTTTTTAAAATACCAACAGGAAGCATTTACCCTAAACAAATCATAGTAACTTAACAGTTCTCAGCTGATATTGAAAGGCCAGACTTGGCATTTTATATATGTATAAACAAGATTACGTTTGAAAACAGAGGACTCTGGACCGCGTAACATTTTCATTTTCTGCCCACTCTTCAAACAAGCTTTCCATATTAGGGAACCCTGTCACAACTGCTTGGGAAGGCCTTTCACAGCTTGGTGTACGGCATATGTATCATGCTGAAAAGATCCTGTTGTTGCAAGGGGTGTAGATATGATTCAAGAGCACAAAAACTGTAACTTCTGACAACAACTGACTGTGAAAGCAGCATTGTATTGTGCCAGGCCTGTTTGGGTCCAACACTTGCAGTTAATTCACCCATATACACCTGAAATCTTCCATGATATTTATTCTGCTCAGTAAGGAGACTGTTACCAGGTCCCCCCCAAATTACTTAGCCCTAGGTCATTTTCACATGATCTCTTTTCTCATGTGGAGCCTATACAAACAGAATGTCAACTTTTTTGAAAGTTTTATAAATGTGGTAGTATTTTTTTTCCAGTCAAATAGGCAGAATTATGGCTTGTTATTTATCTGATGAATTTGCAAGGGAAAGGCTATGGAAAAGATCTGAGGTCACTCACAAAATCAGCAAGACTCCTTAGTGCTATGTGTCCTGGATCACAGGCTGTCTCTTCTGAGAAAGAGGAGCAACTTACATGCATAGGATTTCTCTCAAGTGTGATGTAGGAGGACGGTATAGGTCAGGCGGTTACCAAACACACCTTAATATGAACATCCCACATAGGAAAGAAAATCTAACTTAACTCTTATTTATCCTTGTTATTAAATTTGTTTTCTCCTTTGTTTTTTTAACCTTCTGGTTCTATGACATTTAAAGTAAAAAGCAAACAGAAGATCAGCTGAACCCAAACCAGGTTGTTGGCAGCTGGTCCCAGAGTTGGAAAGAAGCCAAACCACGCTGGCTCATGGGTGTGCAAACAAGTATCGCTAACAATGAAACAATTTTTCTGTTATTCCTCTTGCCTAGGAGGCATGTGGCTCAGCTTGGTCCACAGACCCAACCTCCTCCAAGTGTTAGTGCTGCTGTGGGTGTTAATTCCTCAACAATTTGCAAAGACAGTGACATCCAAAGATACACTGGAAGTGATCTCTTCCCCACTAACATCCTCTTAAATGTGCAAGGGCAGCTTCCTTCCCTTGAGCTCTGACAACCACAAATTCATAGATGCTCTCCAGGCCCACATATACAGAATCTCAGAAAGGCTGAGGTTGGAAGGGACCTCCTCAAGGACATCACCAGTTGCACAGGACCATTTCCAGATGACTATTAAAATCTTCAAGGTTGGATACTCCACCACCTCTCTGGGGAACCTGTTCCTCTGCTCAGTCACCTTCACAGTAAAACAGTGAAGTGTATCCTCAAGTTCAGATGGAAACTCCTATGTTTCAGTCAGTTCCCATTGCCTCTGGTCCTGTCACTGGGCACTTCTGGAAAGAGCCTGGCTCCACCTTCTTTACACCCTCCCTTCAGATATTTATAGACATTAGTGAGAACTGCCCTGCCCTGAGCCTTCCAGTACCAAAAGAGAGCCTACAGGAGAGATGGGGAGGGACTCCATGAGGGACTGTAGTGATAGGACAAGGGGTAATGGTTTTAAATTGAAAGAGGGGAGATTCAGATTAGATATTAGGAAGAAACTCTTACTGTGAGGGTGGTGAGACACTGGAACAGGTTGCCCAGAGAAATTGCGGATGCCCCATCCCTGGAGATGTTCAAGGCCAGGCTGGATGGGGCTTTGAGCAACATGCTCTAGTGGGAGGTGTTCCTGCCCATGGCAGGGGGGTTGGAACTTGATGATCTTTAAGATACGTTCCAACCCAAACCATTCTATGATTCTATTTTTCTCTTTTTAAAGAGACAAAGCCTTTTCCCTTTCAAAAACTGATTCTCCCTCCTTCCTTTCTGTTTAGGATTAATCCATTCCTGCCTCCTAGCAACCACTTGCCATTACAACGCCAGCCAAGACAGCCAGTAAACATCCGCTGTTTACCTAATGCAAGTGGAGTTAATGAACTGTTTGTAAGTACTGTTCTCTCTAGCTAGTACAGCCTGAAAATCTACAGCCACGTACCCCTCTGTCAGCACTCTCAGGAAAGAGATCTTGAGATTATCAGCAAACACAGCAACATGCTGCTGACTGATAAATCTGTGCTTGAGTAACTAGGGAAAAATATGCTCTTCCTTTGACATACCAAACACAGATCTGTATCTGGACTTTCTATGGACTCGATGAATGCCACACAGTGACTGCTGAGGAGCTGACAGGAATAGGACCTACACTCATCCATTTAACAAGAGCGCCTGCATTTGATGCTTAGTTATTCTGGGATCCTTCTTTAGTCATTGGGGAGAGGCACGTCCTCTCTGTCTCCTCTCCAGTGGAGAGCAATTTAAATCTGAATCAG
Organism: Gallinago jamesoni; assembly: GCA_025769975.1. Lineage (NCBI taxonomy): Eukaryota > Metazoa > Chordata > Aves > Charadriiformes > Scolopacidae > Gallinago > Gallinago jamesoni. Next base: position 14,316,652 of record JAOQGH010000019.1, read on the forward strand.
TCTCTAGGGGTGCCCCTTTCTCTCTATTCACTAACTCCACAGGAGTTAAGACAGCTAGACTTCTGACTTGGGCTTCTTACCACCTGAAGGTAAGTAGGGTGAATCTGGGTGTACTTCAGGAAATCACTGTGTTTCACCTATGTCCCTATTTCCATGTATGAATAAGTAAAAGATGTATAACTAGGCTGGAATCGTCTTACATTTCCTCCACATAATTTGAACTGTGCTAAACATCTCAGAGATGCACCTAATGTCATGCAAAACTGTGGTCAGTGTAGATGTTACTGAAACGTGAAAGTTTTCATTATACTGTTTATTTAAACTCCTCCTTCGGTGGTTCCCAGTGATAGAACGAGGGGACACAGGCTCATGCTGGAACATAGGAAGTTCCACTCAAATATGAGGAAAAACTTCTTTATGGTGAGGGTGACGGAGCTCTGGAACAGGCTGCCCAGGGAGGTCGTGGAGTCCCCTTCTTTGGAGATCTTCAAGACCTGCCTGGATGCAGTCCTGAGTGATGTGCTCTAGGCATTCCTGCTTTAGCAGGGGAGTTGGACTAGATGATCTCTAGAGGTCCCTTCCAACTCTGACAATTCTGTGATTCCATGATTCCATGGTTCCTGGGGAATCCTCTATCGTTCTAGCCTGGTGTGTATGCAGAAGACATACAGGTCCCTACTCTGCTTATTTTACTGACAACTGTGTGCCAAAACACTTTTTCTCCTAATACAAATTTTAATAGAAATATTGTCTTAAGAGATTCTTATCCCATTGTCACAGAGCTCTTTACTGTGCTAACACTACTGTGCAATCATGATATAATCCAGATCAATAAACAAACCTAACCTGAAAAAGAAGCTTCCAAAACCTGAAGGTCTCTTAGACTGCATTTGAGAGAGCACTACCTTTTGTAATAAATACTAAGGTGGTTGTGTGGAGAAATCTAATTCTCAGCTGTAATCAGATGAGGTTTACTAATCTGCTTTTGGCATGTAAACACCAAGGACACACAAAAAGTATTTTACACAATAGTTAATATGGTAAGCTGTATGTGGAATACTTTGGAGAGCTCAGACAGGAGAGGTGGGATTCATCTCACTTCATGTTACACCTTTGCAACACGGATCTCTGCAGCCAAAGAGGCTGCCCTATGCTTCTTTACAGATAATGGAGAGAAACAGCCTTTTAAAAATGTGATTAATTTCAGATGATAAGATGAATTGTGCTCTGCTAAGTGCCTATTTCTCACCACTGACTGTAAGGAAGCATGGAGTGACTAGCTCAGCTGTGGACATCTGTATTGTAGATAAGCTATGAATTCCTCCCTGCTTTTCCTTGCAGAAACTTTGTCACACTGCTGCTGCTTTTAGGTGTGTGTGTGTATGCACATGCACGTACATGCATTATACACACATATATGTGTGTACATATATATACACACACAATTTAATTCTAAGATAACATACATGTCTGTATGTGTTAGTCTCCATGCATAAGCCCATTCCCTTCTGATCTTCCTGCCAAAGAAGATTTCTCTTTATAAAAAGTGACAATGATATGTGCTACAAATCATGTGGACTCTTCAAAGCTGAGAATAAAGGTGACAAATCAGGGCCCTAGCCCTCCATCATCCCGCTAACTAGTAAATAGCAGAAGATTCAACTGCTAGCAACAGCTCTCTTCTTGCACTCAATAGTTGGGACATCCTAAGCACAAAACTAGAGCAGCACCATGTTAGCATAGAAAAGCAGCCAGTCCTTGGATGTCCATGCTCCATAGGCAGTTTAAGCATACCTCCTTGTAAACCCCACTAAATGATGTAAGAATGTACAAACTCCAAACTTCCAAGGTTCTCCCTTTAACTAGGAGGAAATTTTAAGTTAAAGAAGTTAGCTAATAACCATATAATGAGTCAGAGGTTGTTTGCTGTGGACAGTGTGTTTACTGTGCATTCTTGCACAAATATTCCTATCTCCTCCACTATACGCACTACATAAACTAAGTATTCTTTCCTGTGCCTTGTGAATTAATCCATCCATTGCAGTCACATATCTAGAAGGTGCTAGGGCTTAACCACCCTAGGTACCTAGAGGCACCTCTTCAATCTGAGGTGCTGAATTCAGCCTGAACTTCCCTGTTGCTCCTCTCTCAGTTTGCAGACACTACATATGTGTTGGATCTGCAAGAGTCAGTGGCATGAGAAAAATCCAAATACAGTTTTAAAAACAGCAAGTAAGTGTATTCACAGGTTGACCAACATCTGGAGATTTCTGGGTCTGACTAGCTGCATTCTACATTGATTCAGGAAAACTGAGAATTAAATGAAATCCCAGCCTCCTTCCTGCTGCTTTTCTGTCTCTTTGGACTAAAACCAAACTCTGCAGCGCACAAAGTATTGCTTGTCAGAGTGCTTTCCTGCCAGAGCAATTTGCAAACTCAAACTATGCATCACAACAATCTTACAAGGTGGAAAGGAAATTAAAAAGTTGGCAACAAAACATCACTTGTTGGAGCAATGTCATGTAGGTCAAAGCCTGCCTTTGGGCCTAGGGATTTTAAGAAATGGGCCACGGGAACACTGAGACAGATGACAGGATCTCCATACACACACACACACCCCCCCCAGTATGAATGGGAATGGGGGCTACTCAGTGCTTACACAATCTTGGGCATCCCTCAAGTTTTATTGTTTCATCGCTCAGAGAAACAAAGTGCTTTTGTGAAAACCAGTCTCAAAAAGCCAGACTTTTACACTATTTAAAGCATCAGAATGGTGACTAATAAGATCTCAAAAGCACCTACATCCCCAGCTCCCGTCTCAAATCCCACAAATACCAAACTGACTCTTTATATACTTAAACACTTTTTAAAAGCATGGCCTTAAATAAGGCACACCAAATATAAATCTCAGAAGCTGCAATCTGCCATCCCCTGAAAAAAACCCTGCCTCCAGAACCAGTTTCCATCCCTTTGTATTGTCTCCTGTTGGCTCTCTGCAACATCTGCAGACACTGTGGCACCATTTGGGCAATCTCTAGTGGTCGCCTTTTCTGCCAGTTCAGAGTTTGTAATTTCTATTTCTTCCTGTTTTTGAAGTGGCTTATCTGGCACAAAGTTATTACAATGTTATTATTTGCTGGCCAATGAAAGTACGATTAAAGCAAAGAATATAAAGAGGCTCTGGAAAAAGATGTAATTTAAATCCTTGCTGATAAATTTAATTCCTCTGTAGCCTACCACTGAGTTTAGAATGAGAGGTGGGCCTCCATCAACTTTAACATCTGGACCAAGAGCCACAGGATGAATTCCCATTAGCTCTTTTCTTTACAACAGACAAAAACTACTTACTTCTTTAACCCTAAACTTCCCAGGAATTGGTACATTCAGACTCCAGGAAGAGCTGTGAAGTAAAACTCCATCTTTGTATCAAGCAAGAGGCTAGAGTTCTGCTGCTCTGTAGTTTCATGATGCTTGGCAGAAGACTTTACCTCCTGAGAGGACTCTGGGTGATGATGCTTCCCAAAGGTACAGAGCATATGAGAGAGGCAGTCGGGAACTGACCGCTGGTAAAGATGGAGTGTGAAATTCCTCTTCTCCTACTACCTCACCTGAAACTCGTTCCTCTCTTTTAGTGAGAGTTTGAAGCAGAAGGAAGAATTTTGAGCTCACTGAATGTGGTCCTCTGGGAACTATCATATTTATTTATCAGAAATTATTCTCAGCGGCCCTTCCTGGGAGGAGCAGGAGGGAAGACCCTATAGGCTTTTTGTAACTGATTTGTGATGGGTTAGGTATACAAAGCATAAAATAAAGAGCCTTCTATTAGGCTTAAGTGACCCAGTCACTGGTGAAAGGAAAAACAAACAAAGAGCTTCCCTTAGCTCAAACACTGTGGTGTTCTCAGCTTGTGAACACTGACTGTCTTGATATTATGCACATATAGCCAGGCTATGGCCTTCCCCACGTTTGCCCTTTCAGTAGCCACATCCTGGCTAGCCCACAATGCACAAACCCTGCATGGCCACCCAGGCTGGGAGTGTGAGAACGGCAGATGCAGGAGGGAGAACAGCGGCTGAGGGCAGCACGGAGAAGCATGCACTACAAATGGCATAAAATGCTGAACAAAAGATGCAGACGTGGAGAAAGCTGGAGTCCTCCAGGTCGAGGGAATTCTCTCCCCACCAGCTTGGCTGGGAGCCACATTCCTGAATTCCTGGCCCTGCCACAGAACAAGGCAGCGTTGTAGAGGCAAAGGCTGAATGCTTTGTTGTGGGTAATGTATGTCAGGACAGCTTGAACAGAAAGCCAAAGTTTTACAGTTCCTCTGCTGGCCATATCCTGCGACCTGAACTTAAAAGCATTTAACAGATGATTAGTAGACTAAGTTATTCTGTAGTCTCTTTTGATACAACCGACTGAATTTTAAACAGTTTCTCTTACACTGAACTGAATTTTCTTGGATTAATCTACAGCCTTGCTTCCTGAAATGTTTTTAACTTGATTTAGAAATTCAAAGACACCAAAGTATCAAGAATAACTTTCTGCTGAGACTGCTAAAGAGATTTTACCTTGCAAACCAAGCTCTGAGAACCACAATTGCTTCACACAAAATATGACCAGAGACTCACACTTCCATCAGCAGTATATATGCCATTAAAGCCTGCTTCTTTCATGTGCTGAAACAGCACAACAGATAAGAAGTAGGAACAGACACAATGTTCTGGTATTGACTGTATTTTAACTATGTCTTAGGTGAATTACTCACCCACCTGTTTTCCAGAGGGTGAGAGATATTGGAGTTAGACATTTGGGAACAGTGTGTTCATGTATTGATGTGACACACAGGCAAGGGAAAAATTTGGAGTCTGGATGCATTACTTCATTATCTTCTCTGAAAAAGGCCTTCCCCTCTTCCTTTATAAGTCGTGTGCATTAGGGAATAGAGAATTTGCCACTACTACCTCCCCCCCCAAAAAACCCCACCCACATCCTATCATATAGGTCCTTCCCTGGCTAGGTATGTGTAGGGGGAAGAGGATATCATAGAATCATAGACAATTTTGGGTTGGAAGGGATCTTCAAAGATCACCTTATACAACCCCCCTGCAATGAGCAGAGATATATTAAGTGAGATCAGGTAGCTCAAAGCCCAATCGAACATCACCTTGAACGTTTCCAGGGATGGGACATCTACCACCTCTCTGGGCAACTTTTTCTAGTGTTTCACCACCTTCATTGTAAAATATTTCTTCCATATATCTAAATTATACCTATATCTACCCTCTTTTAGTTTAAAACCATTACCCCTTGTCCTATTGCTACAGACCCTGCTGGGGCCTTGCAGCTCAGAAGGCCAACTGCATCTTGGGTTGCATCAAAAGAAGCATCACGAGCAGGTTGAGGCAGGGGATTCTGCCCCTCTACTCTGCTCTTGTGAGGCCCCACCTGGAGTACTGTGTCCAGCTCTGGAGCACTGTGTCCAGCTCTGGAGCCCTCGGCACAGGAAGGACACGGACCTGTTGGAGCAGGTCCAGAGGAGGACCACAAAAATAAACAGAGGGCTGGAGCACCTCTGCTATGAGAGAGGTAGGGTTGTCCAGACAGGACAAAAGAAGACTATGGGGAAACTTTAAGGCCTTTCAGTACTTAAAGGGGGCTTATAAGAAACATGAGGATAAAGGTCCCTTCCGACCCAAACTATTCTATGATTCTATGCTCTTGCAGTGGTCCCAAACGTACTAAAATCTCTGTGTTATTTGGATCCTGATGAGAAAAAGGAGAGAGGGAGAGAACTATTGATCATGGCTCGAAAGAGCATGAATGACAAACAGCAAGAATCAGAATAGATGTTTCTGGGTGTGTGAACAGTACAACTGCAGTTTCTCTTTAGAAACACATCCATCAGAGGCTCATTTACCATGAGGTGAGCCAGCCAATTGGAAATCCATAAAATAAGTCATTTTTGTTTTTCTCATGAAGTGGACAAGACAAGACACCTCCAAACTTCTCTTTTTTCTTTTTTTTTTTTTTTAATTTTTGTTGTTGTTGTTGGTTTTGTTTGTTTGTTTTTTCTTTTTTCCCCAATCAGATTCCCTTCAGGTTTTCAGTCTGAGGTGACTGAATCATAACTTTTGAAGAAAGTTTGTTTTCTAATACCAGGTCTGAACCAAAGGCCATTCAGAATCCTTTTCTTCATGGAAATTCTTCTATTTCTGTTAAATTTGATAACAGCTTGTTTTTACAAAATAAGACATCGATGCCAAATTGAAGCTGGCAATATCACTTAAAGAAGTGTCACTCTGGATATAAACAGGAAATGTTTAGAGTGCTGATCCAGTGATTAATGAATATTTCCACATCTATATAGCAGCCAATTTTCTCTTTCCTTGGAGGTTACTCCATTACATAAGCTACAGAAGGGCCAGAACTTTGGTCCACATGTTGAAGTATATGAAAAATAGCATTTCTGTGCAAATACTGGCATAGTTTTCTCCCTTTGAAATCAATTACAGGCATTCTCTCTTACTCCAGTGGGAGTGGGAAGCAAGCCAACGTCGGAAAGGTTTTTTGCTCACACCTCTTTTTTAGGGCCAAAGCAGTTTTCTTCTGTAAGGGTTCTCAGCCTTCCTTAAGTCCATTCATAGACACCACTCCTTAATAGTCTGACTACAGCTTAGTGAGAAACACCTAATTTTCTGAACTCTTGGACACCCTAATATTTTTCTTTGCTGGGAGAAGAAAAGTGAATTTGAGTAGCTCTGAACCCTCTTGTATGGATCTAGCCAGACACCCACAGTAGTCTTTTTAGGCTGCCCATAATCTAAGTACACGTTTAAAGGGAGCCTAACAACAGAGCCCTCTAATTGCCTGATCTAATTGTCTGACCAAAGAGTACCAATTTAGGATAACAATAGCACAGGGCAGAACTTGTTAGCTGGTACACGTTGTTCCCAGACCAGCAAACCAGTGAAAAGAGAAAAATAAAGGAGTGTGTATTTATGTCATCTTCTCTATTTTTTTTGCAAGGACACAGAAACCCCAGGCACCCAAGGGAGCCAAAGACCTTCAGGACAACTGCTTAACTTGGCACTTTAAATTGCAATCCAAGCATATCAGCATTTGTTTGGTGGAATTTCTGAGACTCAAAACCTGCACTGACCAGAGCCTCTGCGGGCAAACTGAAAAGAACAATCAGGTGGAAAAAGAAAAACATGCCAGTGCTTTTCTGGTGAACTCATAGACAAGTTTAGACTTACCCTTGAGAGCCAGCCAGCTGTTCTTGAGCTTCTGCAAGGTGTCAAGAGATCTCTGCTTTTGCTGGAAGCAGCACAAATGATGAGGACTCCACAGGAGACAGGGTTACAAGTCAGCATTTGATTTCCTGTAATCTGTTCTTTTTGGAGAGACTTTTCTTTGGTATTATCAAGCACAAGACTGTCTTCTTCCTGCTTTAGCCATATGCTGGGCGTCCGAGCTCTCCAGTAGCCCCTTGTTATGTGTGAGCAGGAGAAATCTCTGTATAAACATTCACCTACAACATAAAGGCTGTCTGAGGTAATAACTTGGCAGAAAGAACTCTCTTATGTAAGAGGAGTTGCCCCAACCTAAAATGTGTCTACTGCATAGCTTTCAGGAATGAAGATTGTTTAAAGTTAGTAACTCACTGTGTAATAGTTAACTTGGAAAAATGTGATTGTTCATATCAGAAGGAGGTTGCCTTATGAAAAAAGAAAAAAGAGGTGTGGCAAGTTTAACCTTCTTTACTAATGTTTAATAGTCAGGAAAAAGCTATAAGCAATATATAGCTTTATTCTGTAGAAATAAATGCATCATATATATATATTGTGTTTTTATTGTGTAAATTTACATAGCAACTAAATAGTCTCATTAAGGTCATGACCTCAAGTTTGCTGAAGTCCATGGAAACTGCAATTGACCTAAATGACTTTGGATAATTACCAGACCCAAATAAATTTAGAAGTCTCTAGTAAAGCCCATACAATAAAGACTTAATTAAGCCTTCAGACTTAAGTAAGACGTAAGTGGGGCAAAAGCACTCTGAAAGTCTGGCTCGTCTCTTGAGGCACTTTTTCTCTCACTTTTCTTATAGTTCTAATCAAAAGACTACCTCACCTATTTGAAAAACAATCAAAGGCCCGTGATGTTCTATGCTGTAATGCTGACTTTAATTCACAACCAAGAAAATAAACTGAACTTAGTGTTTATTCCTTTCTATTTTTCCCCGTTCTGCTTGCATGTGTGGGAATATGCGTATTTTCATTTCTTTATTTATTTTGTGATCATTTTGTGCTTCCTGAAGCCACAGCTCTCAGAGTCAAACGTATTTGCAGTATAATCAGACACTGTTAAGGGAACAGGCAAGCTTTTCCTCTCCCTTTTCAAAGAGATTAGCTATGCTGTCATGTTTCTGTATCATAATTTCTTTTTAAAGTACAAACAGTTGTTTGCTTAACCACTTGCCAGTAAACAGACATCAGTTTGATCTCCCCCTTCTTATTTGAGTGACTTGTGCCATCCTACCAGTATAGATCTTGGTATCTCAGATGTAGGAAAGACTACAGCTGTAGGAGTCTGACTACAAGAATGGGGCTGCATTAGTGTATATATAGGTACACGCAGATTTATGCATTTGGGAAAAAAATAAAGAGAAGGCTAATTATTTGTGCAAAATTTACAACCAAGTCCCAACTTCTTAGTATGGTTAGGTATTTAGGTACCAGTTACTTCCTTAATAATGCCAAAAATGGGCAAAGGAGATATGTATATTAAAATTAAACACATTTATTTGGGTCCTTCCATAGTCTAATTGTACTCAAAAAAACTTGAAGCATAGACTGTGGAGGAATGACATAGACCGTAACGATTTTATTTTTGAAAAACAAAACCCTACAGACTGTCTGCAGTCCCAGAGTTTGTTTGAAATCTAATATAACTTAAGCAGGTCTTTATTCTTTCATTCATTCCTTAAGACAATGTTAAACTGGATTTTATTTTGTTCAGGTCTCTGGTTCAACTATATAACTTTCCTTTCTTGCAGGAGGTTTTGGGAATATTTTACCATTAGTAGATCTAACTTTTAATCTGAACAAAGGTAAAATTGTCTCTAAAGTTACATTCTTTTGGAGAAATGAATGAAAATTCCATTCACTCGTGAGGAGTGAATGAGGATCATTCACTCACAATCCACACTTCATAAGGGTTTATGCATTTACTCTACTCTGCAAGAATTTCTTGTTTATGTACAACTCTCTACAGCAGATCTGTTAGAAAAGAACATACGTCGCAGGAAGCAAGTCATCCCAGTGACTGCTTTAGGTAAACAGGTGCGTTCATAAAACATCTCTATGCGGTCATAGAGAGGTCTTCAGACTCAAATACCAATCAGACTCCTACATCCATTATTAATATGGAAGATACTATGGGTGTCAAGTTTGTTTAACACAACATACTGTTAGAGACCTAAGCTAGTTCCATTGAACTGATACCTCAAGTCTATGTAAAACCACTTTTTGAAACAGACTTGCAATTTTCATATTTCCTAGCAGGGTACTCAGCAAAGAATTAGGATGCACTGTTTTTAGCTCCATATGAGCTAATAAGAATACAAAAGTGTTCTGTATTGTAGTATTTTAATGCATTACCATGCAAAATATTCCACAATAAAGTATTTACAGTACTTTATACAGAAAAGAGATCGGAATCACTTCCTTTTAAGAGGGTCTTTGAAATGTATCATAGATATTTTGAACTTTGCTGTAGTCTGAACAGAGTCATTTGGAGGAGCAATAGTGCTACCAGTGCTTTGGATAGATTTTTCAGGGTACAGTGAGGACTGGCTGCTCCCTAAGGGAATGGGATCCTGGAACTGTGCACAATAAAGGGATGGCAGGGCAGGGAGCTCATCAGCCAGAGCTCAGACCCCATACTGCCCAAGGTCAAGCCAGGAAGTAAATCCACATGTCAGGATCAGGGTCAGATTTGATGAGGGCAACCCAAGGTAAGACACATCTCAGTAATCAGAGAGCAGGTCCACAGTGATGAGACACGTCTGAGAACAAACAAGAAAGTCTATCTGCAGATCAGCATCAATGGGATCCACTGCTAGGCTGGGCTGTGGAATATTGGCCAGACCAATATTCCTGCAACATACCTCCAGCAGGGACTAAATCCCTGACATGAGCTGAAAAGAGGCACCTGGTTCCAAGGGCAGGTTACAGAATCATAGAATCACAGCATGATACGGGGTTGGAAGGGACCTCTGGGGATCACCTAGTCCACCCCACCTGCCAAAGCAGGTCCACCTAGAGCAGGTTGCATATGTCCAAGTGGGTTTTGAATGTCTCCAGAGGCAGAGACTCCACCACCTCTCCGGGCAGCCTGTTCTAGTGCTCTGCCACCTTCAAAGTAAAGAAGTTCCTCCTCTTCAACCAGTGAATATTTGGATGGAGGCTCCAGCCCAAAACTATTTCAGAAATAGAGATATTACACCTGGTCACGACTATCGCATGCTCTGTTTTTGTTGCATGCTCTAAAGAAGGGGGTTTTGAAAGTATTCAGCCATGACCCTGGTAATGAAATACACTCTCTATGACAAAAGCACAACAAGTAACACTACAGCATGGACAAACAGTGAAGAAAATGAAGGCTCAGAAGAAAAAAATATGCAATGAGAGATTCAAAGCATTTCAGAGTGGGTTTTATGTGTGTACATCTTTGTAACCCTTGGTCCTGTGTTTTTTCTAGCATGTCTAGTTTGAGTCTACAAATAATTAAACAACCTGCCACTTCTCAGTAGCATTTACAGTCAGCACTCTCATTTCAGGCTGTCATTCAGATTTAAACTGAGCATCAAGAATGCAGAGTCTTACTTTGGAATTTTTACAGATACCACACAGGTTCGGCCCAAGATGCTTCCAATTATACCCAGAACCATCTCTCTTCAGGTCATGTGTTTCTATGATATACACACACACAAGGAGTCTGGTGTTGGTCTAAAAGACTCTGTGTCATGTCTACATGTCATGCATGTAGGCTGAAGGTTAAAGGAATGGGAGAAGTTGCAGGTTTGTAAGTATAATATATTTTTTCACAAGATAAGTGGTGGACTTGAGAAGCTACTATATTCTTCTGTATGCACTTGCAGCTTTTAAACCATCAGAAGAGGAACAGTTGACCTAAATCCCTATAAAACAGTGTTGATTTCCATTTACACCACACACAGCTGCAGAAAAGATAAGCAAATAGTCTAAGTGCACCTTAGCTGGCTTAGTCAAGCATTTTCCCTGCTGAATAGGACCACAATTTTCACTGGAGGGTTTCAACTCTGGAAGCTTGTGACATTTTGTATGACACAGAGATCATTAGTTCAGCAGCCTTCTGTTGTTAATACATCCCTTAAGTAAAATGATATCCCTCATTCCTTGTTAGGAAATGATCCAGAAAGCTTGTTTGTTCTGGCAGTGTTTTGCATGCAAGTTAAAACTTAGCTACCCATCTCCTCACCTTCCTGTCTCAGCAGATTCTGTATCTGGAAAGAACTGACAGATCAGTCTGATTCTCATTTCCAAGATGGAGAAATTAGACTTGAAACCATTAGCAGAATGCTTTTCCCACAGCCATGCCTTTTATTTCTGTATTTAGTCTGAGCATGCCCTTTCTTATGAAGAACCATCAGTTGTGCTTTGTCCATGCTTAGAATCCTGAAGTTAGGAGAATGGTTTCATCTATGTATATACTTCAGTTTCTCATTTCTTAACAAGGAATTAAGTTAGCAGTGCATAGACAGACAGAGACAAATTGTCAGGTAATAAATAGACTTCACATAGATGCTAAAAAAAACCCAAACAATAAAAAAGAGATCAAATATTCATGCTGCACATTTTTATGAAACAAGATGACGGGAGGGAAGTTTTTCCCGTATATGCTGTTGAGAAGACCACTACTGTTCCATACACAGACAGTGGAAGACTACAAAGGCAGTAATAATGGACTTTAAATAGCAGCCAGAATGATGAAGCTTAAGTCTTAAGGAAAACTTTCTTCTAAGAAAAACAGTGAAGTTCTAGCATGCCTTGGTTACAGAAACCAAAGATGGAGATTCCAACTTTGGAGGCTTTTAAGAACAGGCTATCCAAATATTGTTTAGGAATGACAAGTGTTCTGTCTTGAGGAAGGAGATGGTCTTACCCTGGGAAAAGGAGAGGGACCAAACAAACTCTTAAGGGTCTCTTTGCAAGACTTTTTTCTTATTCTTTGTATTTCAGCAGAGATGACTCATGGCCTGGAAAATCTGGTTTACTAATGGAGATTAAAAAGCAATTGATCTACTAAGTTTGTGAAACACTAGAAACTCCAAAGGGTCACTGTCTTGTAGGATATACCGCAAGGAGGACAGTTCTCATTTACCAAACTGGCAATTTAATCTATCAAGGGTCCAGGCAAGTGTTTGTGGTGGGAATCTATATTTAGAAAAATATTTTTAAAAATGTGCTACATAAGCACTGGTCATTAGAGACCTGATGACATACCTCCACACTAGCACTTGGGGTGGCATTTAATTTACTCTTCTTGCTTATGAAAATCTGTCCTCAACTAATTGTCTAGGTCCCTTTTATAGTCAGTGGGGAGAGACAGACACCTTTTGGAGGTGGGAGATCATTCTCAAGGCCAACAGCATCCTGGCCTGTATCAAGAACAGTGTGGTGAGTAGGGCCTGAGAGGTGATCGTCCCCCTGTACTCGGCACTTGTGAGGCCTCACCTCGAGTACTGTGTCCAGTTTTGGGCCCCCTACCATAAAAAAGACATTGAGGTGCTGGAGCGGGT
>JAOQGH010000019.1:14334216-14355413 GCA_025769975.1 Gallinago jamesoni
CTTTGTCATAGAAGGAGATCAGGTTTGTCAAGCAGGACCTGCCCCTCATGAACCCGTGCTGGCTGGGCCAGATCGCGTGGGTGTCTTTCATGCTTTCATGATCTTCCCAGGCACCGAGGTGAAACTGACAGGCCTGTAGTTCTCTGGATCATCCTTCCAGCCCTTCTTGTGGATGGGCATCACATTTGCTAGACGCCAGTTGGCTGGGACCTCCCCGGTTTCCCAGGACTAGGACAAGTCTCATACAATTCTGGTCCTTGGAAAATATTTGCAGGTTTCTTTCAACTCTGTTCTGTGATGGAAACACTCTGAAATTGTACTTCTACAATTCCCCAGAAAACGGAGAAAACAGTTCCCACTCAACAGTAGGGTACACATAGTGACTAGCAAAATACTTGGCAATCACTCACAGTCTGCATGAAAAGTACACACATGATGTGTCCCTCAACAACTGGTAAGCGACATAACATGAAAAGGTATTATGATTATACAACTGAACGTGACATGGCTATAGTTTCATAAGAAAGCTATTAAAATCGTAAGGTCAATGCATTTCTTTTTATCCTGTCATGCTGTTCTTACACCCCACTGTTTTGCCAGCTGAGCTTTTTTTCTCTTGAATAACCTTATTGAAAATAAAATGCATGAAATCTAGGCGTAGCCTTGTCTGCAGCTTAAGAAAACCTTTGAAGAGCTCACAGAATCACATCTCATTAAGAACTGCATGAAGTATCAAGACCAAAAAAACCTGGTCCGGCCTGACAAACCCTGCAAACCAGGGTGATGCCACCAGCCAGGAAACATGTAGTGGCCCATCAGGTTGCTAGGGTAACTTGGCTTTATAGCACTTGGCTCCCATACTTTTTTTCAAAACCACCCCTACAACTGTATGACACCGTGAATCTCTGCAGTGATATATAAATGTGTCTCTCTCAGCAAATCCTGCAGTTTTTCCTTAGAGGTTCAGAACTGGTTGTAACTGGGCCCTTTCATCAGCCACAGGGTGTGTGATAGATAAATGGCCTAATTCTCACTTGTACCAAAGTGCTTATGCTGATATAGCCCCTAATATAAATGTGATGATAAAGCTACTTGAATGGTACATTATCCTCTTCTAATACAGAAACAAGCCTTAATGGTACAGCTGCATTCATGCTGCAGACAGTCTAAACTTGGAAGTTTTACTGGCAGAGATATGCTGGTTAAGAATGTGGGGAAAAGACATCACACACCTCTCTGACAACTGTACTGGCAGACACCCCAGAGGTGTCCCTAGATAGACAAAACAAGTTTCTGCAGGATAACTCTAGCTGTCTGTGCATGCTCTGCCCACATGAGGAGCAAGATAGGTTGAATTATCTTAGGTGCCTTTCACTGAGGTTGACCCAAGGTGTAAAACCATAGTTGTGCCAGCCTAAAAGTCAGTAAAGCTATTGAATTCCAGGAATTGGTAAAGGCAGTAACAGCAAAACAACTCTTTTGCCAGTGTACGTGTTTTTTCCCCAAGGAAGGAAGTGCACAACTGTAACTAATAGCCTGAAGAGCTTGGGTTATACATCTTCAATCATAACAGGAAAGTTAAAATAGTCCAGAAGTTGAGGTAGTCTGAGACCATTTTACTCTCCGAGTAAAGGTGACTGCAGTAAGAGATAGTTTAGGACAATATATCGGAAGAGTTGTTAAGTAGATCATGTAGAACTATTGAGCCATGGGAATTTATTAGGTGGAGGCAATAACACTATTGTAGGAGAGGTAAAATTGCAGGCTCAGGCAATGATGTCAGAGAAGCTGTACTCAAACAAGGAAGGGAATTCCAAGGAATGGCAAATTTGAACATCCCATTTGTGACTCAGAAGCTGGGGAGGCTATAAAAGCCTCCCTACTGCCTCGTGTACAATACTCCGTCATGTACAGTTTCCCTCCCATTGTTTCACAGGGCTAAAATTAGTGCAGAGAGTGATTGTGGGGAACATATATGGAAATAAGGAAACTTGGCTGAACATGGCTTTCTTTTTCAACTTATTTGTTGTGCTCTTAATGAAAGAAAATAACTTTACTTCAGACCTTGTTCAACCTACTAGAAACTCTGTATTTCTACAGCATTTCCTGTCACAGAGAAGGGACAATCTTTTCAGACCAAAGTCAAGCAAATAAGATGTCCAGTGTGGAATAGCCATATGCTTTATTGTGGCATTTCATTTAGTATTTCATTGATGATTTCATTGTAAGTCTTTCCTTGTAAGTCTTTCCTTGTAAGTCTTACGAGGAAAGGCTGAGGGAGCTGGGGTTGTTTAGTCTGAGGAAAAGGAGGCTGAGGGGAGACCTTACCATGCTTTATAACTACCTGAAGTGGGGGTGTAGAGAGGTGGGGGTCGGTTTCGTCTCCCAAGTCACAGATGATAGGACAAGGGGCAATGGCCTCAAGTTGCGCCAGGGGAGGTTTAGATTGGATATTAGGAAACATTTCTTCATGGAGAGGGCTATTGGGCATTGGAATAGGCTGCCCTCCATCCCTGGAGGTGTTCAAAAGACAGGTTGACGTAGTCGTTAGGAATATGGTTTAGTGATTTTTGTCAGGGTTAGGTTGATGGTTGGACTAGATGATCTTTAAGGTCCCTTCCAACCTATACAATTCTATGATTCTATGATTTCGTGATTTTTGATAAGAAGAAGTTGAGCAATTGAAGATAGCAAGCTCTCAGCGTGAGGTTACGTCTTCTGCCCAGATCTCCCCTTGTCCTCCTACTGCCTGCCTTCACAGCACTTCCCAAATACATCACTTTCCCTCTTCCCAACTCACTCCTTGACTTCACTGCTGCAACAGTCTCACCTGGCTCCTTTCTACTTGCCAACACCCTACCATAACACTCCTGGAGGGCTGTCAGGGCCATAACTGCACAAATAGGCCTTAATTAGCTGGATTAAGCGTTTATCCGCTTCCTTAGAAATATATTCTTCCCTTCCATTCCACTTTCTCAGTTCCTATAAAAATGCCTTCATCATCTGATCACTTCTTTTTCCATCTGTCCCAGTATCCTCAAATTCAATGTTTCCTTCTCCTTTCCAATCCCAGAGCAGACAAAAGTTGAAGGACCATGTTTTTCCCACAAATACATGCAGTTTAGATTGCCTGGACATCCTTGGGCTAAAGTTAAGACTCTTGTGGACTTCAGAAGCCTTGCTGGGAAAACACTTGCTGTTGCACACCCCGACACCTGTGGGGGGTAACAGCTGTGCTACCATTGCTTCTCTTTTTTCTCTGTCTTAGCGGATCTCATCAAACCTGCAGACAGGAGCAGCTTAGATCTTCCTACTTACTTTTTCTCATGTACATCAGGATGATAATAGAGTGGGCCTGCTTCCTTTCAGCTGCAATCTATGACAGAGTGTTTGTTGTTGGAAACACCTGTGCAGCTAGACACAGATGAGAACCAGGTATGAGGGGACAGCAATCACAGTGTATTTATTCAGAGGATAGGAGCCTTGCCTTCTGTAGAGGTGCCTAAACTATATACAGTATGCTTTAGCCAACCTTCCAGTCGAACAGAGCAGAACATAATTTTCTGGTCAAAAATAAAACAACAAAACCTGAGAAGTATCTTTTCAACAAAAGTTTTCATTTTTTAAATTTGCCAGGTTTAAAGCTTCTGAACTGATTATTATCCCAAAAAGCTGGAGAGTTAGAGAAGATATTGTTACTGGCACTAGTAAGAGAGGGGAAAATCCTTTCATTGTTGGTTTCACTATCCTCCTCTTCCTCCTCAGTTGTTTGCTTCTGGTTCTCCACAGTGAAAACCAACAGAATTTATTTGATGCTCTCTGATCAGTCCCAGCATAAAAACTGCAGCTGAAGAGTATAAGTAATACATTGCAAGCCATTCTTGGTCAACCTAGGTATGGCAGTCCAAGAATGGCTTTACAATATGCTATTTCTTGAGGACTCTGTAGTTCACAAGAAAGCATCTGGACAATGCTTTTGATATGATTTAGTATTAGGCAGTCCTGCAAGGAGCTGGGAGTTGAACTCAATGATCCTTACGGGTCCCTTCCAACTTGAGATCTTCTATGATTCTGTGAAATATAGGAGCCTAGGAGTTAAACACTGCATTACAAAAATGACATAGGCTAAAAGGCTTTGTGGAGCCTTGTGTCAGTGCTGGTACATGTGGATTGGGAAAAGAAAAGGAGGAAAATAATGATTGCACAATCAATCAAAAGGTGCCAGACAAGCTTTCAGGGCAAATACAAGCCTGTGTTATGGCTCTGTGCACACAAAGCAGTGGAGACTGAAAATGGCTTGTGCAGTGTTTCACTCCCCACAGCTCCCAAAGGCAAGCTTTGCTGGGGAAAGGCTGTTTGAAAAAGGATACGGGGGTTGACCCTGTTTCAGCACAGATTTCTGTGAAACTATCTATCTGCAGCCAACAGAGGAAAAACATCCTAGACAGAATTCCAAGAGGAGAATGCAAAGTCAACATGTGGGTTAATTGACTTGGAGGGGGGGCAGTGGGTGATTTATGAACTCCCAGTGTACTAAAGTCTGTGCTTAACTGCCCAACAAACACAGCAGTGCAGGGCTTTTGCATGCTCGTTTGCCAGGAAGTGTGACAACTAGGATATCATATCTCAGAATGGAGGCTGAACATATATTATTTTCTTTATATCTAGCAGATGGCTCTCCTGCAAATTACGAGAAATGTGGTGCTTTCCTTTAAAAGCAAAAATGGAAATGGGCTTCTTGTCAGCAGAGACACTAGAACTCCCATTAATCTCACTTTCTTGCCACTAAAAAGCAGAGTTCAAACATCCTGCAACCTCTGCTGATAGCTAATAACTTGGCTCTCAGAGAGCTAAGGATAAAAAAAAAATATAGAATTCTTACCGGAAAAATCAATGTGGCGCTTCCTCTTAATTGTAACATCTGTGTAGAGCGTATATTGAATGTAAAGATTTGCACCATATTTTGACAGCACTCCATAAAGTAAAAAGCCCACTATAGGCATCTGCAGTATCTACTGCTGGGTAAGTAGAAGAGATTCTATTTTTTGTGTACTGCATGTTCCTAGAGAAGAGTGTCTCCACTGCTATTTCATGCCTGTCCAGTTGTTGAACATTAGTCATTCACAGTAAGCATTTGTGACACTGATCCAGTGACAGACAAAAATCCTCCCACTGTTAAAACTGTTCCTTATTACTTTTATATTTACTTTCTGTAACACAAAAGCTTGTTTGTTAACCTGAAAAATGCACATCTGCTCTAAGTATGCAGGAAGATAAACCAGTAATTATTTATAATTCATATGGTATGTTTAGCTTTACAAGTGTAATACAGCACTCAGAATACATATGTAAGTGCTTAAAAAATAGATCAAAGGATGATGATAGTGATACATGAGAACAATAATAAATGTAAATGCTGACAACTACTTCCATAAAATTCAAGCCATCAAATGTTCATAGAAATGAGCATCAAAGTCATAGGAAGGTAGCCTGACAAAAGCAAAATTATTCCAACCTTGAAAGGCTTGACTTTTGGTTAATTATTCTTTAAGCCTTACTACCAGTTCAGAAATGGGAGATTTTTTTTATATTATGATTCAATACTGATGATGTGCCATTGATTTTTAACTCTGGCCTCAGTTTTGCTAGCCTTTCATACAGGAAAAGGTCTGACCAGTGGGACAATGTCCTTGCACCAGGAACAGCCCAAAAAAGGTCTGTACACCCAGAGCATCAAATCCTCTGATGTGTGTCTGTGGTAGCTTTTCATTCCTGCCAGATGGGAATAAAGTACATTTGCTGAACAGGACCAATAACCTTTCAAACACACGCTCACACGTCTATGTGCTTACACACACACACAGCATGCTGTCTTCTAGGTGTCAAGTCTAAGCCTTGAACTGAAAGCAGATAGAACAAATCAAAATTAATTATCAGAAATAAAATTTGTGGGATTTATATAA
This sequence comes from Gallinago jamesoni, assembly GCA_025769975.1. Classification (NCBI taxonomy): domain Eukaryota; kingdom Metazoa; phylum Chordata; class Aves; order Charadriiformes; family Scolopacidae; genus Gallinago; species Gallinago jamesoni. The sequence continues at coordinate 14,340,180 of JAOQGH010000019.1, forward strand.
AAGCATTAACACCTCTGGCCCAGATCCCACTCACCCTCTCCATGCTACACTATCTGTCCTTTCCATATAATGTCCCACCACCCCGCGGCTGCCTGGGCCATTAGCTAGGCAGGCTGTTTCCCGTCACACAGCCACTGGTCACAGAGTCTTTCTGGAGGAGCAACATTTGCATCTGCTCTACACTTGACCTGGATTTCAGACGTGCTAATGGGACAGTGCTAAATCCTTTCAACCTCCTGGCTGTCATCTGTGTAGCTTGAGAGAATGGCTTGTTAAGAAGCACTCCCTGGAAATCTCACCCTGGCACAAGCTGCTAAAGCAGGTCCCAACCCATCAGTGGGAACTATGGAGCTGGAGTGGGTGAGCTGGTTCGAGTCTCCAGAAGGTACACTGGGGTCCCTTAGAGGGTCAAAGAATAATTCCGTATCTGGAACATATTACATAAATACTCAGAAAACAAAGTACTTTTGCTTTATTTTTAGACTGCTGTGTATTCTCTTGCCAGTGTACACTGAACAGCCCTACCTGACTGCAATATTGCTTGGTTTATATAAGAAGAATTATGCAAATTCTTAGCCTGTACCATTACCTCACCCTCCCTCTAAAACTGGGTTTTAAAGTTTCCTCCTTTTAGCCAGAAATCAAAGTCATGCTGGTGCAAGTTTGTTTTTAAAAAACTGCCTTACTACCACACATCTCTGACGCAGAGAGCTGTAAACTTTAATTTAACTGTCAGTGGAAAGCTCATTCCAGTGCATAGTTTACTTGTTTCATCTATTTATATATAAAAAGTTCATATTTTCCTTTGTATGTTTAAGAAATAGGTGTTTTCTTGCTTCTTTGCTTTCAAATGAAGTTAGACATACACTTGTAAAAATTATTTTTTTTTGTAATAGCAATTCTGTTCCCATCAAATTCAATGACTTCCACTTTAAAAATGAGAAAAGACATTGAAAACAAGCTTTAAAATATTTGGAAATATTATTTATTATGTAAAAGCATTAGGGTGTCTCTAAGGTACTACAAGTAAAATAATTTATAGTAAATGAGATTATTATTGCTGGGAAAAGGACCACTTAATGCCAGTTTTCTGTGGGAAAAACCAAATCAGAGTAATCCAATAGGGGTGCTCAGAAACATACAGCAAATACTTAAAAGCTTCAAGGATCCAAAACAACAACTGAAAAACACATGCTGAGGCAGCAGTTTGGAACAGGATATGTCTGTTCACCCGTATCTTAGGGAGGTAGTCTTAGTGTCCTGAAAATTACAATAGGAAGCCTGTTTTATCATTGTGTTTTTCCAGTTTTATACCAACTGATCCAAAGGAATTGGTTCTAGCAGCATAAATGTGGAGTAAAGCAGTGTTGAGCCAAGCCTGGATACACAGACCTGAAATAGAAAGTGTTCAGCATTGGGAGGATGTGAATTGCTGGCTGGAAAGCCCATAAACAGATCGGTGTGGCTGCCCTGAGCAAAGCAGTCATGTCAGGGTAAATTTGGCTCAACATACTGCTGTAGCAATCAGCTAGTAATGGCTCACCTTCCAAAGATAGCACTAGTACAAAATTAGTAACTCAGCTATACAGCCACATAGCTGAACTGCTAAAAATCCAAATCGAGCCTTGAAAATGACAAATAGATCCATAATATTCACTGGATATAGACATCAAGGAATGCATTAGAGGTTGATCTGCATTCCCTACCTTTTTTTCTTTCCAAGCATGATAGTCTCCTCCTCTTGTCCCACAGATGCTCTCGACGCCCTGCCAAATGTCTCAGCTGCAATTCTCAAGTCAAAAGGGATGATGGCATGCAGAATTTGCAAGATCAATAGTGCAATAGGTTCTGCCCCTGGATGTTGAGGACCAATCCCTATCTGTTACAAAGTACATTGAATCTGAACTCAGTCTCATCTCATACTTGTGTTCTCATGTGCTCTGTTCTGCCTCACAGATGGTTCATGAGTTTCGTGGGGGTTCAGGATAGTTATTACCAAAAAAAAAAACCAACAACAAAGTAGCAGATCTGCCATGCTTCACATACCAAATCAAATTGCAACAAAATATGAGGAAAAAACCCACCAAACTATTAAAACTCATATTTCACAGGCAAATAATTAAAATGAACAGTTTGAAGAATAGAATCATTGGAAAGTGATTTGTCAATCAGAGTTTTAACATAAAAATATTTAGTCATAAGCTTAATTGTTCAAATGAAAATGAGTAGTGGAACCAAAATCTTGAACAAGGTGATTTCATTTGTTTCAACACTGAGCTCGTTGGATGACAACTACAGTAACTTTCTTCCAGAATATCCCTGTCCACACCTACCCCTGCCCAACCAGCTCTGATTATTGCCTGGATGCCTTCAGAAACCAGTCCTTCCCGAAACGTTACAGCAGCTGCATCTCAGGGGAATTTTTGCTAATAGTATATACTGCTTACACGGATATCTCTCTATATACAGTCTACATGGATTTCGTGGGGAGGAGGAGTTCTCAGTCTTGAGGGAGAGTCATGGACTGTCCTCACATACCCAAGTTCTGTGCTTCCTTACACTGGTGTGTGTCTCACCTATTGAAGCACTATAAGGAAACTTTTCTGGTTATGTCTTTCCATATGCTTGTTAGTGCAGAACAAATTGATCAAAGCACAAGCGCATGGAGGTGGAGAATCTGAATGGGTTCTACTGGATTTCTTCTGTCATTTGGTTTATATGCTGTGAATATCTATTCCAGTGTTAGGATGAGCACATCAAGTAACCCTTAGCATAACATCTTGCAGTTTGTAGAAACTTTTGCTCTTCGCATGCAATACAGATGTGAACTAATTAATCCTCATGAGAAAGCCATCTTAAAGACAACAAAGCTAAGAGACAGAGGGATTACAGCTAAAATGCAATACAAACATTTGCTGACTAAATAAATGACCTTGGGGATATGCTTGAAAGCTTCTTAGGTGTCTAACAACGAAATATCATTTGCACTTACAGCCATGTTTCTAAAGACATTTAAACAGCTCATTCTATTCTAATTTTGAAGTGGGTAGGAATTTGATGGAGAAGCTGAAAAATCTGGCACTAAGAAAAAGACCACACTGTCAGGACTGTGAATGTATCAAAAGGTCTTAATTGCTCTGACAACCTCACCTGGGACCTGCACCCTTCGTCCAAGTCCCAGGAGTTCCACGTAAGCTCAGACCTGTGCCCGGCACTCCCTGCTTGAGCTATGTTGCTAGTGTACCTGCCTTCAGCCCTACCTCCTAGGTGACTTGTGGACCTATGCTGTAGCCTGGTTTACAGTCTTATCTCTGGTCCCATCTCCTGCTGCTCCTGACTAGACTCCCTGGGTGGACTCTGGACCTCATTCACCACCTCCCATGTGTGGAGTGGAGCTGTTGACAGAACCTGTTATGAGCAGCCTTATTCTGCCTGGCCTGGTCAGCTGTGCTGGACCTGTCCTCTGGTGAGACCACAGTTTGTGTTGTGGTTCTCTTGGTTTATCCCACCTTGTAGAATGGGTTGCTCCTCCTGCTTCTTAACACACAAGACACAGCCAGATTTTAGGGATCCTTCCCCAGACTAAAGCAAAGACATGTAAGATCTAAGCCAAAACCTAGTGGTCTTTTTTAGAAATGCTTGCATGTCTATTCAATGCATTGGGCCAAACTGCAATCTCAGGATCTACATTGTAAAAGCAGAGACACTTCCTGAAGTTATTCTGTACATAATGATGCCTACATGAAGTCAGAATTTGTCCAGAACAGCGTATAATCGTATTTAAATGATTAAATAAACAGGGAATATGTCACTGATAAAATAAAAAGTAACAGACTTGTGGTATGTTTGAAGACTTGTGATATGGCTTCCCTGCATGTGTTTTTTTCAGTTAAAAAAATCTGATAAAAGCTTTGGGCCATTAATATATAATGAGAAAATACTCTGTTGATTACACAGTTGGGAAGAAAATCATGATAGTAGGTAGAAAGCAGGGAAAGAAAAGCACTTACAGAAAAACAAGATGCAAAACATGATCAGAAAAAGCGAAGGCAGTAAGTAAATTAATAGAATCTGCCACAAATGAACAAAGGCGGGATTCAATTTGGCAGGTGGAGACAGTAGTGGAGATCAAAGTAATCTGTTAACACTTTATGCTCTGTCCATCAGAGCATGCAGAGTACTTCAACTGATTAGGAAAAACACATAATTAGAACATGCGGACATACTGACTGCAAAACATGCAAATTCTGCTGCAATTCTTAATGACATAAAAGCTAAAAAAAATTTAGAGGAAAACTCATAGAGAAAAACAAGTTCAAACACCATTAGAAGTACATTTTCAGCTGAGGGCATGTGGGAATTCAGCTGTAGAACTTTCATTAAGTTTAATTGTGCAAGTGTAAAATCCCTGTGCATCAAGTTGCTAATGTACTCTATGAACACTGGATTTATGCTTCTGAAGGTGCACTGAGGAAGAGAGTGAAAGCAATGAATTCACCATATTATCGGCTCTGAATATGTAAAATCTTTTTTCTTGGAGGGTATATTTTTACTGTCAGTCAACTTCGACCTGCATGTTGGCAAATGCCATTTGAAGCAGAGAAAAATAATCTGTCTGTTGATAACCATTCTGAACCAGGAAATGAATCAAAAAGAAAATACTTACACTTTTGTCCCTTTCATTTTTTGCTCAAGGGATTGTTTTTGCCTTTTCTCATCATGCTCATGAATTTTATTAATGTTCTTTCTATGAATATTCCCCATGTGGAATAAAAACTCAGCTGAACACTTCAAATTAGGCCTCAGTTTGTCTAGCTAAGTTCAATATGTTGACTTCTCTGCTGTGACAATGTGGGGCTAGTGATTTACTGGCAACAGAGGATGCCAATGGAAAAAAGTTACTTCCAAGTTAGCATTCCATCTCATTCTCCACAACAAATTGATGAAGTGTTGGAAAGCTCTCTGACAGGGTTGTGGATTCAGAAAAAGATGCATCTGAAGTGATTTATAGGGTGAATATATTTAGCACCATCAGGATGTCATGTTTTTCTCAGGTTACATATCTGTCTTTATCCTGGCTGTCTTCTTCTATCCTTTGCAGGAATGAAGTGGCCACTGAGAAGATGAATAAGAAAGTGTGAATATTTGTTAGGCATATGTCCAATATGCAGTACTTCTACAAATGTTCCTTCTCCTTTTAAAAGCTTTTGTGTCTCATATTTTCTTTCTGACTTGAATATTTCCTTTTAAAGAGCTGAGAAATCAACTTTTATGAGATCAATTATGAAGCAAAATATGTTAATTCAGTGACAGAAGATGATATTGTTACGGCAATTTCTGCCTGCTGAGAGATAACTTTTCCATTTGCAGAAAAAAACATTTAGATTTCTGAAACTAAGAAACTGAAAGAACCAACATAATTTTAATCACATGTAGCTAATGTTATCCAATGGGAACAGTCTGGAAGAGATGTGGTTAAATTCAGTGTGTCAGACTGAGTTGTCTGAAAACGGGCCTTGGCACAGCGTCATTGAATCAGGATTATGACAAGAGATAATTTGGAATACCAATGCTCTTTTAAGGAGAAATTTATGCAAGCCCCTCAAAGGTCCTCTACCCGTGATTAAAGAAAAGAGTTACTTACCTACCTCTCAGGCCCATCAGCCTTTCAAGTCTGTATTACTAAGGCTGTGTGCTACAGGCCCTATTCCTGAGTACTGTGCTATGTAAGTTCAATGATGAGTGAAAGGAAGTAGTACAGCTGAAAACTTACACAGGGGAGGCACTGTAAAATTTTACTGATATTTTTTTCTGTTGAACAAGGCAAATGTCCTGCTCAGGATAGCTGAAAGGTAGAGCTCCACTCAGTATTTTACGAGTGTGTCAGAGCGCGGGTCTAAAGGAGACTTCAGGATGCCTCTGTGAACACTTCCATAGTTTAACATTTCTGAAATGAAAGGACATAAACTAGGAGAATAAACTTGTTTTAAAGCACAGAAGGTCATATTGAGACAGGATGGATATTAAGAAGGTTTATAAGCTTCCTAATTATCTTGTTGTTTGATTCAGGCCTTTTCTTACTTCATCAGTGCAGTGGATCAACCGACGATCAGCCAGTTCCACAGAACTACTCAGGTTCATTAAAGAAAAGCGCTCTCTCCACTCTCCCTGAGGTCTGGCCGGGGGTGTGCTTCCTGCTTTTCTCATCAGCTTCCCAGTCTCTCTGGATCCACTCATTCTGTTAAGTGACACAAGGGCAGGGACTGTTCCCATGCCCTGGGCCAAATGGCAGTGTCCACACTGTAGAGAGCTGGCTCTGCATCTCCTTTGTGCTCCATGTGGTGATTATGCGGCTCTAAAACATTTTTCGCATGTTTTTTCTTTCAATTTAAGATGTTTAAGAATAGAAAAAGAGCTGTGTTCAGGGGAAGAGCTTCAGCATATAAATGCTTATTGGGTCTAGCCTGGCACATGCTATTGCCTGAACCATACCTGGGCAGTATTTCAGAGGGTGCTCGCTGGATTAGGCCAGAACTGTACCAGACTGTGCTACCAACCGAGCAGCAGCTCAGTGTTTGAGCTCCTCTCCTAAGCCTGTCTCATTTAGAAACAGAAACATAGCCCTTAGTGCCTCTCTTCTGCCTGCTCCACACCGTACTGTGGAAACTGCCATTTCCCCACCTTTCTGCCTTGCTCCTGGTGAGTACATGCAGGGGCTCTTCGAGGGGAGGCCACCAAATGCAGACATCTTCTCTGCTACCTGACCTGCTTCTCCCAGGAGAATGCACAGACAAGACAGAGCAAACTGCAACCTTTGCAGCTCAAGAAAGAATTGAAGAATACGACGCTGAATCTGTCAGGGGCTGTTAGGCACTCTCCTGATACAACCACAGGCTCAGGAAGTCATTAAGCTGCCAAAGACCAACAACTAGGACAGTACACCAGGCAGCAGGTCACGTTTTTCTAGCTCTTGCTGGAGAGAGAAGACAGGATACTGGGCAAGAGGTCTTGTCTTTTTAACAGTCTTGTCAATGTGACAGTTCTTATTAAGTGGTCAGAGTAAAAATTTGACCTACAAGGGAGGAGAAGGAAGGGGAAAATAAATTCTTCATCTTGCTTACCGCGTTGGTTTTCGGTACCGAAATGCCAAGGAGGTTCTCTGTCTTGTGAAACCTTGCCTCCTGCTCTTACCTAACAGATACCAAATTTAGGTGTAGTCTTGTTATCAGGCACATTCCGGGAATTTTCATGTGTATATAAACACTGGCTTCTAAGGAAGAAAAAGGATTTAAAATACATGAAAACCGTAATTGTAAATTCTTTGTTATAATCTTATTATGTCTAGGTGTTTTGCATACAAAAGATGACTCAGTTTTAGAAAATCATAACCCTTTTACAGACAATCCCTGCCCAAAGGCGAAATACATCAAAGAAATTACTTATCATAATTTTTCACTTGCATGCACTCATGCAATGATCGTGTGATATTTATTTGGTACTGGGGCACAGCAGGAAAGTGTGCATAAAATCATCTTTCAGTTTTTAATAATGCATGCATTTATTTTTATGCAGAGATAACCTACCTTTTTTTTTTCCACTTGAGATATTGAAAAATACTGTCATTTAGAAAAAGAAGACATGACATCCATCCAAAGTGGCATATTATGTCATTTTTTAATAATTTTGCCAATATAGGGTAAGAAAACCTTCACCAGAGCAAGATGAAGTTTATTTATTCTTCACTAAGTAGTTGTACTTCTTTAGCAGCATAACGTTAGTCTGCAGGTGTTACAAGTAAAACTGACATGGCCTGTGAATCTCATCTTTGATATAGAAATTTAGCACAATATACAGTTGGCTTTTCAGAGGCTGGTCTTATTGTAAACTGAATGAGAGAAGAAAAGAAGGACTTAATGTTTAAGAGAATCGGTTGCTCACCATAGGACATTTGCAGACATTACAAGTGACTTTCTCTTTGATATTGACCGATGAAGGCATAGTAGGACACATGATAAGAAGCATTTCCTTTAAAAACAGGGGTCAACGTGTGGCACAGTGAGGCAGTCCTGGAGTTTGTCTCTGGCAGGGTTCTTTTATTTCAAAGGCAATATTATGAGATACAGACAAATTCTTCCTTCTTGTACTGGCTGCAATGCTGTAGAATGACTGCTATCCTGCTCACGGCCATGTGTGCAGATGTCATTGATAAAGGGAGCACAAGTGAGGCCAACCAGCTGCATCTGGTGTGTGGAGCCGGAGAGAGGTCATAGTGCTAAGCTCAGTTCTATGAGAATCTGTTATATAAAACCTGGGTGTATTTCTGTAGTTGAGGGATCGACTGCTAATTGTGTCCTTGATGGGACTTGATAGCCTTGATCCTGCAGAGTACATACACCAAAAATGGAAGAAACTGGGGCTACATTTTTAAAAACATTTTGGTGACTCACTCTCCTTGTCTTCTGTATATTTCAGAAGGCAGCCATGCACTGAAGGCATCTGCCATGCTCCAATTCTTGTGCGCTCTAAGAGTCAAGCAGCAAACATCACTATCCCTTTGGTTTACCTTCTCTCCCCTCCCCTCTCTGAGTCGCACTGTTACAGGAGTTACTTTAGGTTTTATAAATATGAGCTGCAAAAAAGGTAAAAGGAATTGCACTTAACCTTTTCCTTCAACTTTGCATCTAAGATTCTTAACAGGGCTAATGATTAAAAAAGACTAAAAAGCAAAGATTAGAACCACAAGTAGTGTAGGCAGGTATTTGCCAGATATCATGCCCATCTTGAACACCTCCAGCTCCCTTGCTCTTGTCCCCAGATTATATTAACCAGAGGTCTGCAAGTGTGCCAGCTCTTTGCTTCCCTATGAAGGTATGCAGGAGAGAGCCAACTGATACAGTGCATGCCACTTGTCAGCACAGAGATAGAACAACATTTCCAAATACTTCGTTATTAATAACTTCAGTTTACCTGGATGTTACAAGAAATACAAAGGTCATACCACATTCAAAGCTTAGTTTTTGAAAGAGCAAGATGTAAATTTCAAGTTAAAAGTTATCAACTTTTCTAAGAACCAGAAATCAATTGACTTGTCATTATCTTCTCACTATGAAATAAAGACCTTAAATGGCGCTGACAATAAACAAGAGAGATGGCAATATTAAGTTGGTTTTTTTTTCAATTATACTATTCATTTATACATACTTTCATTTTCTTTTGCTAAATGTTAACTGTTCAAGGAGAGTTGCTACACTGTTCTGGTTTGTTCCTCATTTTGACAGAACACCACCTCCATTCCTGAGAGTAACATAAGTAGAAAGCAGATTATATTACTTTAAGAATTCATTTTTAAAAATCCAAGATTTGGACTGAATTTTGCAATATGATAATGGGACAATTTGAGAATATGAGATCTTGTGTTGCTTCCATGAAAGTCTGTCCAGATTTGGTCAAATCAGAAACTAACAGAAATACCATTTATAGGAAAATTTAGGAATAACCAAGCTAGGTCTGAACACAATGCAGTGCGACACAAACATGGTTATTTGGGTCTCGGTCCAGTGTCTCTGAGTAGCACTGAAATGTATTTTCACCCCTTGATTACTGCTGTCTAAATTTCTGCACACAAGCTAAGTAAAGGAAGTGAGCACCATCCTGTTGTATACCATCCAGCATTTCCCTGATCAGAGCTGGCAGAGCTCTTTATTCTTAAGCAAAAAGTTGCACAACTGATGTAAAACGTTTCAAAAACATACATTATAGGGTCCAAAGGGAAATGGAGAGGCAGTTGGACCACTTGAAAGACCAGCTCAATACTGGAGCAGGAAAAGACCACAGTTAATGGTTGATAGAGTTATTTCTCTCTACTAGAACACTAACAAGTAGTGTTAAGTAAGCTGCCAGTTCTGTACTCTTGGTATGTTACTTTATACAAAATTAGGCATCTCCCTGATCACCCTGGTCCCTGCGAACCTCTACTCATTCGGACTAGCTGCTCTTGATTGGGCTTAGACAAGTCTTAACTATAGTAATGGCATGTTTGCTTATCACATACAGGCCTGAGAATCACAAAAACCCCCTTACAAATTGCAGTCAGTCGTGTGGTATGGTGAACAGTTGTCAATGTTCTACAAAGATTCTTCTGGCTCTAGCTTCTCAGCTTAGACCCTGGTGACAATGCAAGTCAGCAAAACAAATTAAAGAGACTGCAAACACAGGAAGGGAAACAAAATAACAAACTTCTTTTGCCACATGAGTACTTAAATTGCAAAGACTTTTCTAAGTTCCACTCAAATACGGGATGTTGAAAAAGAGATTGAGAGCAGGAAAAAAACTGTTTTTCTGTACAAAATTTTCAGTGGAGCTCTCTAAAATCAAGCAGCGCTAAAGATTAGGAGAAGGCCTTCATAAACAGCTTCTAAAATACACAGTCTTCTGTGTACTTTAGAATTTAGAACAGCTTGTAAATACACAGAAAGCACCATGAAAATTACTGAAAACTACTGCCAGAAGGAAGCGTGAGGTCATCTAGATTAATTTCCCTGCCCATCTACACTATCTGGATCACTCAGTGATCCTTGTCAACTTCATTCTTACATTCACTGATGTGGATTCAACAGTACACTCAGCAACTTATTCCAGAGACAGACTATGTCAACTTCATCTAACGCTTACAGGAGGTATCTCCGTTGTTGCAATTTATACCCACTACTTCCTCTTTCCTCTGTAATGTTTTATGCCATTCTTCTTTTCTGCATTTGAAGATGTACCCCACAGCCTTTCTCCTACAGAGTAAGCAACCACTTCTCTTTCCATCTTTCCTAACAGGTCGTCTTTCAGACCTTTTGCCATGTATCTTTATTGCAGTACTAATCACCCAAGGATAATGTTCCCTGAAATGATGCAACTCCAATATACCAAGGTGAGGCAGGTTGCCGAGTGGAGGCAACTAGTTGTTAGGTTAAAACCATGCTTATGTGCTGCTAATTCCTCATCCCCAGCCTGTCTGTGGCCACACACCTCCTACTGGGACTTCCCATGGTGCTTTATGCGTAGACATCTAATAGCACTCAGAGTTACAGCTGAAGCACTTAGCAGGCTTGACAGGTGCCAAGTACATCCTGACCTCCAATGGACTTGGATTCATATACTGTTTGTGTAAAAGTGCTCGGGAGCAGTCAGGTGGAAAAACTGATCAAAGGATCTGGGGTTTTTTTAATAATTTCTCTCTAGCATCTTCCCAGCTCTCCAAGAGAAGAGTTGAACCTCGCTGTTGTGGTTTGTCAAGTTCAACAGCTTTTCCTGCAGTCTTTGTCCTTTTCCATATCAGCACAGTGACATGTCTCATTATGGGCAGAAATCAGAGTTGATCACTACTATCAGAGTTAGGTAGTTCTAGTCATGCATGCAATGAGTTCAAAAGGGTTGAAGAGGGCAAAGAAACACAAAGAGTCATGAGAATGAATCACAGAATCACATGGAGTTGAAAGGGACCTCTGGAGATCATCTAGTCCAACCCCCATCCAAAGCAGGTTCACCTAGAGCAGGTTGCACAGGAACATCCAGGTGGGTTTTGAATGTCTCCAGAGAAGGAGACTCCACCACTCCCTTGGGAAACCTATTCCAGTGCTCTGCCACCTTCAAAGTAAAGAAGTTCCTCCTCATGTTTAGGTGGAACTTCTTATATTCAAGTTTGTGCCCATTTCCTCTTGACCTGTCAGTAGGCATCACTGACGTGGTGCTCAGAACTACGGTTTAGTGGTAGTGGGGTTAGTGGGTTTTTTGTATGCTTTTTTTCTTTTTTTTTGTCAGAGTTAGATTGATAGTTGGACTGGATGATCTTAAAGGTCCCTTCCAGCCTAGGTGATTCTGTGAAAAAAGACTGGCTCCATCCTCTTGACGCCCTCCCTTTAAGTACTTATAGGCATTGATCAGAACCCACCCCAGTCTTTTCTCTAGATTAAAAAGTGCAAAGTCCCTCAGCCTCTCTTCTTAAGAGAGATGCTCCAAGCCCCTGATCATCTTTGTAGCCCTAAGCATAGGTAGTTCTGCCTGATGATGAAAGTAATGGATTTGTGGGGAATATTGGATTTAGGCCCTTTGGCTGCTCTAAGAGAACAAATAGTAGAAACAATATGCGCAGAGTAGAACCAGGACCAAGACATGTTAGGGGCTCTATGTTGTTTCAAACACCACCTTCTGATTCATGTGTTTTAGGCTGTCTGTGCATTTAGAAAACAGTGAAGCTTCTCCCTACTCCAGTTGTGGAAGACTTTGAGATCACTGGAAGAGTAAGTGGACAGAAGATATTTCTGCTTCTTTTGCACAGATGAGATCTTACTTGTGCACTTCTGTCATCTAGAACATAACTGCAATACAAAATCAAGTAAAACTGCTCTGAGACAGTCAGCTTCTTTTTCTTACCAGTTAGCTGCACTGTAACAGTTTCTACACGGAACCCAGACCAAAGGAAATAAAACATGATATTATACATTAAACCAGTGTTTGCTTTCAGTGGCTGGAACAAGTCTTTCCCAAGAGACCTTCCCACAAGATCTCTTCTCTCTTACAACACTCATTTACTCATGACTTTCACTTGCTTTGTCTTGGAATTTATAAGAAAATTCTTACTTTTGGGTTTTTGAAAAAGAAAATTTGTTTTTGAAGATGGTGTTATTTGAACCCTCAGATTCAGTTCTCGGCTAGTCCAGATGCAGTACGAATTTGGATAAAACTCTAGTTACCCTAAAGGCAAGTGATGATGATTTATATGTTAATATGGTGGCTACACCATATTAAACATACTTAATCATATATTGTAAGGTTTCTGTACAGCAGAAAATACCCACTGCTTTATGGGTTCTGAATTACTCTTAGAAGAACAATAACCTAGGTGTCCAAGCCTTCCAGAGAAAGAAAAGGGTATTAAAAAGCTCTAGAACCTTGCAGGCAAAGCTCACCCTACCTTTACAGTGTGACAGCTCTGACAATCTTCTTTGAGAACAGTTCTGCATGTTTGGGAGAATATCTGAAGCTTTGGGCTTTTGGGTGGAGGAATATGTTTATGTAATTGACGCAATTTTGAAGAACTGTTTCATTCTCTAAAATTTTTGAAGCTTTCTGAAGATGTTTAAGGGCAAGACGGGCTTTTGCTGGGAGCTACCCATCTTCTAAACTTGCTCTGACTCCCTTGGTTTTGGCCAGAAGTGCTAAATTTAATATTCAAGTGGGGACAAGGCTGTGATGCTGAAGGACATTCCATTTGAGACACAAAGCAGAAGTCAGAAATAGATCAGAAATCAAGTAGAGCTGAGAATTAGTACTGGAAACTATTGGTATCTAATGCACATTCTTACTTCTAAAATAAAAATGGAAATATTTGGGGGTTAACTTTTATTTTCACAATGTAACTTCCTACTCTCTTACTCCTTAGAGTCTATAAGGAAAGAATTTGCAAGTCTCTGAGAATCAATTCCTTTGTCTTTAGTTACTGAGTGGAAAAAGGCAAAAAATATGGCTTATGGAAAACATCAGGACAAAGAGGTGAAACCTGTATTAGTAGGTGATGAAGTGCTCTGGTATGCCTTGGAGGAACCATGAAATACTACCTTTCTGCAGGAGTTGTCAGAAACTTTCAACTGGTTCTAGACATTTTCTGGCATGCAGCAAAGCCTGTAGGTATAAAAGCTATGCAGGTGCCTACATGCAGTGGAAGGGTATGGTCCTTAGTATACCTGTTCTGTGAATTTGCATGCAGGCTAGCATCACTAGTGTTGGTTGGTCTGTGTTTTCCCTCCTATCCTGCACTAGAATGGAAACACAAAACAGTCTCTGTTCCATGTGTTTCCCTGGAGTGAGGCATCATAAGCTCCAAACTTTTCTGAAAACAAAAAAGTCCTTTAAACAAAGCAATCTCTGCCAACAACAAGGAGCTTTGATTCCTTGTTGTGACCTATTTCCTGTGCTGAGTCACTTAATGTTAGTGCCAGAGCAGTAATAAAACGATAAAGGAGGGGGTACCTGCATTTATCAGCTGTAGTTTAATATGCTGCAACAAACTTGGAGAGTCTCTGATTATCTACAGCCAAAAAGTGCTCCAAGAGATAAGCATCATTATTTGATGTTTCTGCCAACTTCTTTCACTTTTCAAAGGCAATATGTAGAGGCTTGCATTAGTTGTGCTCTAACATGGGAGCAGGGCTGTCATCCTGGAGCAGAGTGCTCAGAAGTACTTAAGATTTGTCTAATTATACTTCAGATGTTTGAAAGATGGAAGTGGTAGTTATCCCTAAACTTCACATTATGAAACTATTATTTGACAAATTAAAAGTTCCCCTTCTCACATCAAACATTTACAGAGAGATTAAGGCACTGTTATTTTACTATGTCAACAGTAGCATTACTATTAGTCATGGCAGTAAAAACCGAATTCTTAAAAGTCTCCTAAGACTCCTAAAAGTGCTTAACAGTCTTTCAGAAAAGAAATACTGTGTGCAATTTCTTCCCTAGATTGTGCTTGTTAGCCATAACTTAACAGGCTTGGAAAACAGAGACCCAGAATTGGTGTTTAGCCCAGAAATTAAGAAGTCATGAGCTGACCTCTTTGGAGTTTTGGAAGGTAAACTGCATGGCAAGCTCTTGGTGTTCAATCAATCCTGAATTTGCAGATGGCAGTCATGACCTTGAATATGTGGTTTCCTTCCTTTATCACAAGTAAGGACTCCATCTCTAGAAACACTGAGAAGACAGAAAGCAGTTCTATGCCACCCACCCAGAAGAGAATAGTCAGTTCAGCTCTGGAAAAAAAATGAAATATTGACCTCAGCATTTATTTTAGCAAAGTCTCTGCGTATGACTTCTCAATACAGCTTCAGTGGTTGATATACCCAGGCTGATACAACACTCTTTGTAGGTCTGTACCGGAAAAATCAGATTTCAGTAGTAATTCACATGGATATTTCTTCAATGTGCTCCACAGAACTGTGGAGCTGCTGAAAGCCCCCAGAAATACCATGTGTATGTTGAGCAGCAGTCCAATCCATAAAATGTCCCACTGAATCCAATGGTACAAAATGGCTTCTATGGTACTGTAGCATTCTCTCTGATGGCATTAATTCCCCCTATCTGGAGGGATTTTGTATTTCAAGTAGGTATCAATAGACATAGAATCATAGAATCATAGAATCATCTGGGCCGGAAGGGACCTTCAAAGGCCATCTAGTCCGGCCCCCCTGCAGT
>JAOQGH010000019.1:14365068-14382961 GCA_025769975.1 Gallinago jamesoni
CCGCTGGACCCGTTCCAACAGGTCCATGTCCTTCCTGTGTTGAGGACTCCAAAGCTGGACACAGTACTCCAGGTAGGTTCTCACAAGTGCAGAGTAGAGGGGCAGAATCACCTCCTGTGACCTGTTGTCCACACTTTTCTTGATGCAGCCCAGGATGTGTTTGGCCTTCTGGGCTGCCAGTGCACATTGATGTCATAGATTGTGGCAGATGAAGTTGTATTTTAGCCCAAACACAAATCATGCATCACTGAAACCTGGATTGCACAAATTAAGAAATTTAAGAGTTTTTAACCCAACAGGTCATACATATTTTGAAGGCTGAATATAACCTTGCAGATCAAAAACTTTCTTGATATAATGAATATCCTTACAATTGTTAGTTCAAATAACCCAGAAGTTGTTCACACTGTTTGCTGGTAATCTTAAAAGGTCTTTATTTTCCCGTCTTTTATCCATGGTTTCCTCCTTGCCCAACATTCACACAACTACAGTCCATTTTCACTGCTATATTGTGAGATATCCACCATAAAGTAAGCCATTGGGCAAACTTCATAGTAGCTTTCAAGACATTTTATTACTACATGTTACTACAAAGAAAATGTGCAGCTATGGGCAACCACAACAGAGTTATCATGATCCTCTGATCCCTTCCTGTGAGTCAAAAGAGCCAAAACCAGTGCAACCACAAACTCTTCAAAGTAAATCTAAGCATCCAGTGGATGTTCAAAGGATTAACAATGTCAGCTACACAAGAAAGAAATAATTTGTCTCTCACCACTCCTTTTCTCCTCCCACATAGGATGTTTGGGACAGCTACACAATAACTTTCACTGGGGCCAAAATAGAAAGACTGGTATCATCAAGTTGTCATTTGTGTGTTCTCATGTTGGATTTATGCATCCTTCAGAAAACTTTCTGGGTGAATAGAATTGGTGAGAAAGCAGATGAGCTGGCATTATGGTCAGAAACAGCAGATAACTGGACTAGATACTTCATAGGCTTGGTGATGAGTACTTTCCATTTAGTGGACTGATCAAATGAAAAAGAAAACAAAAGAAATGCATCTTTTATACAAAAGCTATAATTTCATCACTTGCAATGGCATGAAAAGGAATTTACATGAATTTGAGGACACTTCTTGATTTTTTTCTCTATGTCTGCTAGGAATAGGAACAGACTATTAGACATATAAAGTTATGACCTGGCAATTGGAAGGTTATTCAGTGTCTAGGACAGGAGACAGAATTTGATAGTGAAGTAGTGTATCAGTAATGGCACAGAAAGGATTGCTCTAGCTAATCAGAAAACGACACGGAGTAGCAAAGAGAAGGATGTTGAGAGGAAAGGAAAGAAGAGCATCTTCCACACAATTGGGTTATCAGTGAGTAAGACTCGGTGTTTCAGTGATGCCAGTGTGTTTAACAGGTAAGTTTCGCATCAATAAACCACAGTAACAAGCATCCAGTAATCATGTGTTGCCTGGCATAATCTTGATGCTCCTATGTACCAAAGAATATGAAGAACAATTCCTAACAGAGATAGAGAATGAGCCAAGGCCCAGTACCCAATCAGTAAAACCAAGCTCACTGTGTGACCCTTTCAATAGAATAAACCCACATTTACTAAAAATTTGTCCAGTTCTTTTAGTTGATATTTAATTCACCATATTACTCCCAGATTTTTTCAACCTAAAACCATTTTCTGATAAATTTGGTGGCAATCTTAACCTTCTTAAAAATCCAGTACACTTCCCCCACTCTCCTTTTTTGAGAGAACATCACCTAATCTCTCAAGTCAATAATATAGGAATTATCATTGACTGCACTCTCCCATGTCTTTACCTGCAGGTTAGGTCTAAATTTTAGGCTTCCTTCCCACATAACAATTGTACAATTTAGTCTCTTCTACCTATATAGCTAGCTAAAACTCTTCTGGAGACTGTTGTCTCCCATGTCAGCCACTAAGAAATTCCGCTCTCAAGCCTTGCCCAGCTTGACCTGTTCATATCTATCCAGTATGCTATTATTTCGTCTTTGTCTTTCCTTTTGGCAAGATACTTTTCTCTCTGTACCATACCACTGACTTCCCTTCTTTGTGATATCAAATATCATTTCCTTCAAGGCCTTCCATGGACTAACTCAAGCATAGACAACCTTGCTGACCCTTAAACCAGAGGGCTACGAACCACAAGACACTCACCATATGCCTCAGAGACCTGAATGGAGAAAGAGCATAGTTCTACAAAGATGACAGTGGCTCCCCAGGAGACCCACAATTCTGTCTGTGGCTTGGGGTTAAGCTGGGTCCTAGCACTGTCTCACAGTGCCAGCTTCAGAAACCCGTGCTGGTTTACTTTCTCCCACAGAGAGGAGCTGAGAAATCTCAGCAGACTATTCCAGCCCAGCCCTGGGGACATGACACAGACCTAGAATGGAAGCTGCGCTTGAACAGCTTGAGAAATGCATGTAGTGTGTTTGCTTCCCTAGGGCACCTTCACACTCAGTAACATAAGGTTGATGAAATGTCAACCTCATCTAGACTGTCATATAATTCTGCTACCACTACTTATCACATAACAAATATTATATCTTCGTGCTTCTCTTTCTGCATATAATCATCAGATGTCTTTTGCTTTGTATTTCCACAGCTGTTTGGAGTTTACATATATTTTGTCCAATATTTGTGCAGGACCTGGCATAGAGGAGACTGAGGTTCCAGTAGAAAGCATCCTCAATCGTTTAAACGCTTACCTATTGCTGGCTTTTTCATCAAGGTGCCTTACCACTCCAAACTCATGCAACTTTCTGCATTTATCTCTTATGATTACACTGTACAAAGCATGTGCACACTGGTTTTGTAAAACTGGCTCAATAAAAATGCCTAAGTAGAAGGTACTTGCTGTTCTAAAGCAGCATCACCTTGGCTCATACTTCTATATCCACCCAGTTTCTTTCAGTTGCTGTTGCTCTCCTGCAGAGTACTACTGCTAATTTCCTCTGGTCTAAACCTGCCAGAAACAGTTTTGTAGTGATTGAAAATACCATAAAAAGCTGGCACAGCTCTGCCACTTTTAAGAGTAGGAACCCTAACAGAAAACTACCAAAGCGGATCTAAACCACCTCCTTCCTTAACTCCATGATAGGACAAGCAGATTATTCTGGAACAAGTTACAAATATGAGCCATGAATGCTGATATGAACTATGTGCTGTTATTCTTGGGATTTGTCATAATTAGCTTGTTAAACAATTGCATTTCTAACTCAGGGGAGAGCTTGGCAGCAGAGAGCTAACACCAATGTGTCTGCACGCAAAGGAGTAGGCCACATCACACTGAGGTGCCTGAAGCTGCCCTGTGCTACAGAAATAGACTGTAGTGAAGAGCTTCAAACTTCCACATAAAGGCTTTCCTGGCCTCTCGGTCTCTTCAATTTCCCTCTGCTCTCTGCTTTTGAGCTTACACTGTGTCTCAGAGCAGACAGAAAATATTTTGCTTGCAGGCACTCGGCTCTCAGCCTGGTGTTTACAGAGCATTGGTAACTTCTGCAAGCCATTTAAGGAGTACAAATCTACAAAAAAAAATAATTGAAAGAAGGAAATGGATTTTTCCTACTATCCATTACTGCCTGGATGCTACTAGCTTTATCCTGACAGTGGCTGAGAATCTCCTGGAAGGAAGTGAGTTCCCTCATTATTTTAATGTAATTTGAGTGCACTCAGTGCCTTGCAAAGGCACTTGACACCTCACAGGAGCAGATGCTAAATGCTCAGTACATTAACCATCTGACTGTTACCCTCAACCTTTTTGATAATTGGGGTTATTTAAAATTCCACATACTGCTGCTCAAATATTGATAACTCCTCTCCTGACCTCTTCTGAAGAATATAAATAACTCATTAATCATCACTTAGTTATCTTCTGGAAATAACAATACTAAAACAGACACTTATCATGAGCTTTTTATGTAAACAACATTCTCTATCTGAGAAAATAGCTGTATGCTACAACCTAACTTGGCAACAAAAGATTGTTCCATTTAACACTTACTAAGTAGCTTCACAAAATTGCCCAGGTAGTTCTGAGTTTTTTTCCAAGCAAAACAGCAATTTTTCACTACTAGACTCAGCCATTTCTTTCAAGAAATAATGAGGGCACACTAATAATGTATTTTAAGAATGTTTTCCTTTTGTATGGAGGAAAAAGCTGACACAGAGGATTTCTTTAAAGTTTGGTAAGTATCTGGAGACAGTGGTTTATTGGTACACAAAACATGTATAAACACACCCCTTCAGTATTCAAGCGGGCAGTAAGAATGAAATAAACTCTAATTTTCCCAAATTAGAAGCAGCCAGACTCTGTTTACCCTCAGCTACTCTTCTGCTTGGAAGACAATGTATAAAAACTGAGAAAAGTATTTACGTTGTTTTGTCCAAAAAGGACTTTGGAAGCTTTTCTATGTGGACTTGGATGAGTATGAAAAATGATGAATCAGAAAAGCCACAAAAAGCAATGAGGTTCTCCCACATTAATCAATGCATCGATGTGTCAATAAACACAGGAGGCTGTGGAAATTTACAGGAATTTGCAGACCTTAAAACGTCTGAAAAACCCCAATGCATTAATCGACTGCGCCACCTAGCCTTGCCTGGAGGACACTTTCCCCTGCAATCTGTTTTCATGGAATAGTGTATGAAGCAAGAAGTGTACGTGCACACTGAAATACTCCCCTGGGTAAAACACTCCAGTATGAAGGTGGTATTATTCTAGTTTGTGTTTCTTGTCTCGGAAAGCTTTATAGCTAAATTAGAAAAGACACCTTT
This sequence comes from Gallinago jamesoni, assembly GCA_025769975.1. NCBI lineage: Eukaryota > Metazoa > Chordata > Aves > Charadriiformes > Scolopacidae > Gallinago > Gallinago jamesoni. The sequence continues at coordinate 14,369,887 of JAOQGH010000019.1, forward strand.
GCAGAAACAGACTTGATCTGTGAGTCACGGTACATATTTCAGTGGAGAACACCTCATACTGCTAAGTGATACATGTCCGACCAGTGCAAGCCCACCCTAAATCATCAGAAAAGCCACTGGTTGGCAGCACATATTTTTCTCAGGGAAGCAGTGTGGATGGTACAGACAACAAAACTTTTCTCTAGTGAGAAAAGCTAGCGTGAGTTGTTTCACCAGCAGAGGTTTGCTGATACAACACTAGGGCTGGAATAGGACTGCCCATAATCCCCTGAAGCACGGACAATACTTGTGAGTATGTTCACAAAGAGCTCTAATGACATTTTTTGGGGGCTGTTCTTTCCAAATTCTGCCTCCTCCCTAGTTAGTGGTCATTAACTGGCACTATGAATCAGAGATCCCAACTCCTGGCAGTCCACGCAGTATCTGATTGCTTGGTGCTCTCAGTCAACTACTCCAGGATGTGCTTCTCATGCCCCCTCTTCCACAAGCTAGACTTCCCAAGTCTTGCCTAGATGCACTGCTCAATGCAACATTGGCTTTGCCAAGGAGATTCTTTTGCTCAGTATGGCAGATAGGAAACACTAAACATCAGCAATCAAACCACTGACCCTAACCGTCCAAAGAATGCAACCTGCAATTTTCTTTAAATAATATAGCCAGTCTGTTATACATTACGTCGTGCATTCAGATATGTGATTTTATGATGAATTTCTAATTGATCAATTACCTTATTCGTTCACTAAATACACACTCAAGTTTCAACTGGTAATAGCACTCACTATTCATGGTGTAAACTTAAATATTTGAGAATCTCAGCTTGCTGAAGAAATAGCAGATGACAGTAACGTACTTAAAATTTCAAGACATACTGCATTCCAATTTTTTCTTTCTTTAAATTCCATGCATCCTAAACCAGACTCTGCATTTGGGGGGGATGAGGAATAAGATAACTCTTTGATTATCAGTGGTAGGATTTGGGGTTTCTATTTCTAGCACATCCACATAACACCCAGCATTTTTCATTTTTCCATGAAATACCTCAGGTTAGTCACCTGGGATGTTTCAACACCTTATAAAGAAATAATTCTGATTGTTGCTGAAGTATTTTGAGTTATACAGCATCTGAGAAAGCTTACCTCCTCTTCTAGATCTTGATTCTGCTTTCCATGGACTTTCTACTGAACAAGACTTTCCAGGAGCAAGACTACTGAATGCAGCAATCCAAAGCCAAGTCATGGGACAAAACAAATTTTTCTCATTTACATGACCAAGGGGCTTACAAAGCCCATTTCCAATTAATTTTATTGACTATTGTGAACCTACATATAAGCAGGTATATAAAGGTAGTGTTATCATTTTAAGAGGCTGATGTCACTTGTTTATTCAGTTGAAAAACTCAGTTGGGCTGGAATTTTCTATGTCAGTCGTCTGTTATTGGCTGCCATGTGTTTTTTTAAACTTCAGACCAAATGATTTAACAGTTTCTGAGAATGACATTTAAAGGAAATCTGGACACTGTTTAGAGATGTTGCCCTACTCCCAGTGCTTGATACAGTGGAAAACCCCACACTCATTTTAAGTAAATAGCAGAGAGGCCTGAAAGCATCTGGCTGCAGCAAGCCCGTTTAGACTGCTGGTTCAGATTTCTCAATTCAGTCTACAGTACACAGACCTTGAAACTGCATGTAAATTAAATAATTCTCTTATGGTTTAGAATACTGTAGTATTCACTTGGGAAAGGGGAACACCTGTGGAAACAACTATTTTTTGTAGCAGGCCAACACTCACCCCATGGGAAACAGTTCTTTGACTCAGTCTCATTTGTGTGAGGATCTGGCAGGGAAGCACGCCTGTTCCCCATCGTGTCCTGTCAGTGGCTTGCTGTGTCCCAGAACTCAGAAATGGCCTTAGGCTAGTCCCATGGCCCTGGAGGGACTTTTGCAGACAAGTAACCTATGTGGCACGTTTTGCTAGCTGTTATCTCCAACTGGTGTGCTGAATTTTGCACCTGAAGGCATTAGTGTCCATCCACTCATATGGCCCCAGAGTTCTTTCATACATCCTTGATTTTTGCTCTACAAATGTTGGGCAAAAAGGACTTCAACGTACTCCACCACTGCCTTCTTACCCTGATGCCCTGTCTAGTTCTCCTCTGGTTACCCCATTTTCATCTGTGCTGAATAATAATGGGTATCAACTAGAGCTCCTCCACTGTTACTGGCTTCATTGGGAAATACCCATGATTTCTCCATCAGATACTGGGCAGAAGACTTGACATCTGTTCTTACATCAGAGTGAAGGTCCATAGCACAGCAAGAGGTCCATAGCACAGCAAGAATCGACAGGGAACCTTTTTCTCCTCCTTCTGGATATGCCACTCCATTATACAATCACTCAATACAGGCTACAGTATCTGCACATGAAAGAAAAAGCCATATATATGACCTGATTAAGTGCCACCTAATGTAACCATAAAGGTCATAAAATACCACCATAACTAATTTTCTATTCACACAGACAGAAATCCTGGCTCCTTTTCATCCTAACAAACTTTTTCACAGAAAAAAAAAAAAAAAAGGATGTATCCAGAATATTTGAGCGCACAATTGCAACGTATGACAGTGGAACAACTAATATGTTCCAACACACTGTGCTGTTTGCTCTCCTATTGTGAAATGTTCGATCACACTTGATATTTACCAGTCTAACGCTCCAAATAAGGAAAGAATTTTAACCCGTGACTCCCACGTAAGTAAAACTGTTTGCGCCAGATGTCTCTTCCTCTAGTTTGCCACAAGATGGTAGCAGAGAGTTTCTCCTAAGAAAAACTAATCTGAAAATAATACCTTAAGTATCTCAAAATTGGGACCCATAGAGTGGATGTTTTTGAGCTTAATCACTTTGGGACGAGCCAGTAAACCACATAGTCACCTAACTAGGATCTTAGGCAGAAGCTAATTCCCCCACTGGAGTCCTATCTAGCTATTCATTAACCTGAAATTCTGAACATACTGGGCATCTCTTCATTCAAATTCCTCAAGCACCTCAAGCACCTCGACTTCATACGCACAGAAGTGCTTTGCTGTGAGGGGGATGCAGCCTGCACAAATGCTTCTGGGGTCAAAAACTAGGTGGGGGAATTCCCAGGAAGTTCATTTCTCAAAGTATGACTGTTTCATGTTGCACATATTTGGTCCTCACAGGAAGATGTTGAGGACATCCTCTTTTAAAATGTGAAGGCCTTTTATAATAGCCTTGAGGACAGACTCCTCAAGCTGAAAGCAAAGAAAAATATTAAGTTCTCTCTTTGGTTGAAAGAATTTCAAATACATGCTTGGAACAACCCCAAAGAATTACTAAAGACACAGATTTAAGGGTGAAGTAATTGGAGACAGCCACTGCCCACCAGTTAAGGCCATGTCATTGTTCAGAAAGGCACAGGAGTTCATGAGAGTTGGAGAGGGGGCCTGCTTGTGCCTCCTGCAAGCTGGTGGGGAAGAACAGTTCAAGCAGGCCGGAATTTATCTACTCAGAGGAGAAATTAGGACTTTTAAAGGTACTTGGAAAATGCTTGTCTCTAGACCCCAAATAACCTCAGGGGTAAGTTAGTGCCTAAATGGTATAACTACTCATTAATTAGCAGTGAATTTATTACCCAACTGCATTTCTAACAGCATTAGAAAATTTTGGTAGCATTGGCATCTTTAGTTTCCAACTAAGTTAGGAGGGTAAAATATAGGAGATTGTTAAGAGTTTAAATTGATGTATATAAATTTGGATTGTATAACATGAATACAGTCCATAAGAAAATATTATAGAGCATAATTTTTTTCAGCTTCTGAGCTGGGTTTAAATACTTCAGAATAACTAAGCTGCAGCCTTTCCACTTGACAATAGGGAGAAAATAAAATATGGAAAATCTATGGAATAAATGAACTTTACGTATCCCAGTGTTCACTGGGGAAATGGACCTTCTGAGTAAAACCAGAGCTGAAATAATTAAGCACTAGATAACTAATGTGTATGCATTAAAAAGTGACTTGAAGTTATGTCTTAATTCTAATGTTGATATTTCCTTACATTTCACTCCTTTTTTATCTTGACAAAAATTGTTTAACACAGGGATTTTTGTGCAGTTATTAGTTAATGGCAAATAACCAATCATTTTTTTCTTCATTAGTTAATTCCATAATTTATTAATGCCACTCTGCATTTCATTTTTTAGAACAAACCTACACTTTTTAGATATTAGCTAAGATCATAGCAGCTTATACATATAACACCTGCCACGATTACTACTTGATGAAAGAGATAGACCTGGAGGAGAGCCTGTTGCTCTCCGGTTTGTGTATATAACACTGCAATTCAATACAAGATCAGGCCTTGCCCTTTACAGTGACCTACCACAGGCACAATAGAAACCTCTACAGAAAGCTTAAAGCTTATTTATGTAGGACATTCAGGAGGCACCTGGAAAACAAGCGTAGGCAATTACACCATTCCTCCCTCCTGTATTTCATGAGACAGTCCAGGTTGTCAGTAAGGAATCTCAGCTTTCATAGAATCACGAAATCATAGAATGCTTAGAGTCAGAAGAGATCTTAAAGATCACCTAGTTCCATGGGCAGGGACACCTTCCCCTAGACCGGGTTGCTCAAATCCCCATCCAGCTTGGCCTTAAACACCTCCAGTGATGGGGCATCCACAGCTTCTCCGGGGAACCCCTTAAAGAATTTCTTTCTAGTATTTATTTTAAATCTCCCCTCTTTCGATTTAAAACCATTACCCCTTGTCCTGTTGCTACATTCCCTGATAAAGAGTCCCTCTCCAGCTCTCCCGTAGGCTCCCTTCAGATACTGGAAGGCCATTATAAGGTCTCCCCAGAGCCTTCTCTTCTCCAGGCTGAACAACCACAGCTCTCTCAGCCTCTCTCAGGTGCAGAGCTCTCTCAACTTTACACCAAGCTGAGAGGCCTACTGAGAAGCATTCAATATTAGCTCAGTCCAACACCAATATGGCTAGTCAGTTTCAACGACTTTCCTCTGAAGGTGTGGGATGGCCAAAATTGCTTCCAGAGGAACTCCATGAATACTGCTGAAAACCTCTTGTAATTCTGGCTGCACTAAAAGATACACCTGAAATGGTTCAGTGCAGTGCAGTTCAGCTCAAGAACACTTCACTATCCTTTGCTCTGAAACAGTATTTCTGCAACTACTGACTCTAAAAAGAAATTGTTCCCGGCTAAGAATTAAACCTTGCATGAAGAACATTGTTTATGGAAAACAGCAGCTTGCTTTACTTTGGTATTGGAAGTTGCCACTGTGCAGCCAGAACACAGCAGTGGATCAGTGTTAAGAAGGAATCACGTCTTGAGTGGAGTTGGACAGGTCTGTCCAACTGTCAGTCAACAATCTGCCTGATAAAACAGAAGATGCCTAGGATTTCTCAATGACTTAAACCTATGAGGGATCATGAGCACATCAGAGAACAGGATTAAGATTCAAAAGGATCTTGATAAATTAGAGAAATGGTGCTTCAATAGGGAAAGTACAAGGTTGTAGTCTTAAGCAGAAATAATTGAACAAGCAGGAAAGGGAAGGGTTGGCAAGATAAAATGATCTGTGGCTTACAGAATATCACAGGTGGATTTAAAATGTTATTATGTTCTGCTTCTAAGGAAACAGCAGTGTCATCTCTGAGTAAATATAGCGTTGATGAGGCCCCTGCTGGGAGTCCTGTGTCCTCCATTTCTTCTATCAGGACTGGACTTCAAAAGAGTTGTGAATAGTGATGATCACATTCTTTAAACCACTGAAAGAATTGAGCTTGTTTAGCCTAGAGAGGGCTGAGGGGTCCTGTTATTAATCTTTAATATTTGAAAGGCTGCTGCAAAACAGAAAAAAATAACTTGGTCTCTGTTAGCTTGTAGGCAAACAATGGTGGCCTAAAGAGCAAATACCTGGTTTTGATTTACGGATGAGAGAACTTTCTGCTGCTAAGGATAATTAGGTCCTTCCCAGAGACTGCCTTGAAAGGCAATGGAGTGTCTGGCAGTGAAAGTTTTTCAGAAAAAAAACCTGAGAATTAAGATGTGGGTGTGATTTATTCTGCATTGGGGCTAGAGATGTCTTCCTTCACCCTATCCTCAGGACAAATTTACAACCGAAAGGACTTCAAGCTTTTTCATACAAATTACTGGCTTTTAATAAAAGAGCCAGTAAGCTGTCCAGAAACTTATTTGTATGATTATTAATTAACTGTAATCAGAAACTCTTGAAATACAGACTATTATTTCTGCTTCTGCTTTAAATATCAAAGTAAAGGAAAGTCTTTCACAGCAATAGTTAATAAAGAATTTTGAACTACCCTATTTCTCTTGTTTCAAGTCTTTGATTCAGTGCAGGTTATTTTTGCTTTGTTTTGCTTTGAAATGCTCCTGTTAATGTAGATAGCACTATTCCAATGGCTTACTTTCTTCCTGAAGGACCAAATAATCAGAAAATTACCTTTTTATTGCTCATATCTACTGCACCATGTACAGGTAAAAATGACTAGTATACTAACAACAGTGATAGATTTTGTAAATGCTGAAAGTAAACTGTAACATTACAAGCACCTTGTTGAACACAGATCTCAATAGAGAAAAACTAGTTATAGATGTTGAAAGGCTACAAAAACTTGATGTGTGAAATGGGAAACATTCTATTTTAGGCAAAGCTAACACTAAGATATTGAAAACAGGTAATTTAAATAAAACACTTCTAAAATTAGTACAGCTAAAATTGAGAAAATTGTAGTGGAAATTCATTACATTCTTAACAACACCAGAAGCAGCATCTCTCTTCTTTGCTAGTGAATATCCTTTTTTATCTTTCTTTCCTTTCTTCCTTCCTTCCTTTATTTATTCATCCCTTTGTTATTTATTAATGAATTTATTTACGTGTTTATTTCAAAGTTGGGACTAATGGGTTCCTGTCCAGTTGTATTATATGACACAGCAGCAAAAGCTAGAGGCAGTCTTTGGTCTGACAACTGACAAGATAAATTGAAAAAAAGCAAAAAAGGAAATATTACTATTTCAAGTTAATGAAGGAAAACTGACTCATGGAGATTGAGTGGCATGATTATTTTTCTATTCAGAACCCTAACAAAGCCATTTTTCCCTCTTAAACCAGGTTATTTTTCTCTGTCTAGCCGAGTATCAGCATATAGGATTTACAGAATATGCAAAAAATCTGAATATTTTCCCCTGAAGTGTTTAGGTTTTTTATCCCAGAATTCTGCCCAGGTGAATTCTTAGTGAGTCTGACCCTTCATTGCCTGAATTGGGTGAAGTATTGCTATCACAAACATTTATATCAATAATCTCTGGCTGAAGGAAGACACAAATACATGCATGCACACAAGTCCCTTGCCACTCTTCATGTCCTCTGCTTACTTATCTGATGGATTTAATCTTCCAAACATGACCACTGTGGTTTTGTCTACTGCTAAATATTCTGTGGACTTGCTGTTTAAAATCCCGGATTTTGGTCCGTTGCCCGTTAAGATTTCTTACACAAGTCCAATAGGATGCTATAGTTTCCTGAGTGGTAATCATTTTAGCACTTCCCTCCCTAAAGCAGAAACTCAAAACTCTTCACCTGAGTGTTCTTACTAATGACACCTGCAAATATTTTTAACTAAATGTTGACAGCTCTCCTTGTGGATTTTCTGGATCTTATGGGGAAACTTCTGGGTCACTGCAGAACTCCTGGGAACTCTTTCATGATCTTCAGGGTGTCTATTGCCGCCAGGCAAAGACAGCTTACAGAGGCCTTGACTTCTAACAAGGTCTAGCAACTCCTAGTAAGTTCTGTCAGCTGTTCATGATAGAAGTGTGCTTTGGGCTCTTGTCTCCAGCTGACTATGACTAGGGAGGGTGCTCGAGAAAGGTCTAGTGTGCTGCAGCTCACCGGAACTCCAAGATTCTACAGATACACAAAGCCCCAATCCCCAGCTATGCTGAATCAGGGACAGGCAGTATCTGTGTGGATTGTGTTGGGAAATGGAGACTCCCATGACAGTGAAGGCTGGAAGGTTGTGACTTCTGGCATCAGGAGGATTGGCACCTTCTCTGCCAGATCTGCAACTACGGAATATGCTCTGTGTCCTGGAAGAAGATGAGAGCCTGGAAAGTGTTTAACAAAGCACCAGAAGAGCCAGCTGAGCCTAAGCCTGCAGAGGGTGAGTCAGTGGGAGGGGCCTGGTATGAGGCATGGAAGCTCTTATTCCCTGATCTAATCTACTGTCTAGGGAGGTCTTCTGCTTGCTGGGGGCTTGGATCCAGAACATTATGCTTAGGCTTGCCTGGCACTGAGACTAGTGTCCTGTGCTGGTCTTCCATGAGGGCAAAGAAGCTCAGGTGGTATCTCCTCAATTCTGCCATTGAAGGGGAAAGGTACCGCCAGTGAGTGGAGAATTCTGTGGGTCAATACATGTTCGCACAGCTGGTGTCAACAGTAAGGAATCAGCTTTTATGACCAATGGACGCTTGCTGAACATTGAGGACTACTAGGAGGAGATGACAGCAACTTGATTTAGTAAGGCAAAAGAATCTTTGTCAACAGGTTGGCCATTATGACAAGAGCTTCAAACTAGGAATGATGAGGAGAGAGATAATGACTGACAATGAAGTGATGGAAGGTGGACTGGGTTGGCAATGACAGGATGCCCACCCCAAACTTATGCACACAAATAAGGAAGCAGAAACAACGGCATTATGGGGGAAGTTCTCTTACTTTGGGGGCAAATATCACAACTGGGTGCCTACCTGAACTGATGCTACACTAATGAACAAAGAGGAGGCATTAGAGAGCTCTGGGTGCTGATGCAGGGGTGTGATACTGCCTTTTAATTGGCAGCAAGAAGGCTAATACTATGTCCAGTTTTGGGCAGCCCAGTTCAAAGGAGACCTTGAGAAAGAGGAAAATATACAGCCCAAGGATATCAAGGCTGTCAGTGGCCTAGAGCAAATGAACTAGAAGCCTGGTTAGTTTCCCAAAAAGGAGGTTAAGGGACTACCTAAATGCAAGCAACAACTACCTAAAAGATAGTTACAAAGCAGACAGGCAACTCTTCTTGGTGGTGGCAGATGGCACAAGATAAGATAAGGCACAGTCACAAATTGTGGTTTGGGATGCTCAGGTTGGATATGAGGAAAGCTTTGCCCCTAGGAAGGAAGTGCAGCACTATAAGAGGTCACCGGGATAGGTCTTGAAATTGCCTTTCTTGGAGGCTTTCAAGACTTACCAGGCAGGTGAAGTCCTCCTTTGAACTGGAGGTCTATTACGACCCCTCTAGGTTTTGCAGATGGGAGATGTAGACCACTTAAAGAATCATAGCCAAAAGTATCAGCAAAAGTGGTTTTATTGAAATATGCTGTTGTAAAAATGCAACTTAGAAAATCTGATGGCAACGTTCACTATTACTTACTGCACAAAGGATATAATGATGAATCAAAGTTGGCAATACAAAAATTTTAGAGCACTATAATACCAGGTTATACATGGGGTTGATCACTTACCAAAGATCTGTAGTTGGTGGGAAGTCTCTCTGTCTCAAGGAGCAACTTGGAGAGGTGTCCCAGCTCAAGCCAGCTGCTTAGTGGGGAGAGCTCAAAGAAAGCTCACTTAAGCGGTCATATTTATGGAATGAAGTGGTTTGATTGTAGTCAAATTACATGCGATGGGAAAGGTATGCATGAGACTCCTTGCACCCACAACTTTCTTTGTTCCTTGATAAATGGGTCTTGGAACAGCCACCTGCTATTCATGTGTTAATCGCATGATCAGTGTTCCAAGCTCATAAACATCACTGCTCACCATGTCACTCTGTTCCTTTGTGAGTTTTCAAAGAACAATTGGAACTAGAGAAGTTCCTGACCTGGTTATGGCTTAGGCCTTTGCCTCCTTTGGACCCTGTGCCCAGCTACCACTAGTTTAGTCAAGGGGTTGAATGCATCCATTGTGCTTGGTCAGTTTGTTCAGGTACTTTTAGCCAGCCTTGGAGACTCTGCAAGAAGAACATATGTAATTAAAAATAAAGCAGTTAGTTATTGGCTAACATAGAGAAGAACTATCTAGGTTTAATAAGTTATTAGACTAAGCATTAGTATATTTGCCACTCATGTTAGTCTACCCAAGAAGATTTGCTGGGCAGGCAGGCATGGAAGGGGAAAGGGAAGAGTTAAAAGGGGAAAGTCTAGTTGGGGACTAGCTGGGAGTCATTGTGTGTTCTTACCAGTGGTGGTGGAACTGCTGGAGGACAGAAACTTAGCAGTCCTGGGAATATTTTCCGGAGAACCATGGGAAATAACCTTTCCCCTTTTAACTCTGGAATTTTTGGATTATGTGAATCAGTATGCAAAAGCAGCAGCAGATGTTGTAACTGCTACCCAAATGGAGAGATAAGAGAGGGTTGAACATCTATTATCAACAGCAGAGTTTAAATAGTTTGGAGAATGTTAAATATAGAGACAGATTTAAGCAGGTATCTCCAGTAGAGGCCAAAAATAAGAAACAGTTTCAAACACAGCTGTGGGGGCTCATGGCTGAAAAATGACTTAATATATTATCTTTAAAATAGTATGTGCAAAAATTTTCCATCCCTACATTAAAAGACAATGAGTGCAATGACATCCATTCGAAATATAAAAAGCACTAGAACCAGCTGTCTTAATTTACTCCCTTTAATTTTCATTACATGCTAATACACCATTTTCCCCATCAGAACGCTTAATGCACAAACCTCCTATGTTTAATTTATTGTATATTATTCAAACCTCACTTTCAAATACAGAATTGATAAATTTCCAGTAAGATTTTCTAATGATACTGTCTAAAAACATAAGAGAAAAGGACTCATTAGCGTATTCTAGAGACTTGTTAATAAGCATAAGAAAAAAAAAAAGGCAAAATTTTGACATCATTTTCAATAAGACTAACAAGTTAGATGACCTTTCATGCACGGATTCCTCTCGAGTTTTGATGCAACAGTGAATGTCTGGTTCTAGTGTCTCCAGACCAGCATGTGGGCAATGAAAAATGAGTAACTAGTGATCCTCTGTGAAAAGTTCAGTTTAAATGACTCACATAACATGCACAAGAACTCTGTGGAAGAAACAGATGTAGTTCTCCAGAATAAGGCTCTGAAGAATAAAACTATCCTTTGACTAGAAATCAATTGCTTGACTAGAAAGGAAAAGCATCATGAGAAAATGGAAAACCTGAGTAAAGAAGCTGGGTGTTAGTCAGCCAAGGGAAGCATGAGATAGCATCACAATAAAAAGAGGCAGAGAACAGCTAGCTACATAGCAGTTCAGAAGAAAAGAATCAAGGTGCTGGATCACAAACCAAGTGTAAGTCGGCAACACTATGCTGTTACCAAAAAAAAAGAAGTATATAGCAAGAGGTATAAAAAATAATATAGCCTGTAAGGCAGAACGTTTCTCAGCCCACATCCTTCCAAGGAAAAGCAACCAAGTGTTGAGAATTTGTGACAGTGTAAAGGGGAGCAAGGAAAACAGTGTCTTACTAGGTATGTTGCGTTTAACCTATAAATGTAACTTGGAAAAAAGAAAACAAGAAACAAAAGATGTCTTTTATGTAAAAGTGCTACAAATTGGCAGAACCACTACAAACACCCTGAAATGGTTAAATTGCAAGTTTAAACAAAACTTTGTCATGGCTACATCTTCTGTGGCCCAGGCAGCTTGCAGCACACTGTTCCTGTCAGAGGGGACCCACAGCCCAGGGACAGGGCAAAAGACGTGGCAAACTCCTGATCGCCCTTCCCACCTTACGGTCCTACAGTTTTGGGAGCAGAGAGTTGGGCTTTGTGGGTCATAACCTTCCTTACCATGGTTTCTGTGTAGGATTTTATCTGACAGCTGCATGTGAGGCGGTGGGGCAGCACCAAGCCCCATGATGATGGCCTCTTCTCAGAGCCCTGCTGCAAGCCACCAAGCCACCTCCTCACCCTTCTGCCTTTGGTGGCCAGAGCGACCGTCCCCTGGAGCTGGACCAAGGAGACACAGGAGCCCTGGGGCCATCACTCCTACGTGTGTTTTCTGACCAGCTCGGGACCAGAGAATCGGGAAAGCATCCAAGCACAGCGTCCATTCTCTGCTCCTCACGGTCCCCTCCGGCCAAGCCTGTCTGTTCTTCCTTCCCTCCTTGGCCGCCTCAGGGTCGGCCGCTGCCCTTGACCGACCCCGGGGCGCTGCGGGGGTGGGCGGGCGGGCCTTGGGGAGGGAGGCCAAGGAAACCGGCCGCGATTCCCGGAGCTGGGAGCGGGGGGAGAGTGGGGGGGAAATTCCCGAGCCGCTGCTCACCCGGCCCCCGCGAGGTGGGAGGGAGGAGGCACCGCCCTGCCCGGGGAAGGGAGGGAGGAAGGCAGGGAGGAAGGCAGGGAAGGGAGGGAGGAAGGCAGAAGCCGACCGCCGTGTAGCTCTGACCGACGGGGATCTGCCCGTCTCCCCCCGCCTCCCCGCGCCCCGGCCCGGCCCGGCCCCGCCATCCCCGAGGGAGCTGCGGGGCGGCTGCAGGTGAGTGATGCCGGTCTCTCCCCGTCGCGGCGACCCCTCGCTCCCTCAGCGATGCCACCCGCCTCCCCCTCGCCTCTCGCCGGGGGGGAGCCCGGCTGCCCTCGCTGCGGGGAGCCCAGCAGAGGAAAACCCACCTCCGCCACCCCGGCGCCTGTTTTGAAACGGTCTGTGGAGGGCTTTTTTTGTTTGTTTGTTTGTTTGTTTTCTGTGGAGTGTAGCCCTGCTGCTGCCCGTTGAGCCCTCTCCGTCCTTTAAACCCTTCGTTTTTCCAGGCCCCCCCGGGAGGGCTGGGGCGGGGGGGAGTGAGGGGAAAGCGGGGGGAGTGAGGGGAACCGGTCCCCGGGCACCGCCGTCCTCGTCCGGCTCCTTGGTCCTCGACGAACAGGCTGCTGCTGGTTATCGCACTCGCGCAGTTTCAAGTAACTCTCCTATTTTTTTATTCTTGGGGCGGGGGGGGGGGGGGGGGGGGGGGGGGGGGGGGGGGGGGGG
>JAOQGH010000019.1:14383061-14401022 GCA_025769975.1 Gallinago jamesoni
TCCCCCCCCCCTTCCCCCCCCCCCTCCCCCCCCCCCCCCCCAGCTATTTCACTGCTGCAATTTCAGTTAACTTCCCCGTTTGTGAGGACGCCCTACCCGTATTTTGTCACCTGTTTGTGAAGACACTCTTACCTCTATCTTATCAAAACCATTGGAGTAAACTAGAAAACATCATAAATTCCAGTATGGTTCCTGCTTTCTTTGGATTTTGACTGCTTTTTTTTAGCATAACCTTCTTATCTCTCTTTTTATCAAAATATTGCGTGCCTGGACCGGTCCCTACTCCAGCAGAGTAAGCCAGATCCTAACAGCATTACAAGTAGATCTTAAAAGCATGGTAAAATTATTCTTCCTGTTGGCGTGAGTCATACCACAACATTATGTGATTCCTTCCCTAGAATTGTTAGCATTTGCTTTCTAATAGGGCAGAAGTAGTCTTACACAGTTTGTTGAACACTTTACATTTGTAGACCCTATTAATTGCTATTTAATTGCTTTTTTTTGTTTGGATCCAGCCTTCGTGGGACCATGAAGGACATAATGTTTTCCTGTTTTGGCAAAGCTCTTTAGAAAACCAACAGCATGCATCTTTCTGTTTATCAAAAAAACCCCAAGAGATAAAACTATCCCTAAGTGCAAAAATGATTACATGCCTATCAGACCTTAATTGTAGACATTTTTTTCTTCCATGTGCAGCTTTTAAAACTTGTTACTCACCCGTTAGAGCACAAAGGCTTATTAGGAGCTTTCAGTGTCTTATGCACCTTTTGTGCTAAGTGTAGTTGAAACCATTTTTAAAATAATTGCTTGGGAGAAGAAAGCCTGAGTACAGGAGCTAAAGGAAAGCTTCATCTGCTTTAGAATTGGTTTCTCAGCCATTCATTTATTTTTTTTCAGAATTGTTGCAAATAAAGTTTTCTATTAAAAGCATGACACGTATATTAAAGAGGAATCTATTTAGTTGTAGGGTGCTTTGGCAGATGCTCTTTTACCAACACTCAGTAGGTTTTGGATGGCTTGACAAGGCAAGCTGCCTCAGTTGGATGTGAGCTCCACGCTGTTGATTTTGCAAGGGTATCATTTTGGGAGTTGCAGAGGCCAGGAGAGCAGAGACATGCTGGAGTGCAGAGTCTTTGTACACAGTCATTTGCACCTGGAGGTAGTTATTTAGACTACTTGCAAACTACCTGCTGAAGGAGATTTCATCTTTCCCAAGGTAATTTGTTCCTGTGCTGTTGCAATTCCTGTTGCTGCTGAAGATTGTTGCAATTGCTGACAAGTCTCCAAGATGGTTCCATTGATGTGTCTATCCGCACTGCCTAATTCCAAGTTAGGTTGACGAGTAGTGAATCTGTTTGTATCTGTTTTCGTCACACCCCAGGCTACATTTTTCCAATGGGAAGAATGATAAGTAGACTATATATTAGTGATTTAAAATATATCAGTGATGCAGTCTACAGACTAACAAGAATGAGCAAGTCTGCTTTATTTCCCATATAGATCTTGAATTTTTTATAAGTATATATAAAATATATATATATTACTGTATACTGAGACAGTATACATTAAAATGAAAAATTTCTTGCCCAGGTAACTTCTGTAGCTCTGACAGATCATTTTGGGCTTAGTATTATCCCTCATTTTATTTCACAGTGTGTTCCAATAATCAGATTCATCACAGAAATTAGAACTACTGCTGTTAATAATGGCAAAGAATGAGATTATTTCCTTCTATTTGGCTTTTATGAGGCCATCTCTAAATTACTGCGTCCATTCTGGGGCCTCATAGTACAAAGACGACTGACAGACTGGACTGAGTCCAGCAGAGAGACACTGGGAGACTCTGGAGGCTGGAGCATGTGTAGGAATCACTGAAGGAGCTGGGTTTGCTTAGTCTTGAGAAGAGAAAAGGAAGGGCAGGTCTAACTGCATATCTAATGGGAAGTTGCTGAAAAGGTAAAGTATTTTGCAGAGGAGTACAGCAGACGGGCAAGTGGAAATGGGCACAAATAGTAGCAAGGAAAACAAAGGAGATAAATATAAAAAGAAAAATGAATATATGAATACAGGAAGATTATAAGAAGGTATTCTTATATAAGAGAAAAATGAACATATGAATGAGAAGAATAGAAGGAGAAAAAACCTTCACAGTGAAGGTGTTTAGGCACTGGAACAAATTACCCAAAGAAAATCTGGAATCTCCATCCTTGTAGTTCTTCAAAAGTCAGTTGGACACATTGCTGTGTGATTCTGTGTTAGACTAGAGAAATACTTTTGCAAAATTATCTTAACTAGAAAGGAAAAAGTATTCAAATTACATCTCTGTAGTCCATATTCAAAATCAATGGCATGAGAGTTTCTTGTTCATACCTGCAATTCAACGGAAAAGGACAGAAGGATTCCAGTTTGGAGCATGGTGACAAAATGTTACTTCTCTTTGGCTTAAAAAAAAAAGTCAGCAGTGATTCATTCTCAAATGAAGAACTATGGCATTCTTATGTGGTATTCATATCTTTTTCAGATTGGCAAATCTGAACCAAGTTGTTCACCAGAACAATGGTTGTGATTGTCACTTTCCTTGTGGCATTTGATAGTTGCTTGCTATTTCTCAGAGGTAGTGCTTTGCTTATTTCAGGGTGATGAATTATCTAAATACCTAAAAACCTTCCCTGGGTTCCTGTCTTCATTACCTTTTTTGTTCAATTATTTTCACTTTTGGCAAGGATGTAGTTAAAATCTGTTAACATCATTGGGGTTTTTTAAGTAAAATTGATAATGTGTTTTGTACAACTGGTTTGACTCTCTTTTAATCTTTGTAACCAAGACATGGGTTTTTAAATGTTTTTATAAAGGTACTTAATTATTCATAAAACAGAATAAGTGCTTGGCATTAGTTGGTAGTAATTACTGTGTGTGATTAATTTGTTAGTCATAGGAAGAAATGTCTGCATAAAACTGATTTAAGTCAAAATATTTCTTATAAATAAAGTACTGTGGGTTGGGTTTTTTCTTTTTTTTAGTGTTTCATTTATTTTAATTTACTTCATATTATCTTTTGTTAGAGAATTCCAGAAATTTTCCCATGAAAACTGATTTGAAACCTACAATGGCGCGTATTACCACAATTTATTATACAGTATTAAACTAGATTGTTGACAATCTGAATAGTGAAAAGGATTGTAGCAGTCAAAAATATGTTTATATTCTGATGGTCATTTATTATATTGCTACTCTTTAGGAGCATAGGGCCAAAGATAAATAAATGTGATCTAGGCTGTGTCATTAGTGAACTGGCAGTGTAAATGACTGGAGGGAGATAGTTAAATTAGACATTTATTTCAATGTCTCTCAAGAGAATGCCTGAAAAACAGGAAAGAGTTTGGATTTGTTTTCCAAATAGGAATAGATTTGAACAAATTGTCTTATATGTGATGACTTCCACAATACTTTCCCATTAATTTAATGTTGCCTTTAAGTGTTACATGACAAATAGGGCAAATAGAGCTTTGTGTCCAACCCCAAAGATGTTTACAAAATCAGGAGTCCTGTGGGGCCAGTTTTGCATTGTGCTGATATAATTAAGTCAAGAGTTCTCCCACTGAAGCTAACTGACGACCCTTGTATTAAATTGGTCTTAGAGCAGAGTCAATTGGCTTACTTCAAAGACAGTTTTATTTACATTATTTTTCTAAAAAGAACATCCAAGATTTGGCTTTGTGTCTTAATATTCATTTTGTATAATTCAAAAGAATAACAATCTACTGAAGATTTACCAGAAGTTTTAAAACAATCTGTCTCGGAAAGATTTCTTTTTGTGTCGCTTACTTGCCACTCACTGCTCTGTAACAAAGAGCTGTTCTGTCATGGTTATTACAGACAAAACATATCAAATTATTTTACCTTTTAGATAATAAATTTAATCAGATGATTAAAAAAAAAGTCTAAACTTAGAAAACCTATAAAGAAGTAGATTTCCCTAAGTCAGTTCTTGGAACAGTCCACTAGTTGCATGTGAATTAGGCCTAGGTTCTCAAAAATACTTAGATTCTTTATTTATGTTGATTTTAGTGTTGTCCATATACTTTTGAGGATACTGGTATAATGGCAAGAAAGACTGCAGAAGCGTGTACATTGGATGATACAAAATGCTGTGAAATATTTGTACTCACAAGGAAAATGTTGGGGCATGCTTGTCGTGGGTTGAGCCCTGGGGATCTTACGCACAGTCATTAAGTGTCTGTAGCTCTGTCGTATTAAATTGGAGTGAATTCCTGGCCCTGCTGAAGTCAGTAAATGTTCTGTCCTTAGTGGGGACAGGTCATCCTCGTTATCTGTCCTGCTGAGCAGTTTCAACTTCTGTTTTGGAAGCAGTGGTAGAAGACTCTCTTTATCAGTATTCTGCAGAGTTCCAGAAATGTAAAAAGTGGAAACTAAAAGTTGAAGATAGCCATAGTCTTGTTCCTGTTGCTTGGACATGAGTACCCTCTGTGCCTGAGTACTTTTAACCATACTGCTGCTGAATGTTTACCTCTCCCTTCGACTCAGAGGAGATTGCAGGTGATTCATGTCTTGGGAGATGTGACATAAAATCAGTCCCTTGGGACTGGGCTGTGCAAGTCAAAAGGAGTTTAATCCTGTCACAGTGTAAGTATAAAAGCTGTAAAAGGAATGCTGGTTAGAGCTATGTGATGCTTGAGGTGACAGTTCTTCTAGGAAAGGAACTTGTGAAGATACATTTATTTCAACTCCAGTCAACTAAAGCCCTCCATACAGTGTCCGGGGTTCTGGCAAAGGGAAAGGCTATGGTTGCTGAAGTCTGCTGGATTGATCAGTCAGGCTCTAGGTGAAGTAGAAACCACAAGGCTATTTGCACATTTGATGCTATTTTTTGCCTTGGTTGTCTTGTTACTTGTGCAGGAGGAAAGCCAAAATATATCAGGACAAGCTTTTGTTTAAATACACCTTAGAAATAAGCACATGGAAATTGTTAAAGATATTGTGTGTTTTAATGTATTAGATTAAATTGAACTTTTTGAGTGTGGTGTGTATTCCCTATGCTATAACCAGGTCCTAAAAACAAGAGGGTTTTTTTTTTCCTTATCTTTCTTTGTCCATTCTTCCTAAATTTATCTTAAACTGCTGGAGTCTGTGGGGCTGGGTTTTTGTTTAATCTTTCTTAAATAGAACAATATATAGAACAAATTATATTATGGCATGCATTTCTCATAAAAAACACAAGTAAATATAAATGTCTTCTTTCCTCAGAAGGCTTGTGCAGGAAAAGGCGGGTGAATGATGAATCACTTTATGGTTCTGGCAGTACTGGTCCCCTTGAGGACTTGCTATGCTACATACTCACAGCAAGGTAAATGTCTGAACATTTGCTTTTTTATTTGGAAACAATCTTCATCAACTGAAACTTTGGACTTGCTCATTTGTAAGTCTCCTGTGATTAAGCAGCATATTATACACTTAATCAAATTATTCTCTTTGGTAAGGTGATGAAGCAACTTGTATACTACCTGGGGGGTTTTAATTCCATCAGTCAAAATTGCCTGTTGCATCAATAACTTGAAACGGGGAAGCCAACATGTATTTATTTATCTACTCCCCCTCTCCCCCTCTCTCTCGTATGTTTTTGATCTGTAATTTGCAATCTTGAGATAATGGATTTCCTCTCTAGCAACTTCTATGCTTTTCTACTCTTTCCTTTTTTGTTGTTGTTTGGGGTTTTTTTGTGCTTTTTTGTTTTTTGGGGTTTTTTTTTTGTTCATCTATGAAAACTTTAGCACTTCTCTTGGCTCTTTTCTGATTGTGCCACAGGAAACTTGACCCGGAATTTTATTTCTAATATTTCACATATATATCCAATGAAAGAAAAAAATATATATATTCAGAGGCAACAAAGTTGAATATCAGGATAACTTTCCAGAAATTTGTGTATTTTGAAGTAAAAGTACTGCTTGCACACTTGCTGGTGGCAATAGCATTGGGCATGACTCCATTAAAAGAGAAAAAAGGAATGAATATTTAAAATTTACTATTCTGAGACCACCATTAAGAAGCAAAACTAAGCAGACTATAGTCAACAACTTATAGGAGTTGTATTGCCTTAATTAAGTTGGTGAAGGAACGAGAGGAGTGGGTTTTTCCATAAATGTGCTTGTTACCATACTGAAGGAAGTAATATATGTGTTCAGACACTTTTTTGCCTCTCCAACCTTGATATCCACTCACGCAAGTTGGCAGTTCCTCGGATTTGAGACTCTATTACCGATGCCCTTAGAGTGGCAAAACTACATAATGCAGGCAAGTCCAAACAGTTACTGCATTACAGTAACTCGGTCATTTGTTTTCACATGCAGTTGTTCATGAATAGAATTAGTCTCTGTTGTTAATCATAAAGCTATTTATATAGTCTTGAGTTAGCTTTCCAGTTAAAACAAGCCTTAAAATACCTTGATTATTTAACTTTGCTAGGAGGGGAAGATTATAACTGTGAATGCTACAAATGTTTCTACATGTGTAATTAATCCTACAAAAGTCTTTAAGTCCCACATTGTAACTCAAATGGTCTTCGAAATCTGAGGGTATAATCTTAGCTATATTGTTTCTTCTGTTTGTTGGTACTGCGTGTAAGCCTCGACAGTGAGCAAGACTGTCATGCCAGGCTCTGAGGAAAACAAAATTGTGTGAGATCTGAAGTGGTGTCATCTAACTAAAAGGAGATAGTGGAGGGTTGCTTGTATGGATGGAGAAAAAACAGAAACTAATGATCCTGACAAGTTAATTAAATGTGGCAGGTCAAAATATTGTTTGTGGTGAGAAAAGGGACGAGATTTTAGCTTGGACAAAAAGAGGCAGAGATAGAGAAGAGAGGTAAGCTCATCATAAGTGCAATAGGCATAGTAGTGACAGCTGCAGTTGGAACTGGCTAGAGAAGGAGCAGAAAACGGGATAGGGAAATTCAGAAGACATACATGGGTTTCCTTTAATAGTGCACCCCAAAAAAGTTTCTGCCAACCGGCTGGTTTTTCTTTGAGGCATATGTGTCCTTTCCCTGGGAGTCTTACTTTGTGCCTGTGAGCTTCATTGAGAGCCTAGCTGGTTCCTTTCCTTTAAGTTTATTTATTTGTGCTGGGGCCATCTCTCTACCCAAGTTGCTTCAGCCCTGCAGATATAAAACACAAGAATGGCACGGGCCAGAGCTTTAGATCAGCCACCTGTTTGCATAAGTGACGTGAAATCCCCTCAGAGGCTCGGTACATGGTGATTCAGGTGATGATGAACAGATGAAGGATGATGAACGTACAGATACGGTTGACCAGAAGATGAGCAACTAAGGTTACATACTGAAGAGGAACAACATTTTGAGGAAATGGCCTGAAGTTGTGCCTGCCAGGGGAGCTTCAGACTGGCTATTAGGAAAAAATTTTACACTGAAAAGGTTATTAAGCTTTGGAATGGGCTGCCCAGGGAAGTGGTTGAGACACCATCCCTGGAGGTATTTAAAAGATGGGTTGACATAGAGCTTAGTGACATGGTTTAGTGATGGTTTTAATCAGAGTTAAGATGATGGTTGGACCAGATGATCTTAAAGACCCTTTCCAACCTAGACAATTCTATGATTCTATGATTCTAACATTACGTTTCTTAGCATAGGTGGTATTTTATCAGTCTTTTTCTTGTTTTGATGGTGAAAGTCTGTAGAATGTGAGATGAAGTGTGTCTTGTCTTACCTTAACAAAATAACTTAAATTACTCTGCTTCCACAGTTCATTTTACGGCTCACTTTGTTGCTTTGGTTGTTCTAGCTCCTTGCCTGGTCAGTCCTTGACAGTGAAGCTAACATTATTTCTGTTTTAAAGTAAAGCTTAAAATTGCTGCTTCCTCATCATTTAGGCAAGTGAAACCTATCCCCTGGCCTTCCACTTTATTTATTTCCAGACATCTACTAATTGTCATTTATGCTGGGTTTCCTTATGGTAGTATAAAACTGATGGCCGTTATTTTTCGAAAGGGACTGTGAAGCAGCAGGTGTGTTTTTTAAAGACCACATCATTAACCATAGTGCAGAAAAATCTGCACTTGAAACATTTTTCCATTTACCTTACAGAAGATACAAATACTGCCAACTTCTGCTTTCATGTAATTTACACATGTTCATCCTTTTCCAGTGATTATATAGTAAGACTGCAGTGGGAATTGATAGAAGGTATGTGTGCAAATATGTGTGCATATACTTCTTCCTCAAAAACTGTTTTAGGATGCCACAGTCCTGTTTCTGAGACCCAAGTGTTTGGACAATGGAACCTTGATTTCTCCATCCAAGCATATCTGAAGAAGCCTATGTTGTAGTTTCTTCTAGATTGAATCATATGTTTTTAATTTTGCTTTGGCTTCCAGTATGTTTCAAAACAGAATGGATTAAAAATATACCAATAGAGTTCATAGATGGTTTGCTAAAAGAGAAACAATCTTTTCTTTCAGCATTTTTTTTGTAAATTGCTACTGATGGTACAATGTATACTTTTCTCCATTTATTCTTTAATTTTATTCTAGACTTGTATAACAACTAAGCTGACACAGTGTCTGTATTCTTATGATGTATAAATATGCTTGTAAAGTGTTGTTTGTTTCCTTTGATTAATTAGAGATTGTTATAACTGCTGCTTCTCTTGACCCTTTCATTTCCTATGCTTATGGTAAAGATCCATACGCAGGGAAACCGCTGCACAGAAGTCAGTGCGGAGCCGGCACCACAGGATAAATTGCAGAGCGGTTTGAATATCTGATTGGTCCCAGAAATGTCTATCAAAATGTAGATTCTCAAATGAAAT
The DNA here is from genome assembly GCA_025769975.1 of Gallinago jamesoni. NCBI lineage: Eukaryota > Metazoa > Chordata > Aves > Charadriiformes > Scolopacidae > Gallinago > Gallinago jamesoni. The sequence continues at coordinate 14,391,902 of JAOQGH010000019.1, forward strand.
TTCCTTAATTCTTGTGGTTTTGCCAGTAATATTCCATAAAAGTCCCAAATAATCATTGGGTCAGTGGGTGAAGCACATTTGAGAGAAATGCCTGGAAGTGGCAGTTTTGTAAGAAGGAACTGTTGAGGTCTCTGAGGACTGTGGCTGTAGCAGGGTGCGAATCCCCAGAATGAGTTCCATTTTAGTAAAACATACGGTTATTTCTGTGATTTCTTTTCTGTGTACTCGTCAGTATAAACATTCTGACCCTGTTTTTTTGTAACAAGTGGAAGCATATTGGTAAACAACTGTGGCAAAAGAAAAAGCCTAGTTGCTTGGCCATTTCAGTTCCCTGGTTCATCAACAACCTGATCAAGTTTAGACGTTTGTTTGTTTATTTTTCAGGAGGAAAAAAGATACATATCAGTGAGTGCCATATTTAATCTCTTCAAAGAGTTATGGGTTTTGGGGGACGGTTGACAGAACAAGCATCTAAAAAGAAGGACCATACATAAAGTGATCTGTAGTTTTCAGCATCTTGGGATTTCATCCATGTTAATACATTATGTTGTTCTTCTTCATAAAACTATGAGGTTTCCCAGAGAAGTTGTGGATGCCCAATCCCTGCAAGTGTATAAAGCCAGGCTGCACGGGGCTTTGAGCAACTTGTTCTAGTGGGAAATGTCCCTGCCCATGGCAGAGGGGTTGTAACTTGATGATTTTAAGGTCCTTTCCAACCCAAGCCATTCTGTAATGGGATGGATCAATATTCCCATAAAGTAGCTAGTAAATTGAGGGCATAAGGAAATTAAATAGCATACCCAATGTCCCGGTGGGGGGCTATTGAGTAGGTTCAAGAACATCGTTCTAGCCTGCTAATGCCTTAAGATGAAAGATGATCTTTGCTCTTGCTATCAACAGCATGAGTCTTAATCACTTTTTTTTTTAATTTCCTTAAGAACTGTCTAGTGTGGAACCTATTTTACCTCTAACCCCTATTGTTTCAGATCTGCTTTGTAACTTAGCTAAACATTAGTATTTTTGTGTCCTTTTTGTGCTCCTAGAATCCGTTGTGTTTCCAGTAACGTACCTCAATGTTTCCAAGGATTTGGCTCTTCAGCAGCTGCTGTTGGAATGGGATGTTGACAAGTCAGCACGTGATGCTGAGCTGGCAATGACTTTTGAAATACAAGTCCGTCGAACAGATGAAACTACTACTGTGTGGACAGTAAGTGTTCTCTTAAAAAAAGGTATATTAGTTAACAAGATTAAGTAAGCTAAAGGAAAATCAAATGGTCATATGCAGATAGCTTTGCTGTATAGGTTTACAATTCATAATAAAGCATTTACAAAACTGTACTAGAAATACCTCCATATTTCAGTAGTTGCCAGCCTAATGTTATGGCCCGGTTTTGTGCAAAAAATAAATAAAAAAAATTGACTCAGATGAAGAACTCATTTCCACATGTGCAGAATGTAGATATGCCTTGCATACCCTTATTGAGGGATTGTGATGGGCAGACTTAGGAGATCTCATTTTTAAGGCCTCTGTTTTGCTTCCAAAGTGCATGTTTGTTAAGCTGCCTCCCAGAAACATCCCTTCCAGTGCCCCTGAGGGGAGTCTTTTTTATACATGACTACTACCCTTCACTGGGGGCTAACTGAGCATGAGTCTTGCTGCTGCAACTCCTCTAACCTTATGAACCAAACAATAGTCTCAGTGTAAGCAAATCCTATTAAGGCCTGTGCTTGGCCCTGTTAGCAGTTACCTTATACACACCTCATCCACTTGAAGTAGCGATGTCTCTTTTGCAAGTCTGTCTCTTCTGCTAATTTTCCTTAACACCTAAACCAGCCACGTTTTCTGAAGAGGTGGAGATCACCCAAATCATAGGCTTAGGCCTGCTCCCGATGTTTTCCCCAGTTTGTGACTGCAGCGTGAGAACTTTTGTCTTCAAAGAAAATTTCCTCTCCTTTGGATTTCACCAAATCTTTTGGGAACTAAATGCATGTTTTAGGGATACTATAAACTATGATGAGTCATCTGCTGGTTGAACTATGGAAAAATATGAAATGCACATGTTAAAACTTAATGAAACTGGACAAATGTTCTAGCTCCTTTAAAACTGCTATTTGTGAGAAAGCGCATAAAACAGAGAAGGGCTTATTTTTATGAAACCAGAAGTCACTAAAATAAGATGGACATGTTAAGAATCCCAACTTACTTTGATCAGCCAAGTTGGTAGTATTTTGTCTCTGAGTTTGAAGAACCACATCTTCACTGCAAATGAGCTCTATGCAGTTCAAAATTTTGACCACTTTGATACATGGGGTAGGATTTTTAACACCCCGTGAGTAGATATAACCCTGAAGTCAGGAACTGGGGCTGTGTCGCTAGAAAAAATTAAGTGATTTTTTGGAATATCCTTCCAAAAAACTCCTATGAAGCTGCCAGAAGAAAGAAAAAAAATTTTAATCCAAGGACATAGTCTGTTCTGTTTACTTAAAATAAATATGGCAGGGAAAATAAACTGGCTATTTTGGATGTTACTACCACACAGAAATGTATTTGCTTCTGTGTTTTTCTCTATACTGTGTACCAATAAAGAAACTCTGTGATTCTGCTCTTACCCAAACACCGACAGTCTGTATGACTTCCAAAGCAGTGAGTACGTTCCTCAATGCTGTATCTGAGAAATTAAATCAAAAACTGATTGCAGTTTTCCTCAGAGTGGTGGTATTATGAAAGTGCAGGGGTTGCTGATGAAAAGCAGTGATGGAGAGCAGTTGTCTAGTTGTCAGTGTGAGCTGGGGCTCTGGTACGACTCCTGTGAGCATCACTCATCTACATGCTGAGTGCGAATCTAGTAGAGTCACTTTCAGAAGTACTGAAATGTAGCTGCTGTTCTAAAATGTATTCAAAATTACAGGTGGTTAATAGAATTTTTTTGAGCTATTTTTTCCTGCTTCTTAAGGGCTTTAATGCCAGGGGAGATTTATGCTTGGGGTACATTTCCATCTGTCTGTCTGTGTGGCTACATGGTGCCCTGGTTATTTTGAACTGCTGTGCTGTGTATTGGAGCAGCTCATTTAGTGCCCAGGTGGGCCTTGGTAGGTACATGTTGAGAGAAATTTGTAGGATATCTTTTCTTAGACAGCAGCAGAACATTCTATATCTTTTGCTGTGTGTCTGCATTTATATTATTCAATATAAAAATTACAGAGCATTTAGCTCCCATGATTTTTGAACTCCATTTTTATATTTTAGGCTGTCTTTCTTATGTTATCTTCATGGACCTCTAGCAGTTTTGGATGTATTTTTCCATGTTTTCTTGTATGTACATATTACAGCAGTCAAGCATTTTGGGGAAAACAGCAGATATTTTCCTACACTGCCTATCACTGATGGTAGTACTGTCCTCAGATGCTGTACTGTAGAACTACAATGAGATATCATCTCCACAAATCCATAAATGTCTGCCAGTTCAGATTCCTGCTGCAATTTGGAGCCAGGGATATGTAACCCAGAGCCTTAGACAAAGTGCAGTTGCAGGCAGCAGCATCTGGGCAAGCTATTACTCATGTAAGAGCGGACACAAATAACCCACTGAAAGTTTCTGAGAGTGAATCCATTTCATGAGAAGCAGGGCCTGACTCACACCTATTTTGTCAGAATCAAGTAGTCTAGCCACCACATCAATCACTCCACCCCTGCTAGTATGGATTTGTAAGCAATTACTTAGCTTACTAGTTACTTGGTGTGAGATCACGTGTGGTGAGTGGGATTTCACACACTCATTTTTCAAAAGCATTTACCTCCTTTGAGTTTTCTCTCTCTTTCACTTTTGATTGTACTTCCAAAGTGTCTACATGTCTCTGTGTTTTCAGTACTTTGCCTTACTGGACTTTGTTTATAAACTTTGTTTATAGGAGTTTCATAATGTCACACTTGATAAATCAGGAAAGCCTCTTCATTGGGCATGGGATTCAGACTTACCTTTGGAGTGTATGTCACACTCTGTGAGAATCAGGAGCAAAGCAGAAGCATCAAAAATCTGGAGTCCGTGGAGTCTATGGGAGACTGTCCTGGGTAAGCAAAACAAGACTTTGCAATATTGGTTTTAATTTTTCCAGTACAAAGCTAGACTGTAATCCACTGGTGAATGTAACGGTGAAGTTCAGTTCAAGAGAGACGGCATCAAATCAAGAATCCATTTTGAATTCTCTAAGCACTAACAGACTCTTTTTTTTTTTTTTTTTTTTTTTTTTTTTGGCAATAATGACAATGCTTCAGCTATTGTTTTAATTTGCAGACTGTCTTCCTAAGCTGGGATCCTGGATAGGCTGTAGCGCAGCACATCGCCAGGTCAGACGCAGCCCTGGCCTGGACTAGGGGAGAGGAGGGGGAGAGCGTAGCTATGGCTACGTCCTCTGATGCGTGTGTTGCTTTTGTCTGGGATTTCATAGCTTTGGTTAGTATTAAAGAAACAGAGAGAGAGGAACAAGTCACCTCCTTAAGTCACTTGAAATGAACTTCTGTGAATGATATGGGAGTAAACAAGGAGTGAATCCATAATGTAATGAACACTTTTTTTTTTCCAGATTACAATGTCCAACTAGAACAGTTCGGTTTCCAGGGAATTTGGTTTAAACAAAATATGTAACTGCTTTAGAAAAAATTACTATAGTGATGTTGTACTGAAAGTTTACTCTTGTTTGGAGCAGCAACAGCTTTTGATTATGGGAGGCATCATGGGTAGTAGAAGCATCACAAGTCTGTATCCTGGATTATGGCCCATCTCCCTCACCTTAGATAATGGGAAATAAGACACAAGGTTCCCTTTCTTTCTCACTAACCTCAATCCTGGAGATTTTATTTTTTCAATTGAAATTAGATAGGGATCAAAAATCTCTCTGTCACAAACTGATGCTGCGTTACAGACCTGATTTAGAGCCTTCTGAAAGATAGTGATGCTAGACTTCATCAGATTTTTGGATCAGCTTCTGGAGAGTAGATTTTATCTCCAATCTATGCAGAAGCCTGTGAGTCACTGAAATGCCACTAATTTTTGAAATGAGTCCAACATTGAAAGCCACATGCGTCTTATTCCAAGTTGGATACCCCCTTACTGATCATGATAATTTTCTATCTGCCGGCTCATAATCTTCAAGAACAGGCGTTTTTGCCATAAGCACACAATTTGTTTCCCTGAACTGAGAGGCAGTGAGATAGATTCAGTGTCTCAGTGAGATGGATTCAGTGTGTCAGGTAGCTTGTAGAGTAAACAAGGAGATAACAAATAACGTTATTAATGATACCACAAAAACTTACATTATATGTTTATGGGTTTAAGAAAAATAAAAATATGATGACATGTGAAGTTGATCTCTGTATGGGGAAGAATGCTAAATAAAAGTCCGTGAATGAATAATATATCATTAGCAGAGTCCTGTATAAATGCTCAGTTATGTGTTCTGTTTAAGGCTGCTGCCAGAAGCAGATTTTAAAATGGCTTATTATGTATTAATTTGCAGGACTGGACACTTCAAATACCAGTGGACCACAAATATTTCCAAATGAAAAAATTGTAGAGGAAGGCTCTGACCTCACTCTCTGCTGCATTGGAAGGAAAGGTCAAATCATTAAGGAATTCTTTGTAGTCCCAGGCATTAATGTTTTCAATCACACAAGCAGTCAAGTCAGTCTTCTCACTCTGAAAAACGTGACACATGAAGTGCCTCATATCACTGCCTACTGTCAAGAGTCTTGCAATGAAAAGCAGTGCTCCGATCAATCAGTTTTCATTGTGGGTAGTAAGTGAATGCTTTATTACAGTTCTATTTTCCTGATTTTATTAAGTCAAGAATGGCTGTGGAGAATGGGAAGAGGAAAAAAAAGAAGCTTGCTCTAAGTTGTCATTGTCCAGTCATGTCCAGCTGAACTCTGTTTAATATCTGACTTCAGACCTGTACACTTGTGTATAGAAACCATTAAAGAATAACATTAAATGTGTTCAGATTAATCTTGTTAATTGATCTTAGGACATGTGGCTGATTTTAAAATATACCTACCCATTTAGGAGTTCAGTTTCATTGTCTCTGTGCATGTGGTAAAAACTCAGCACAGTCCCTCTTTTGAGGGCTAGTAGCAATTTTTACAGATAGAAAACATTACAAATTAAATTAAAGAATATCTGAATATAATAAGAAATAGTATGCTACAGAAGTATTTCAATTGCAATTAATTAGTGGTGTTCTCATGATTGTGTGCAGAGTGGTCATTGAATAAGTATAATTGAAATAATAACATCTGTATTACTCCAGACTTTGTATGTATCCATTATTTCTAGTTTGCTAACATATTAAAAAGGGTGGTGACTTTTACATTGACTGCCATTCTGTTGGTGGCTTTTTTCCATTTTCCCTCTGACAAGAACCACCTGATACACCTAATGATTTTTCCTGCCAAACTCAAGACATGAGAGAAGTAACATGTACTTGGAGCCAGGGAAGAGACACCTACCTTTATGGAAGTCACTCACCAAAATACACCTTGTCTGAAGAGTAAGTCTCCTCATTGATGTATTAACTCTGGCCTGTGCTGTACTTAGCAGTCATGTTTTTTCCTTTAAGATCTGTGGAAATGGTTCTTATCCTGATTGCAATTAGCTGCCTCTTTCTACCTCACTGGGTAGCTTATTTAACAAGGTTTGAGCGGTGCAGAACTGCTCTGAATTAGACTAACAAAGTTGTGGGTCCCTCAGACCAGGTTCTGCTCAATAAAGCTTGTTCTAACCATTCTTTTGGGTTAACTTGTTTGAATATCTTTTGGTAGGTATGAAGACATCCTGCAATCAGAATATAGGTAACTTTAAAAGTATAGCTTAATTATTGGGTAAGGCACACAACAGACAACTAGGATATAACCAGCTGGTGGTTTGAGTGTTAAGTGTGTTCACAGTCCCTTGACACTCAAAATGATAACTGACAGCCCTCAGTTAAGTTTGCCTCCTTAGTTTTTTTCCTGTAGGATCTTATAACTTTACATGCTAGTGTTTTCCTTCTTGGCTCCTTGAGGTACTTACAATCCTATCTCTCTGCAAACTTTCTCACAGCTCTTTCTTAGCAGTCTGAGTCAAGGCTGTGCAATGGTGGCCTATTAGACCTGACCATTAGCTCCTTGCATCCAAACAGAGAGGAGAGGGTCTTTACAGCAGGGCCTGCAGAGAAAGGGGAACTCGTAAAACAGGACGGATGCCTCATCATCACAACAAACTTTCATCAAAAGATCGCAGAGGAGGAGGTCATCATTGTGTATACCTTCATGGTCTCTGCATCATTCCCTTCCCTTAAGATAAGATACTATGATGATGATTTGAAGATGGAAGGTCAGAAAATGCACTTGAAATTACTGCTTCATTTAAAAACATAATGGTAGACGTGAATGGTGTAATTATTGGCAAGTAAGTGCCTAGCTTAGAATTTCCATGAGGGAATCACTAAAAGCAATTTAGCTGCATCTTAAAAGGATAAAGTAAACTTAGCTGTATCTTAAAAGGATAGCAATTTATCTGTGTCTTAAAAGGGTAACAATTTATCTATCTTAAAAGGATAAAGTACAGTTAGACTTTGAAGAAAAAATTCTTCTAATTGTAAGAATACCTATGTTCATCCTAGTTCAGGTTAGGGGAAATAACTGGGTGGCTTCTTACAGTCCCTTTCAGCCTTATTTTTCACATGATGCTGTATTCTAGTTGGGCATCAAAAATGTCAACATCTATGTCAATTGTACATTGTGGAAAAATGTCTTTTTCTCTTCCTCCCTCCTTGCCTTCTTTGATAGGTTTTCCCCAAAAATGGTTCCGTGCACAGGAAGTTGTTCTGAGAAGTGCTCATGTTCTTGGGGTATAGACCAGGAGAGGATCTATAATATCACGGTGACTGTGGAAAACCCACTGGGAAAGAAAACTGCTACAGATGTTTTTGATGTAACTCACAGAAGTAAGGTCTCTTCTATGTCTTTGTTGAGGGTTTTTCATTGCAGGCCTTGTCCTCCTTCTGATCTTAATACTTGAGTGCCCCAGTTTAAAGTATGGAAGTCCTTGATTTTTATCTTTGCAGGAGCTGGAAAAAGAATTAGAGAATTTTACTGGATTTGCAGTAAAATTCTGTGACTTTTTCTTTTGGTCATGATGTTCTAAAATATTTCTAAGTCGATACAAGGTTTTTTTTTTTTCACCTTGCATAACATTTACATTCTGAAATTAAGTTTTACTAATTTATAACTACTTCTCCTAGACTGGCAGAAAAATCTGTATTTCTCACTTGCTTTCACCACTTAGCTAAAATACCTTAAAATACTGACTATATTATTTTTTACAAGAGCTAATTCAGATTTTCCATTGGCAGTTTATCCTGCTGCACCTATCCAACTGTGGGAAAAATGCACAGATACAGAAATCAATTTATATTGGACACATCAAAACAAAGGAATTGAACTGTTTTGTCAGACTGAAGTGCTCCAACCTGATGGGAAAGTACAACTGGTATGAAACCCGAATTTCATACATAAAAGCATAATGCATATCTTTTTGACCTCAGATTAAAAAATAGTTCCCCAGAAATATGAACACACTCTAAAATCTTGTGAGTGTGTTGATGTGTTTTCTGCATTTGTTTCCTCCTAAGCTGCACACTGATGATGTGGTCTGTGTGGGCAACCATTGCTGGCACTAGTTCATACTCCCAACACTTCCTATGGTGCTGGCCAAAGTGTGTGGTGTGACTGGCCTGCATGTGTGGCTGTGTCCTCTGCTGGATGGGTTCTGAGATTTGTTGAAGTAACTGAGAGTTTTTACTGGCCTTATAATTGTTGTTAGCTATTGCTGATCTTGACTTGTCATGTTTGTATTACTCATATATCATCTTACACACAAATAGCAGTGACATGTGTTGAAGGCTTTTTTTATATCAGCCCAGGAGCTTTCTTCTTACTATAGACTGTACTTAGAATCATAGAATCATCTGGGCTGGAAGGGACCTCCAAAGGTCATCTAGTCCGACGTCCCTGCAGTCACAGGGACACCCCCAACTAGACCAGGTTGCCCAGGGCCTCATTGAGCCTCACCTTGAATGTCTCCAG
>JAOQGH010000019.1:14401122-14417304 GCA_025769975.1 Gallinago jamesoni
GAGTAAAGTGGGAGAATCACTTCTCTGGACCTGCTGGCAACACTTCTTTTGATGCAGCCCAGGATGTGATTGGCCTTGATGGTAGTGTGTCTGTTTTAGAGTGAGGGAGTTTTATTTCCCATTCTCTTCCATCTCCTGGAAGATAATGTTTGAGTGGACTCCTTGTCTTGTTCCACCAGAAGCTGACTGACTCTTTGGATGCCCACTGTGGTTTCCCTGTAGCCATTTTCTTATGAAGGCAGCTTGCCTCTAGCATGTTACAAAGGCGTTACCAAGATCAGGACCAAGCTGCTTTCTGTCTTAAGTATTGCTTGAGAGCTGTTAGATCAAATGGCTGCTGCAGTTGACCATTGCAGGAGACAGTTTAGAGGAGAGGCTTAAAAGCATGCCCATTTTTTGACTGGTAGCAGAACTTACCCTGTCTCTTAGGGGGGACTGAGGGAAAAGGTTGGGGAAAAAACAAAAGGAAAAAGTAGCCGTAGATGATGTGCATAGATCTGGAACAGCATCCTGACTACACGAACTGTGTAAGACCCTCAGACTCTGTGAGGATAAGATCTCAGTAAATTCCCTCCTTGAGGTAAAGACTAGTCATTTGACAGGTTGTGAGTGACTCCCACTCAGACAGTTGCACAGAGAGGGCTTGCAGACCTCTTTTCGGATCTCCTGTTCTTTTGATAATTATTTTTTTTTTTTTACTATTGTTCCACCCTATTGTTATCTTTCCCAAATCAAGCTTAACTGGCTGTCATAGGATCTAGAGGAAGAACCTCTTGCTAATGAAACTGAGCTGAGCTCTGACAGTTCTGTATTTCTGTCTTGCAGCATAATAGTTCAGAAACACATTTCACACTGGACGGACTGCAGCCCTACACCGAATACACAGCCACAGTACGCTGTGGGGCTGCTAAACATTTCTGGAGGTGGAGTGAGTGGAGTGAAGCCCTAACCATCAGAACAATGGAATCAAGTATGTCCAACCCTTTTGAGAACGGGAGCTTGAAGGAACGTTCTTTGCTTGCACCTCTGTTTGCAATTTGTTGCTGCTCTTCTGCTGGGTGGCTAAAGCAGGGGCCCGTTGCATGGGTAGAAGCACACTAAGTGAACTTCAGGAAGGTGTGCTTCTGAAACTACTCTCATCTTACCTGCCACTCTCTGCCATTTCATTCAGTGTAGGCAGTGGGAAATGCAGATGAGGGGGAGGATGGACAGACTGAGTTACGGTGTTCTGGGAGGGCTGGAGGAACAGTGCAGGGGTGGGAACAAGCATCTGGGAACTGCAAGTAAAGGAAGATTTTCTAGGGAAATGAACCAGACATTCATTCAGAAAAAAAAGATTGAAAGGAGGAGAAAGAAGTTAAAGGATAAAGGTTTTGGCAAGGCCTGGGAGTGATGTGGGGAAAGAGGTTTCTGGGGTGGAATTTCTTCAAATAGGAGGAATCAATTAAACAGTTTATCCTTTCGGCATCTAAAACATCTTTGTTTTGCTGTGTTTATTGCAGCTCCATCAGGGAAACTGGACATCTGGAGAGAAATTACACCAGTTCTGGGGGGGCGGAATGTGACCTTGTTCTGGAAGGTGAGACATCAATACGGGAACGAACCCTTCCATAATGTGGTTGGAAACTTCTTCCATGAACTTTTACAAGTTTGTGTGCACTTAATAGCAATTCAGTATGAAAATGTCTTTTAAGAATCTAAGATAAATATTATATATAACATATTTCAGAACCTATGTAGCAGTATGATAGTGCGCTGTCCTGGTATTTCAGATGTATACTTCTGTTTTTCTAAGGAAAAAATTTCTATTTCTTTTATAATAATACAAAGCTTGCTACTGGTTTCTGCATTTCCATTTCAACCAACATATGTATGCTTGTATGGAAACAAGTGTTTATTTTCTTCCAGAAATAATACATACTATTAGGATGTTAAAGTTCTAAATGCTCCTCTTGTAATTTTTTTGTACTAAGTAATTGTGCTAAGTAATTTATTAAGTAATTGGTGTCTACTCCCATAACTTTTTGGCCAGCAAACACCAAGTTTTCGAGCAAATGGAAGAAATATTTCATATGCAGTAACCTGGGAAAAAGTAGAAGACGGCTCTAAGCCTGAAAGCATCTCCTTTTCATCAGCCTTCAACAGCACAAGGATTTCCATTGGTAACCATTCCTACAGAATCAGTATCGTAGCGAAGAACAATGTTAATTGTTCACTTCCTTCAGTATTGATCATCCCTAGAGCTACAGGTAAGAAACAGTAGGGGTATTTTCCATTAGATTTCCATTATTTCACTGAATTTCACTGAATTTTTTTTAGAGTTGGAAGGGACCATAGAGATCATCTAGTCCAACTTCCCTGCTGAAGCAGGATTGCCTAGAGCATGTTAGAGCATGTTACTCAGGACTGCATCCAGGTGGGTCTTGAAAATCTCCAAAGAAGGGGACTCCATGACCTCCTCTGGGCAGCTTGTTCCAGGGCTCTGTCACCCCCACTGTGAAGAAGTTTTTTGTTTCTAGATAATTTATCCTCTTAGGGGAATAAATTACCTGGTCTCTAACTCACATCACTGTTATCTGGAAATTATTACTGTATTTTTGCCTACAGGGTGGTAACTGTATGTGCATTAAGCTTAAGTGCCTTGATCCATCCCTTAAAACAAGGAGTCTGTTTTGCACGGGGAGTCTCCACAGAGAAAAACACATTTAGCCTTAAACTGGGGCCTCAGACCTGTGGCAGGTGCCTCGCAGGCAGGTCTTGTGTGTGATCGGCTTCTTGTGATGTTCTGTTTATGACTCCAAGCTTCCGCATCGAACGTTTAACTTGTCAGCTTTCAGCATACAAAGAGACTGGCTCTCAGCATATTAAAGTTTCCATATGTCTGATAGCAAAGGAATGCAACTGTTTTATTCTTGTTAGAAAACAATGGCAATTATATTTTTTTTCATTTATGAATCTGACATCTCATGCAGGAAAATAATAGAGACTCTGTTCTGTTCATTCCTAGGCACCGAAGAGGTTAAGGAAGAACAGGTTAATGGTACAGATGATGGCATTTTTATCTCTTGGGAGCCCAGGCATATATACGACAGTTACATTATTGATTGGTGTAACTTTCCGAAGTTACAGCCTTGTGATTTGCAGTGGAAGAGATTTGGGCCCAACACTTCCAGTGCTCTGATCAACTCAGGTGAAAGCCAGACACTTTTTCTTTCTGATGTCAGTGCAGCAATCTATCATGCTGTGGGTTTTAACTGCACTTAGGAAACAAATCCTGTGGAATATTGAAGTCTGTGCAGCGCAGGTGTCATTCTTCAAAGGCACGTAGCATCATATTTTGCCTAGAAAATGAGTTAGACACCACAAATGTGCCAGCACCATTAAGCCTTGGAAGTCAGCACAGAAAAAGCCTCCTCAGAGAAACTTATAGTAACATCTTGAAGGAGGATGGTGAGGTTGATGAAGGAGATAAAAATCTTTTAGCAGGAGAGATGCAAAATAGATCTCTGCCTTAGACTTGAGCTATTTAACACCCACTGTTTAGGGAGAGGTTTAGTGGTGTCAATGTGACACAAATAGTGTGTCTTAGCACCTTGTGGTTTTTATCCCAGTGGTGGCCACTAGGCCTAAATCCTTTTTGGCTGTGTGGAAGTTGCTCTGATATACTTCCCCAGCTGCAAGAATATAGCCTTCCTGGAATCCCTTGAGCTGAGAGTTCTCTTTCGAATGAAACATGCTTCAACAAACTTTGACTGGACGCATTTCCATATGCAATAAAGGAAAGGCACTTCAATTCATACAAACATACGGGAGCCTGCATCCTGGCTGAAGGAGAGAGTGGTAACTTCCTTCCTATGGAAAAAATGTTGCCTGGTTCTTCAGTGGGTTGCACTTGGTTAATCCGAATGGGAATGGATGTCACTGAGGATAACACGCAATCCTAATGCATGGGTAGTGTCTGCATTAAGTGTTCCAAAACATGGCCTTTGCCTGTGCCAAAAACGGAAATGAAATTATCTTGCTCTTTGATGCCCTTGGAGTATATTGTTGTGCACTTGTCTTGAATACTCCAGGGCAAAAAAAATATATTACACTCCCTCGCCCCAATTCTTTCTTTCAGACAGAATAAATGTGTTCAATTCACATTATGCACACTCTAAGAATTGGTTTACCCTATGTCTCTTTCAGTTGCTTTAATAGAACACAAAGAAGATTTCTAATGGATTATAGACCTCTGTAGAAAGCAGTTAAGTAAAAGCAAAACAAAAGACAAGCCATAACCTATCCTTGTAATCAGTTCCACTGTTTTCCAGGTGCTTTTGTTCCAGGGGTGAGATACAACTTCCACATCTATGGGTCCGTTGCTAATAGAGCCTCCTTATTGGAGAAGAAGACTGGTTATCTCAAGGAGCTACGTAAGTTGGCAACATATTTAGGGTTTGTGTACTTGCTAAAGGCACCTGTCACAAACAGAAGAATTCCACAGACTTCCTCCTGCAACTACGTAAAAATGAATGTGCTGTGTTATTTCTATATCATTAGTGAAGCATTTAAAATAAAACAATATTTGAGGCCCTACGTTGAGGATATTTGACTAGTGCAGTGACCAGGCTGTTAATTAGAACATTAATTAGAATAGCTGAACAAAGCTGTGATTAGCAGTTACTGCTTTGTGTATAATGTGGACTGTGTGAAGGCTCTGTGAAGTTCACAGTTTTTGTGGGGCACTGTGGAGTTGCTCAGCTTTTAAACACAAGTAATACATAAATAGAAACATCACATGGGAATTCAGACATTATTTCATGTGAGAAGAAAATAATTCTTGAAGAATAATGGAAAGTTTAACTTGAATTTCCTTTCTTCCAGCTCCTCCACATGACCCTACAGTGAAAAAAGTTGAACTGACTTCCAATGCAGTAACACTGATTTGGGATTATCATCTCACAAATGAGTCTGGTTTTGTAAGAGGCTACCATGTTTATGTGTCACCTGTACAAGGGAACTGCAGTTTGAAAGGATCCAAAAAACACATTCTTCCAGGTAAATGAGCTCTGGGATTTAGGGAGTTGTGTCATTGATACAGGGGAAAGACTTTGTGGCTGTTGTTGATTTTACATACTCTTAGAAGGCAGATTGGCTCATTAAGCAATTTAGAGGTTTCAACAGTTACTGCTTTTGATTCCACTCTAATGCTTGAGACACTAATGGACAGAAGTTTGTCCTGGCTTTATACATATTTATAGCCCCCGTCCTGTTGCCCATAGCTCCTTCTAACTCCAGTGTCACTCCAGAAAAGATTCTTGCAGTACTGTAGGAAAAGTCAAGTTTTTGCCTCTTGTGATCCAATGTCTGGCTGAATTTTGAAAACATCTGCTTGTGGTCTACTTGGATAAGAGTCATAGGAAGCGTGTTAGTTTTACTATGATTTGGTGTATTTTAGAAACAGATGGGATAAAATTTATTTCCTTCAGAATTGGAACACTGTGTAAATTCCCCATTTAAATTCTTTTATAGTGAAAGTATTTGTGGCTGTGCTCTACAGTGGAGTTCCTTCAGCAGAACTGAGCTGTGGGGTGGCACAAAGCCACGTTTAAACTTTTATATCTGATCTTCCCGCTCCACATTCAAAACTGCTCCAGATGACTTTACTCCATTATAATTTTCAGATGTTTCCAACGTGTTCAAGGATATTTATTTTTTTCCCCCTTGACTCTTCTTCCAGTTGGGTCATGTCCTGTGTCAGATTCTTCTGCTGATTAGACTAATACCAGGCTGAAAAGCTTAGTTTGAAGTGAAGGAGGCTTATGTAGGAGTTCCTGTCAGAACTAAACTAACCATAAAAGTACCATAATTCTTTGAGTAACCCCAATTAGACTTTAAAAAGTTTATGTATGTCAAAGATTTCCTGCTTCCCAGTTTTTCTAAGCTAGCAGACAAAGGGTGTGACTGGGAACAGCCACAAAATTAGCTAACCCTTCTCTCCCTGGGGTCTGGGAGTTGCACAATTAAGAGAGGCAAAAGAGGTTTTATCAAGCAGCAGGTTTGTTTTTTTTGTTTTCAATTATCTCCAAAGATCTTGACCTGAGCTTAAGGGCTACGGGATTTTAGCGAAAAAGGAAATGGGAAAATCCAAATAATTCTGTTAAAGAGCTCTAGTGAAATAATCAGTTTCAGCTTTTGACAGCAATTTATTAGGTGTTCTGCCAGAGGAAGGGCAATGCTGTGGATAGTCCAGTTAGAAAGGATGTGAGTTCAGCCTAGTGGCAATGAGTCAGGATGCATCATCCTTCTCAGAAGAAAGTGTGCAAATGACAAAGAAGGCAGGTTGCAAATGTCATGTTATTTCAGTGGTCTAGCCACTTTTTTGGTCTTTTGTAACATTTTGAGGAGATGTTATTGCAACCTTTCAATGCTTAAAGAGGGCTTATAAGAAAGATGGATTGAGACTTTTTATCAGGGCTTGTAATGGTAGGAAAGGGATAACAGTTTTAAATTGAAAGAGGGCAGCTTTAGATTAGATATAAAGAAGAAATTCTTAACTGTGAGGGTGTGATACTGGGACAGGTTACTGAGAGAAATTATGGATGCCTTATCCCTTTAGATGTTCAAGACCAGGCTGGATGGGGCTTTGAGGAACCTGGTCTAGTGGGAGGTGTCCCTGCCCATGGCAGGAGAGTGGGAACTTGATCCAACCCAAACCATTCTGTGATTCTGTAATTGTGGTTCTATTTTATCTGTTTCATTTTAGATGATTCAGTGCTATGTAAATACACAATTGAAAACCCAGAAGAAAAGATGTACACCGTGAAACACCTCTTGCCCAACACAAAATACAAACTAGTGGTTAAAGCCTATACAGGTGGAGGAGAGACTCCCATTTTTAACTTTAGATACATAGACACACCATTTAACTGTGAGTATTGGCTGTGGAAAACTTGTCTTCTAGCAGAAGGATGGGATGATTTCAAAGGTTAGAATAATCTTCCTTTCTCAAGGGAAAACAATTCATTCAATGTAACATGCACTTGAGAAAGCATCCAACTGAGAAACACAACTTGCATACCAACATGGTATTTCAATATTTTTAAGTAGCTATGCTGTTTATTTTAGAATGAAAATAATTTTACATCCTTACCTAATTCTAATATTTTTCTGGGAAATAGCTTAATGTATGCACATTTGCATGACTAGTGATTCCTGTTTGCTGGAATGCATTGAAGAATTGCATTTGGATTTAACTAGTTTTCTAATACAGGAAAAACTAGGCCTGAGTGAAAACAGGTGATTTCTGTATGGACTCTTGAACTTCTAATGCTGATTCTTATTCTCTTCAGTCTTTAAATCCATTGCTGAGTTAACTCCTTCATAAGCCAATAAGAAAGGGTTGTTGGCTGGAGCCCTGTAGTTTGCTGACTGGGCAGATTTAATCATCAAAGCAGAATGGGGAATCGCTTCCCTGTGGTTCCGTTCCCTTGGACACACCACGCAGCAGTCATGGCTGTGAAACCTATGATCCAAATCAAAGACACCTGGTTTTGAAAGATCTGTTGGGGCTGGAGGTGCAAGGGGAAGGGTAGGAAGGGGTGACACATTGGTTGGTACGAGTGTTAAGTAGAACAGTGTCTAAGCCCTCGTGGTACCCTCTCAGAGGTGGCTCTGCCTCTTACTCCCATGTTCCAGCTCCCATTAGCCATCCTTCTCTTGCATAGGCGCAGTCATTTACACAGACAGGCAGGGAGTCAAAATGAGGGCTTAATTCACCCAGAAAAGATAAAAGGAGAATGTAACGTGTCCATTTCCTGCAGTGGCCTGTGGTAGGGACACAGAAACTTGCTGGTGCAGGGCAGGATCTCACTGGCCAGGGCAGAGGGAGAGTGAACACCAGCTTGTGCTTCCCCTCAGCCTGGCTGTTACAGCCTCAACCGCTTGTGAAAACCAAAGCCCAAGGCTCTGTCTTGCAGCTAGGAAAAAATACTGAGATTTTTCACGTCAGCATAAATCCTAGGAGAGCAAGGCTGCTTGTCTAGTGTCTTGTCTTTGCTATAGTGCATCCATACTGGTGGTACAGATGTTCTCTCAACTTCTCACGGTAAAAATCTGTTTTTGGGGATCTGAGAGAAAACCTAAACCAATAGTTATCTTAACTTTTGGAAATTTACCTTACAGTTAAGATGTTAACATGAAGGAATTTATAAGCAATCTACTACTAATTCAGATTTGGTCAAAAAACTTTCAGCTGTATCCCAGGACTTCTAGCCAAACTATCTTGCAGCCATTGACCACACAGTTTTACTGCTGAGTTAGTGGGAGATATCCCATGTGAGTTTAATGTTATTTTTGTCCCAGAAACTTAGGCTATATTGACTTAAGGTAAGAAGATGAAAACAAATTTTTAAAGTATTTTTCTTTCACAGCAAACATGCTGTACCTTCTAGTCCTGCTAGTGATAGTTCCAACACTAGTAGCAGCTCTATGCCGCTGGAAGATGAAGTGGTAAGTTATAATGCATTTTTCTGTTGTAGACAGAGAACAAAACTAGTGTAATTCACAAACCACAGCTGAAACTTGTTACTTCCAGCCTGTTGTATGGCCTCATTCATTTTTTTCCTTTGGCTGTCCAGCTCTGTGGGTAT
This sequence comes from Gallinago jamesoni, assembly GCA_025769975.1. NCBI lineage: Eukaryota > Metazoa > Chordata > Aves > Charadriiformes > Scolopacidae > Gallinago > Gallinago jamesoni. The sequence continues at coordinate 14,409,756 of JAOQGH010000019.1, forward strand.
TCTAAGTACTTGGCTTGCAGCATTTCTGAGACTCTGATCATCTGCTGTTGTTTCTATACACATCTATGTGCTGCTTCTGTTGGTAGAATATGCTTTGATGAGAGAACAAAGATGTCTTTGTTTTTCTCTCCTATTTCCAGGGTGAAGGAGTGCTGCTGTCCTGTAATACCTAGTCCTAACAAGAGCAAAGCACTGTCATTCAAAGAGTTTAAGGTAACGTCACTGAAAATCTAGTATTTTTAATTTTTCCATTCTTTGATTAGTGAAGTTTCAGAAAAATATTTTTTTGTGTCAACTACATTTACAAATGAGTGACACTCAATTAACAGAAACTAACATAACTTAATATCATCATTTAGTTACTTAAAAAAGAAATTTCTAGCTTACTCTGATGAATTCTACATAAGGTACATCTTCAGTTGAATATTCTGTACATATATTTTCCTTAAAATTCTGTTAATTTATTTGAAAAATCCAAACTAAAAAAAATTATAAGACAATGTTGGAAGTGCTTGAGGTAATCACTCCCTTTCCTTTATGCTGGGCGCCTTTCACTGAGTATTTTTTTTGTTTTATGATTCTCTTGTAGATCAGTTCTGAGAAGGTATTGAAAATAAGTGACTGTATTCCTGACATGCTCACAGTGGACATTAAGGCTGAAGCCCAGAAATTCCACCCGTGGAGCCAGTTGTCTTCAGCCTCAACAGCAGGTCAGAGTCCTGGTGACAATTCTTCCTGGATTTACCCTAGCGACAATGAAGAGAGAGACTCTGCACCCACACCGACACCTCAGACTCACACTTGGTTTGAAAATTTTGCTTATTCTTCTCATCTTGCCATTGAATCCAATGCCTGTCAAACACCAGAGACACGAGCTGGAAGCAAACCAGACCCATCCGTGGTGCTGTACCAGCCACAATACTACTTTGATATTTTAAATGGAGATGCTGTCTCAACACCCAGAGACACAGCTGGCAGAAAGACCAGTCTGAGGTACGTTTCGCAGACAGCTGTGCATTGCCTGGGGAGGAGGCTTTGATCTGCTCCCCTCCATGGAGTCTATCCGGGCTTTGGTTACCCAGCACAAGTAAGAATTTCTAAAACAACAACAACTTCTCCTTTTGGTGAAGGCTTTCACAAGCCCAACTGCCCCTACTTCTGGTAATGCTGCAAAGCCCTCGCTCCAGTTAAACTGTGCACTGATTTGTGATGTGCAGTGATGTGCACTACAGTTTCATCCCAGGCTACAGGCACCGTGTAAAACTTAGAGGCTCTTTTGTGTTTTGTAGAAGGTTAGATCACAGCAGTTTCTCGTGACCTGATGCAAAGAACTACTGTGTTTTGCAGAGACTAAAAAATTTATTCAGAAAGCAGAGGGGCAAGTCAAAACGAGCGGGTGGGTGGCTGCGTGGAAGGAGTGCACGTCACTTGCAGTGGTCTCTGTGCACGGAGCGTTACCCAGACTTGGCCACTGCCTCAGAACAGTAACGCTGCGGGGCTGGGTTGTATTTTCCCTCTCTCAAATGACATAAGGAATCAATCAACGTGGAAGGGCTGCCTGCCTTCAGTGTGGCAAGTACTGGAAGATTGAAAGGACACTGGAGTTCTCTAGGGGTGGTACCCAATGCACCCAAATGCAGTGATTGTCCTGCTTTTACTTAAGTAACTTTTGACTACCCTTGGGTGGTAAAAGAGCACAGAAATCAGGTTTTTATAGTACGGGGCCTGGCTAGTGGGCTGCTGCTCCCACTTCTGGTAACTGGGGCTCCTCATACGTCTGCCTTCTCTGCCTTTAAAATCCCAAACAAAAGCCTCTTAAATGAACAAAGGAATGTGGGGAGTTCAGTGGGAAGGAGCTGTTTTTCCAGCAGGACAGCTGTTTGCAGAGGTGTTGCCATGGCACTGTCTCTCCACTTGTGCACAGCCAACCCCTGCACTTACAGCAAGCCCCAAACAACAGGTGAGCAGACGCGGCAGCAGGTACAGAGGTGCGTGAGTCTCATTTGTGAAGAATATCGTGTTTAGGCTGCACGTTGTATAGATATTCCACCACTACATTTGAACGTATTAAAAAAAAAAAACCAAACAACTCACCAACAAACTATTGTTCTTTGCATCCTTACAGTAGGCAGCCATGAATCTGATCTTCCATTTTGATTTTAAAAAAATTGTACATTGGTAATGAAGCAGAATAGTTGGAATTGTATCCTTAGTGCCCAAAGAACCCTTTAGTTTTGCCCAATTGTGATGCTGTCTAAAATCCTTAGGAAATAAAAGAATTTGACTTAAGAGCACAGAATAAGCAGTTCTCAAAAGGGGAAAAAAAAAATGAAGTGCTTTTTCACAATTTGATCTTCAGCTCACTTCTTAAAAAACGCAGTTAACTCGCCTTCCCTATGCCTAGCTACCCAATCACCCATCACAAAAATCAAGCAGCTGCAGACAGGGCTCTGACACTGAGCCACATCCAGGTTTTGTGCTGTTCTAACCTCCCTGAGCCGTGTTGCAACAGGAAGACGGAGGAGGCCGTATGGAGACCTTGGCTGGGACCAGCGCTGACTGCAAACAGGGAGGAGCTTTTGGGCCAGGGAAGGTTAGGTACCCACATGGGTGGCCACCAGTGCTCCGAGGGTCAGTGCAGAAGGTGCTGTGTCCAGACATAGGTTGTACACAGATTTACCTGAGAAGTAGAAAAACAAGTACAGTGTGGTCTTTGCTTCCAGCCTTCAGGCAGTGGGGCAAGGACAGGTGGCTGGTCACACTTGGCTGAACGGCAGTTTGGCAGAGAAGAGGGAAGGGAGGAGGCTGTTCTTGGATGGGGACATCCCAGAGAAACTTCTGCTCCCTTTATGTTACCCCCTCCTTTGAGTTACTGTGAATTTCAAAGTTTGATACCACAGCATCATTACAATTTAGCTCATTTCCTTCTCTAAAGTGTTTCATCACATTGTATGTACTTGTGGAGTTTGAAACCTTTACTGCTGGAAAAAAATAAAATAAGTAGAAGGGAGCTATTTTGCCACTACCAAAATAAAACTTCCTACCAGTGCATTTCAAAAAAAGGACTGTTATTTGAAAGGTACGCTAAATCAAACCTAAGGAATTATGATAGAGGAGTCAGTCAAAAAAGTCAGATGACCCCACTCAACATTTTACATTTCAGCAGGCTGCAGTTCCTCCTGCTAGAGCACAGCACTAAGAGAGGGCAAACTCCTACTTTTGAGAAGGCTGCAGCCACTGGAGCTGGGCTGCAGGTGGGGGTGATGTGCCCCACTGTGCCTTCTTGGTGGTGGGGCAGGACACCTTGGCCTGTGCCATTCCCACCTCAGCTCCCCTGGTCTCTCCTGGGAGACCCTACACTGAGGAAGCTTCACCATCTGGAAGCCAGGACACTCCATGTCTGGAGCCACAAGAAGTCCACTCCTCTTTGTCCACAGACCCTTCTGCTGGATGGGGGGGTGGTAGTTCAGGAAACCATCTGAGCCTAAAAGCACGGAAACAGGGGATAATGCCTTCGTGTCAGTCAAAGGGCACAGCCCAGGCACCACAACTAAAAATAAGGATAACTATTTTTGTGGGGGTGGGGAGGCATGTGTAACTTTTATATATTTTTTTAAGACATCTGTCTAGCATTAAAGTTTGAATGAGTTCAAAACTGTAAACTTCTGAATTATAAATTTTTTGTTTATAATTCAACTTTCGCAGCTGTTGTTGAAATTCTAACTCTTAAACCACCACATAATGGCAAACATAGTATCAGTATGTTAAATTTTTAAAATAAAAATGGTGTACAAATGATTAAAGAGTGCCCTTGTATTTTTATAAGACATCTTACAAACCCTTAATGTAAAATACATCTTTGACCAAAAAAAAAAAGAAGTTTATTTGGAAAGCTTCAGGTTGCTCTAGTTAATTAGCAACTTATGGATATAAATAAAATTCCAAACCACTTGTAGTGCTGAGAGGTACATACGAGACCAAAACAACTATAAGAAGTTTAAGTACATTTTATTAACAATGCATCCCTTTGATAAGATTATGCTTCAGGAGGCTTTTAATGCCCATCGACATGAACTGTACACACTATACAAAAAAAAAAAAAAAACAAAACAGAAAAAAAAAACCCAAAAAAAAAATCAAGGTGGGCAATACCATTTTGGGACAAGCCTCTGTTTAAATTATACACAGCTCAATGAATATTCTTACAGAAAATATATAAATACTTTTTCTTTCTATGTTACAGGTATACAATATAAATCAATTTCAATGTCTGTTCAGTGACCTAAAACACTAGAACCTCCAAATATGTAGCAGCGTATTACTAAATAAAAACAAAGACCACACGGGACAGGGAGAATTAGTCATGAGATTTTCCTTGATCCCTTCCCTCCTCAGAGTGATTAATTTAGATAATCTCTTGTAATGCAGTTTTAGGGATGCTGACAGACCAGTATTGGAACAATTCTTCAATTAAATCTACAAAATGTCTGCCTTTTATGCTCTCAGACGTTGTCTACTGTGCTAAAACACTCTACTCAGTGGCAAAATAGCATGTTACACTTTTTGGCATAAATTATATTTCTAAAATAAAATAGTGTATTTTACAAAGCAAGTGCCACAGCATTCTCTATGCTGTGGCATTGCTATCTATCTATATTACAAAAACAGGGCAAAGAAAATCCACATTCTTCACTGAACACACAAATCTGTTGAAAGCAAAAGTACACAAGTAAGCAGAATGAGTTAAACCAAAGCCAAGGTGATGGGGGGGCTTCTAGCAAAATACAAACATAGTTTCTAGCATGTTCCCAAAGGTCTTTTACAGGTCTCAGATTTTACCCTCACCTAGTACACCTTTAATAAGCACATGATTACAGAAGTGTAACTTAAAAAAACAAGCTATGGGTCCCGCTTTCAACTGGCTGCAGTGAAGCCCCGAGTACCTGTGCAGGCCTCCCAGGAGGTGAGCAGAAACCTCAGAGATGCTTCGAAGCCCAGCAAGAATCCTTCTGCTGCCACTGCTCAGCCTGAGCTCAGGTTCACTTACAAGGTAACATCAGTTTCCTGCAGTCCAAAAAGCCACATACCAAGTCCAGGACAGAGACTAAGAAGAAGAAACAACTCTTTCACCTCTCACAAGGCTTTGATTGCTGCCTAGCTCTCCAACAGCTGCCTCTCTCTTCAGGCACCCCAGTAAAGGTGCTGTATGTTTTTTTTCAATCTCTCACTGCAAATTACAACTCCTGTTCAAAACCACTACATGCTTCAAAACAAGATGACAAAAAGATGAGGAGGATTCTCACTGCTGCCTCTTTAAAAGTTTACAAGGGCAGCTAACCTCAGCATGCCCAGCCACTGCACCCTACTCAACCAAATGCTTCTGGACTTCATTGCATCTTGGGGAAAAACAGACCCCAGTGAGAGGACATTAAGGGTAAGTGTGTCAGGTCAAGTAAGAGCTGCCAGATGACGAAAAGTGACTGTTTCAAATACAAGACACCAAGGGCCCAACATCAGGTCAGGCACCCCAAAGCCTGACCATCTCCAGCTCCAAGTGACACCCATGGCAGCTGGGAGCGCTCAGCACCTTCCCACCCAGAGGGGAGAAAGAGGCCCTGGGGAGGTAATCAGCAGCTCTTCAGTCAGAGCTCTCCGCCCTTGTGAACAGGCAACCCTTGCCTGCTGGCTGCAAAAGGAGACTGAAAATTATCCATCCGATGCAACACGCTAAATGTGACTGGTTTCACAGCTCCTTCCCACAAAGGCTGAGCATTTGTGTTAGCACGCTGGGCCATTCAGGAGTTTTCTTTGCCACAGCAACCAGACTGTATTTGTATAGAGTATAAGTGACCTCTGGAAGCTTTACCACTTATTCGACAGCATCCCCAATTGTTTGGACTGGAAAAAATACAGAGCAGGCGGTCTGTCAGCGTCCCTTGCAAACCTTTCTAGGAGAAATGGAGGGATTCTTTACCAGGGTTAATGTAAGCATGATTTTTTATTTACTACTCTTTTCTTTTGAGCTTTTATTATTAGACAAATAAAACCCCAAACTTTGAAAGGGATATTTTAAAACCAGAAATCTATAGAATTAAAAATTCACAGTTTATAATTAGGCCAATATCAAATTCCTTCAATAACAGTATCCCTTCATTTGCCAATTAAAATGAAACATTAATGTGAGCTTAATGTAAATATGTAAATTAACTCTAGAAATGTTGTATTATGTACAGTACAGACTTAACATCCTTGATGCATACTTGTTGAAATCTACTGACACTCATACACTATTAGAAAAAAAATAAAAATCACGTTTTACAACAGAATTTGCAGCCATAATTCATATGTCAAGCTTCTGTTGTCATAGATCCCCAAACAAGTGAGTACTTCAGAACACATAAGCATTTCAGGATGGAAGATTGTTTCAAATATATTGACATCGCTTTTGCTTACCTTTTTATAATCAGAGGCCTTCCTATGGCACTTTCTACAATAAGTGCTATGGGTTAAACTGGTAACAAATGAACAAAGGTGGCTTTTTAAATACAGGTGATAAAACTTGTTTATTTTGCTTAAACTGCAGAAAAATAACATGGAGTTGTTGGATGTAACCCCATCTAGTTACTAAAACAAATCTCTTATACTCTAGCCTAACTGAGGTAGTGTTTGAAACTACTGTCTAAGATATGCTAGCCCCATTTTTGGGAAAACTACATTATTTCCTTTGGAGTTTATACCACTATTTGGTCTACTGTGATTGACATTTTGGTTTTACAGAAGCATTTATTTCTTATGACCAGAGAAGCCAAATAGTTACTGGTGTGGTATGTTTTCAGAGCATTTCAAATGTGCCTTGACACTTAGAAATCATGTTTGTGTCACTGACCACACATGAGTTGAACAAGTTTCTTTTTGCTCTTTCTTTCAGTGGGAACTCATGAACAGATAACCATAGGAACTAAAGGATCTCTAAGCAGCAACTTACAATCTGCTTTACTGGAACCTGGTGGTTTGCAGTGCATGAAAGAACTCAGTGAAGTGATAGCTGCAAAGCAATGCTTAAGTGGCAAGATGAAATTTCCAATAAGTACAAATAAATTCTACATTTCACTAGAGTTGTGTTTTACTGTTCACAGGCCCACTTATTGAAATCCCCAGCAGCATAGCTAGTAAGAACAGAGTTATGAGCATCAGGATAAATTTCACTTATCTTAAGTATTAATCTGACAATTATAAAAAATGGTAAAAGTGAATGGATAAAAATACGTTCTACTTAGTACAGTCCAGCTGAATTATTCACCTATATCAAAATCAAAGGGTAATCCCTTCTATTACAGGCATTCTAACAAAGGTGGCCATGCTACTGTATGTACACATTTGCATATATTTATATTACCTTCGTATAAAGGCTTCTGAATCTTTAGATCCATGATAAAAGTGATGGGGATTCTTACTTTTTTTTTTTTTAGGCTTGCACTCATTAATTTAGAAACCTCACTAGTAACATGATAGAGGCAACTATTTCAGTCATTAACAGTCACTGTATCAT
>JAOQGH010000019.1:14421664-14438595 GCA_025769975.1 Gallinago jamesoni
TTGCCACGTCCCAGGTGCAGGACCCTGCACTTGGCTTGGTTGAACTTCATGTGATTTGCACAAGCCCACCTCTCCAGGTCCCTCTGGATGGTATCCCTTCCCTCCAGCGTGTCAACTGCACCACCGAGCTTGGTGTCACCAGCAAACTTGCTGAGGTTGCACTCTATCCCACTGTCCATGTCACCAACAAAGATGTTAAATAGTACTGGTCCCCGTACCGTCCCCTGAGGAACACCACTCGCTACTGGCCGCCACTTGGACATAGAGCCGTTGACTGCAACCTTTCTTGGAGGTTTCACTATTCACAGCCTTCAGCATTTTGAATGTAAAAACATGAATATAAAATCCAAGCTTCTAATGGTTGCACAGTTCATAGAACCACAGAAAACCATAGGTCTGAAAGGACTTTTGGAGATCACCCTTGCTCAGAGAAGCGTTCACCTCAAAATGAGATGAGATTACACTTCAAAGAGTTTCCCCTTATGTTCCCTGGAATTTCTATTCCTACAACGTATGTTGGTGGCCTCCTGTCCCTTGGCTTTATGCCTCCAACAAGAGCCTGTTTCTGCTGCACTTGTAACACCCTTATGCTTATTTAAAGACTATAATTGGGATTTTATTTGCCACCCCTTCTCAATACTGAACTCAAGCTCAAAATCAGCTCTCCTGGCCATTCCTCACATTTTTTCCCTCATCCCCCTTGACAACAGTACTATTTATGTGTTACTACCTGAACATGTAACACCATTGTAAAACAGTGAAGATCCCTACTGAGCATCCACTATTAGATTATCTTTTTATTACAGACATTTTATTGCAGACATGCAAAAAGGCAAGCAATTGGAAGCTCTGGCGAGGAGGTCAGGAAAAAATAATTCTGAATCTGATCTGAATCTCAAGATATGAAGATGGATAACTAAATACCAGTCATACTACCACCACTAGAAATCAAAAAGATGGAAATAATCATAGAAATACCACTGATTCCACAGTAAAGTCATTAAGGAGAATTAATTTCAAGGTCAACAGTCAGTGAGGAAAAAAGCCTTACGGATCAATTTTAAAGCCGAACAAAACTCACTATTTTCATTCAGTTTTATCATCCCTCCCCACACAGAACACTAACCTGTACGACTATATGAAGAATTCACTTTGTTGTTAGGCTGATAACCCAGAATTTGAACACAGACACAGTAAAGGCAGTTCTCATCTGTGTGCTCCTGTAACCCCGTATCCTCTGTATTTTCTAAAAACTGAGAGGCATCAGAACGGCTGGTATTCATTATTTCTGTGAGACTGATCTGCTGTCGGAGCATCTGAAAAGGGCTTTTGACAACATCACTTGTACCTGATGGAAGACCTGTAGATAAGCAATCAGACACCAGAAAAAAAAAACCAACAAAACCAAGCAATCAACATTATTGCAACTAGATTTCCCCTTTCAAGGCTGGGAAGGTAGTGTGTGTGAAGATCTAGAAACCTTTTCTTGAGTGGTTAAGCTCCCAAGATTGTTAATATTTGGGAAACAGCACATTTTAGTACCAGCTTATCATATACAGTAAAAGTATTGCAAAGGACAGAATTCCATCTCTAAACACACATACTGTAAGAGGACTGGTAAATCCTGACATTATATCAACATTAGTAACAGCAATAGCCATGTAACACTAATATGCTTTTATAATTTTCATAGTATCAAACAAGATTAGTAGAACAATATACAATATACACTGTGTTTAAATGACACATGCACCAATGAACACAGAAACACAACTTAAAAATCCCCTATGACTTAGTGCCTGAAACAGGAATAAACTAGTTGACAATGCAGCAATAAGTCAAAGACTTTAGTGACATGCTCTTCTCTGCATGGAACATATCAACAAACAGAATTTTGAACAGGAGTTACTTAAGACAGAAACTCAGCCACTTCAGAAACACTTTCAGGCAAATCAGCTTTATATACTACACTAACAACACAAAAGAAAGAAAAAATAAAATCATTAAGGTGTGTGTCTTTGTTCAAAGTGCTTGTAATAACGTTCCAGTTAGCTGGGAGGCAAGACAACAGCTATACCATTACTGCTTTAGGACCAGTTCCAGCACTTCCTTTTCAGTCATCCTACTGAAAAGACACATATTGGTGCCCCACAGATTTCTGACTACTCTGGATTAAAAAAGGAAGTGCTCTCTCTTGTACCACGTCCCACCACAACCACTGATCAACTCTCGCAGAAATACCACAGAAAGACAAAACTGACTCTCTGAAATACATACCTAACACCTTTATAGGTTCCTACAAATTCACGTGTAATCAAAGGGAAGTCAAAATGTGTATGTGGTGAACGTACACTATTTCAGCTAAAGTTTAGTGATACTGCATTTAACAAAGTAACAATCTGGCTTTGATTAGAATAAGCTTGTATTTCAATCAAAGATATGTATGTAGGCTTTCCTCCTTCGCTTCAAAGCAACAACACATTCTCAAACTAAATAGAACAGGGAATTAAGGGCTACCCTCAATCCAGAACGGAGCTCTGAAAACCTAGAAATATACCTTTTCTGTACAGAAAAATCAACAACTAAACTAAGACCACCCCACACCACCCTGCCCCCAATGTACAAATAAACAACAGAAAGATACATGAGATGAACAAAACCAGTACCTCCTGCATCAGGTACAAAGACTCTAGCTCCACGGTCATCAAATGGAGGTGTCGTTTTCTTCTGAAAATATGGAGTTTCCTTTACCTGGAATATTCACGTGAAAATTAAAATTAGGATAGGTGAGATCATACACAAAGGAAAAACAGATTTCATGAGGAAATATCATGCCCATTTTTTACTTCAGGAAGAAGATCTAATTAGAAGAAGAAATTAAAGTGCGGTCCTGAGTACTAAAGAAAAGCCAATGAGAAAAACATACATTTGTAAATGAACATTTCTTAAGCAAGGCTCATGAACAGTCAGTCAATGTTGAAATACAGTGGTGACAGGCTATAAGGAAACCAGTGACAAGGAAGTAATTATTAATGATCTATCTGTCCATGATCACTCTACACCACTGGAGAATTCAGAAGAGCAGTGCAAAAACACCCAGGACATCGAAAATGTTGCCTGTAAGTTGTAGAGTCCAGATGTGTCTCAACTCTACAAAAAGAGCTAAGAGAAGAAATGAGGTAACATCAATACAGCGAAAGACTCTAAAGGAGAAAGAAAAAGCAGTCATTTCATAAAGGGGAAGTAGAACCAGGTATGATGGAAAACTTTGCCTTTGCTCTAGCTTTAGTAATTTTTTGAGATTAGTAAGAAAGTGATTTAGGTTTGAAAGGCAAAGACTAAGTAAACTAAAGAGAAGAAAGCTACTGATTTGCCTTTGATATAGACCATGTCCTGTTTTTGATAATCAAGTAAAAATATTAAATGCTGTGATACATCAGTATGTTAGAGAGGAATGTGTTTTAGTGAAGCAGAAAGAGGAAGACAATTGATAAAGCACTTAAATATATACATCTGTGAGGTTAAACAAAGACAATATAACTTAATGCTATGATGATATATATACAAATAAAGTAATATTTAAACCTGGTAGCAGGAAATTAACTCTGTGATTATGCACAAATGACTAATGAATATATCAACTAGTTGGCTAATGAGGCATTAACAAATGTCCACAGACTATGCTAGCTTTAGTAGAAAAGGTAGCTGTCAACTAGAAATCATATAACAGCATATTTATGCTACCACTGTTTAACACTCTTCTGGCCTGGGTCATTATTTCCCTAATAATACAAAACAGACAAGCACTTCTCTGTGAACAGGGTTACAAAAGAAACTCTTGTTCTCCAAAATGCATTCTTTGAAGGTACTACATCCATTTTTCTCTCGTGTCTCTAGATGGAATATATTCTGATGGAAATGCAATAGTTGACCACCTTTCAGTATGAAAATGCAAATGAACCAATTCAGTTATCACATACATACCTGAAATATTTCATTGATATCCACGGGGAGAGCAAGGCCAATGTAATCATCAGAGCTACCATATGTAGCATTAGAAACCATGGAGCGAACAGAGGAGGAACGCTGAAGTGTGTTTTGGTTAATGGGACTTAATAAATCTTCTTTATCTAATGAAGCATAACTTAAAGCTTTCATGAACCTGTAACATTGAAATAGTAAGTCACAATCTTGGTAAACAAAACTTCTCATTCTGGAGATGTTCAGATTGGATATTAGGAAAAAAATTCTTCACTGAAAGGGTTATCAACCGTTGGAACAGGCTGCCCAGAGAGGTGTTGGAGTCACTATCCCTGGAAGTACTTAATAGACAGGCAGACATGGTGCTGAGGGAAATGGTTTAGTGGTGGACTTGGCAGTATTTGGTTAACAGTTGGATTCGATGACCTTAAAATTGTCTTTTCCAGCCTAAATGGTTCTATGATTCTAAACCCCCAAAAGTTACCAATTGTATTAGTTATCTGATAATAAAGCATTTTATAATTACTTTCAACATGAAATTAAACATAGAAATATTAATCCTAAATGTTTCTCCCTGCTTTTCCTGGAAAAGCTAACAGATACATCACTAGTAGTGATAAATGCTGGTAAGTTTTCATGTAGACATGTCTGCAGGTGACAGGGTGAGAGCCACAACCAGGATTTGAGACATGCACATTAATATTTCTGGTTGGTCTTAAATACAGAAGTGGAAAATTAGTCTCACAAAATAATTTAGGCAAAGAAATAAGCTTTTCAACCTTTTGAACAAAAAGAACAACTAGAAACATCACAAAATTCAGTTTACAGCTGCTAGTTGCTATGAGCACATGAATTTATCAATGAAGCATGAATCAAAGAGATTTTTTCTGAAGACTGGTAGAAATGTAGCCTTGGCTGACAAAAAGGACAGAGTATTTCTTTCCAATTTATTACTTAAACAGCACTTAAGGACAATATGTATCTGGAAGTAGTAACATACTCTGAAATTAAAAGGACCACAATTATTTGGTGTAGACATTCAGCTGTAACCAGTAAGAAAAACACATACACTAGTTACATCATTGTCTTTCCAATCAATTGTATTAGTAACCAACACAATCTGACATCTTTAATATGTAAGTCTGCAATTTTTTAACCTTCTCAGAGATAGGGGCACTCCAGCCACTTCAGTTCAATGTTAAACAGGTCAGCTCAAACTGTTGAGCCTAACCACTGATATAAGAGATCACAGATACTGACTGTTAACATTACACCGCATGCAGAGTCTCAGGATGAAAGTCCACTGCAGCAAGGCTGCTTTGCATATCAAGGACACCACTGCAACATTACTACAGCCACAACAGAGCCTGTACTGCCACTGAAATGGCACTGATTTGTTCCTACATTAGCACAGGAAGCCAGTGACATTGCAAGGAACAGCACTTCTGTTTTCCAGGATCACGCAGCTTAACTACTGAGTCACCTTTAATTTAATCAGCACACTCAGTCTAGTTCTAACTTAACTGAACAAGGGGACAAAACTTACCTTTTATTGGCACCTTTGCAGAATCACATGAATATATCAACAAATGAATGTTGCTTTTAGTCAGGACAAGAGCGCACAATAACCAGGCACTATATACACTCTTACTGGGTCTGCGGAGCACAGGTCAGGGACTGGGCATTTGCTGTTCTGTGCTGTCAGCAGATGACTAGTATACTGGTAGCTTCTCCCCTTTCTCTCATCTGAGAGAGGATGTTTAGGTAGTAACAGAGATAGAAAGTGTCTTTTTGCTTTCAATAGTAATGTGAAAATCTAATGCACTAGTTAAAAGGAAAAATTTGGTAAAAGAGATTTTAAGAGAAAGTTGTTAAGCATTCACTGTGGCTGCTGGGAACAGTGTCAATGTCATGAGCTAGATATCTTATATAACGAACCAATTAGTCTTCAGAACATCTAATATTACTCAAAAATAAAGAGGTGACACTGCCATCTAAAAATAAATGCTATGAGTAAAATCTTTGCTCTCTTGTAGTTAAGCAGCCAAACTGACTCTCCTGCCAGTGATACCAGTATTTCATCACTGGCTTCAATGCAACAGTGAACATTAATATAGCATATTGCAGGAGACACTGTCCTAAAACCTCACCAAGTGACATTGAGAAAATTCTCTTCTGAAATATAGCTCTGACTTACGTGGGCAATTTTGTGTTATTTCAGCTGTAGGAATGTTAACAGTGTAACTGCATTTAAATATTAAAAAAGTTAAACAGGAAGCAAATGTGACAAAAAGAAACATTTTCCTTTGTCACTAACAGCATTAAAGGGGCCAAGCACAGCTATGAAACCCAGGCTTCTCTGACAGCACTTACACAGTTGAGAATTCTCTTTCTATTACATAATTGTCCTAATATCGATACTATTTTCAATGAAGTTTTGAATCATCCTGCAACAACTGTGACTTTTTAAGTTGTAAAAAATATTAGAAAGATACTTTTCTTAATTGCTCTTACAGCTCTTAAGTAAGAAATGAGCACATAGTAACCTCTTACCGGCTTGGGGTGAGCCGAGAATCCAGGCTGCCAGACTTCATGGTAATAGTGTCAGTAAAGAGCACATCCTTTGCTGGAGATGCTAGGGCTTCCGAGTGAGACAGTGAAGGATGCATCCTCTGCTGCTGTAGGCGTTTTAGTGTAGCATAGCCAAAGGCATCTCGAGAACTTGTGTAACTGAAGTTATAGTCAGCAAGACTTTTTATTGTAGCAAGAGAAGGAGCTTTAAGAGACTGGGCTCTCCGGGGAAGTGTATGAGAAGACCCTGGCGGCACTAGGGACACCGAGTTGGATTTGGAGAGAGGCAGGTGGTTAGACTGTGGTGTTGAACAGTGACTTGGTTTAACTGTTTTTGTGCTTACCACAGTACTCAAACTTCCACAGTCAGTATCTACATTTGTAGTGTCCACACCTACAGTCTCCCTTGAAGGGCTTGAGCTCATTGAGCTTATGCCACTTGTTGTGGTATCTGTATTGAAACTTAAGCTACGACTCTTGAAATGTGTTTGTGTAGTACCATCTCCTATTAGCCTTTCTCTGCTTGTGTTTTCCCGGTGAATTTCATTTCCAAGACCTTTTGGCAGCTTCAGATCATTTTCTCCAATACTTGGCGTACTATCAGTATCTTCCATGTGCTTACTTCCAACAAAAGACGTTTCTAATCGCAAAGTCTGGATTTTAGGAACTCTGAAAACAGGGTTGTATTCTTCCCCAGAAGGAAAGTCTATGCTACCAGAAGGTTCTGTTACTGTACGATTTCGCCTCAGGCCTGATTTACTGTCAGATGACGTCAGCTTTCCTCCTTTGGCATCACTGCTACTTCTGTGTTTTTTATTAGGTAGAGTAAGAGAGTTTAGAATGCGATTTTTCACAAGTTTACTAGAAGAAAAAAAAGGAAAGGGACTACGGTCTTTGTCCTTTGAAGGTCCAGGTCTGTCATAAAATATTTGCTCTGCGTCTTCAGTAATATCTAGGAAGAATGTACTGGTAGAAGTACTACCAAAACGGTCATCCTCCATGATGAACATACCTGAAATTATATGAAATTTTGCCACTGAAAGTTGACATTTCTTTAAAGTGTATGAACTATGTTGCAAAAAAGTAAGCAATTCTACAGAAGCCAAAGTGAGAAACTATGTGATTTACTGCAATTTTAGTTCAACATTTTTTCTGCAGAATTTATTAGTGTAAATTCAGTATTTTGAGTACCTGAGCAGAAGGTCTTATTGCTTCGAAAGAAAAGCCACACTGTCTTATTTCAGTGCAAATATCCAGCTACTAGGATTACAACTGATGTGCTCCATTAACGATATCTAATCTTCTGGATTTAAATTCAAATATCCTTAACAAAATTAAAATGTACTAGATACTCAAAATGCACAAGACTTTAAATACAGCAATAATCTGTGTGTGTATATATACACACAAAATATACTTATTTATTTTCTAGAATATGCCTTTGAGGACAACCAAATAAAATGCATCTTTATACCTAAGCATAGAGATTTCTGCAGGGTATTAGAGGCTGCTATGACTTGATATAAAAACCAATAACTTTCCCCACTGTTAAAATTTCTTACTTCTACACCAAATGTAAGCCTCAGACACTATTCTCTTCCCTCTGACCTGTCTACATCTCTCTGAATGCATATAACTGTCCCCTTGTTTGCACTCTTCTTTCTTGCAATAGCAACTTTACATCATTTGTCTGAACCTCGCCCTGCCAAAAGACTGGTAAGAACACCAAAAATGCTGTTTTGTGGTGGGTTTGGGTTTTTTTTGGTTGGTTTTGTTGTTGTTACTTACTTGAAGGAGCAGATTCACTTTCACTGTTATGCCTAGAACTAGTGGACTCAGAGTTCAAGCTAAGAGTACTGGGTATGGAAGAAAGTTCATTGCAGAGCTGCTCCATGTCATCAGGCACCACCGGCCAAGGCTGTCTACGACTGTGTCTCACTGCATCCCAGTTGTGATGCTTCAAAATGTCACATCCTTGTTTAGTTTTGGCTATTAGACCAAGCACGTAGACACAGGTTCTGTATTTAATGTATATGTAGAAAAAAGAGCAACAATAATAGCATCTAATTTTACTAAACTTATTTCTCTTTTGAAAGGAAACAATTTCAAAATAATTCAGCAGATACTTCACAAAACAGCCAAGTAGCTTTTTGTTAATTTATATGTGTAAATCAATGGAAGCTTAAGAAATGCACTAAAATATCTGAGATACACTATTCAAAAATCATTAAAAAATATTTTAAGAGCCTGATAACAGAGTAAAAAAAGTACCTTTTCTTTCCCAGAGGAAAAAAAGGACAGATATTAACTCAGTAGCAGTATTAGGCAAAAGTATTTATACTTTTAAAGACTCAGAAAATATATGAAAAAAATGATGGGATAATAAATTGATTCCAACATAGATACAAGTAGCAAATATTTTAATTGATTTTGTAAAAATCAGAAAAGTAGTATGTATCTTTTTTCACACGTTTCATTTGCTTACTGCATGTTCTTTCAGGCTTGTTGTATGTGATTGTACAAGACTGAGATTGATACTCAGTCATCAATGATCTTTAACAATGGATTTGCAAGTAAGTGCAAAACTACAGTCCTGTAAATTAGGCAAGACTATTTGAAAACCTGTGACAACTACCATCTGTAAATTTTACATATAAATCAGATACACGTACCCTCTAACAGAGAGAACCTCACAATGTTGAGCAAGTGCTATTATATCAGGAATTACATTCTCCTCTTGAAGCAAGTTAAGACCCCAATTTGACGATCCAATATTGCCCTGGAATAAAAGTTTGTCAAGCAAGTTAAGTTTTAATTTTGATGTGATCTGCAGCACTAACTGTAAAGCTTTTGACATTTTTGTTTGTTAGTAGTTTCAAGGTGCATCTTCTCAAAGCAATTAGAGATTTGATCATCCTTTCTGTCATTTTCTAGTTGTGGAAGCCCAAAATTCTCAGCACACTATGCATAATGTATAAAACTGCTCACAGTTAACTACTATGTATTCCTCATTGTAGCAATTCTACTACAGCCAGCAGCACCATCTCAGTTTGCTCATTTTACATTCCTCTTACAGAGGCATTTTATCACATATCTACAACATCTTCCAGTAACAGTCATCTTGGACAAATGTTCTAAAATAAACTTTGGGGGACACAAGAAAGCAGCAAACAGCTGAGATGGCAAAGCAAATTTAGAAGGGTAGCTTGGATAGCCACAGACACTAGGTTTTTGCCTATTCAGGGGATCAGTGGTCGTGTAACCATATATATTCACACGCATTAATAGGGGCAGCCAACTTTCTTCCAGAAACACTGCATTTTGGACCACTGCAGTAAATACATTAGAATCAAACCACAGCAAGTTGTAACTACTGGTTCTATACTTGTGGCAAGCCATTATTTTTATTTGTTAAAAAAAGAGACAAAGTGACTATTAAAAAACTGAAAACAAAAGGGGTGCAGTGAACCATTTTCAATTGCAGGTCCAGTTAGGATACAGAACACCAACTTGGAAAAATCACAAACATTTTATGACAAAAACCCTAATTAATGATTTTATGGGATTTTGCATAGTTATTTCAGAATCAAGAGTCATAACAGAACTAAAACAACTGAAAAAAAGTTTGTAAATCTGTTACTAACCAGGGCCCAAAGGGCTGCTTTCAGCTGCTTAATTCCTTCCCATTTATCCAGCATTGGGGAACGAACAGTGTAACTTAGATCTGTAACAATACTCTGAAGGAGAAAAACAAGAAAAAAAGACAACCTCAGTTGAAAATGAAGAGGACACCTCCATCAAACAGGTTCTCTTGCATTTTAAACAAAAGGTAAAGTACTAATTTGAAGTATGCACCCTAAAATGAACAGTGATAGATCTGGAATAAGCATGAATTAACAGCAATAGTGATGCACTGATTACATCAGGTTAATTCAGATTTTATAAAGATAACAGACTAACCAGACTAACACACTGCAATTCATAAGATGTCCCTTGAACCCTTCAACTATCATAAATTAATTCATAAATAAATTCATAAATAATTACATCATCTTGCAAACCCAAATTAAAAGTGAATTCATCCAGCAACTATGAACTGGCTTAACTTTTCAGGATATTAGAAAGAAGATTTTACCCCCTCATCTCCACATTTTTGTATGCATAAAAAGATAGACACAGTTTTACTTGTCAATATACAATTCACTCAGACTGAAAAATTATTTCTATCTGTGAGTTGCTTTTGATTCTAAGATTTTTCTAGACATTTTCTGAAAAACACTGCCAGGTATTTCTCTGATATTTCTTTCGTGAAAGAGCTTTACATGAAACTAGATAGCAAAGACTGTCTCTACAAGTTTTTCACCCCATATAACTTAAGACTTTTATAATCAACTTGTTTTGCAATGACTGTTTAAATGTCATTTATTTTAAAACAAATTTTAAAAGGGTTACAGTAATCTTCAAAATCTTTCAAATTATTAATGGTTATTATCCTCACCTGAGACTCCAATAAATGGCAGCCCGTTTTATGGTGCACCAGTTGGCCATAAAGGTGAACTGGCAGGTAGACGTGTGGTCGCTGTAATCTGGCAGAAAGAGAAATCATATGCTTTCCCATCAATTCTGACTCTTTAAAAAAATAAATTATGCTGCAGTGTAATTCAATGAGTTACTCTAAACTTTTTTCAGGCGAAGAGGATTCTTTTGAAGAATTTAGATTAGACTAGAATATTTCAGTTGGCAGGGACCTACTATGATCATCTAGTCCAACTGCCTGACCAATTCAGGACTAACCGAAAGTTACAGCATATTATTGAGGCCATTGTCCTAATGAACACTGAGAAGCTTGGGGAATTGACTACCTCTCCAGGAAGCCTGTTCCAGTGTGTGATCCCACTCTCAATAAAGAAATGCTTCCTAATGTCCAGTCTAAACCTCCCCTGGTGCAGCTTTGAACCATTTCCACTCATTCTGTCACCCACCCTGTGGGTACCAGGGAGAAGGGCTCACATCCCCTCCTCATCTCCACATCCCCTCCTCAGGAAGCTGGAGAGAGAAACGAGGTCACCCCTCAGTCCTCCTCCAAACTAGACAGGTTCAGAGTCCTCAGCTGCTCCTCACAGGACATTTCTTCCAGCCCTCTCACCAGCTTTGTTGTCCTCCTCTGGTCACATTCAAGTTCCTCCACATCCTTGAATGGTGGGGCCCAGAACTGCATGCAGTGCTCAAGGTGAGGCCGCACAAACGCTGAACGCAAGAGGGGACCCACCTTTGACCGGCTGATTGTGCTGTGCTTGATGCACCCCAGGATGGGGTTTGCCCTCTTGGCTGCCAGGGCTCATGGGTGACTCACAGGTACCTGCTGCCCACCAGCAGCCTCAGATCCCTTCCCGCAGGGCTGCTCTCCAGCCGCTCCTCTCCCAATTTACACTTGTGCTCAGCATTACTGTGTCCCTGGTGCAGAATCTGGTATTTGGACTTGTTAAATTTCATTCTATTAATCACTGTCCAATGCTCCAATCTATCTAGGTCCCTCCTGCCCCTCAAGAGTCAACAGCAGTTCCCAGTGTGCTATCACCAGCAAACTTGCTAATGGTGCATTCAACTCTTGCATCAAGATGACTGATAAATATACTGAACAGAATGGATTCCTCAGGAACACCACTGGTGACCTGTCACCACCCACATGTAGCCCCATTCACTACAACCCTTTGAGCCCTGTCCTTCATGCAGTTCTTCACCTAGTGCACCATGAACCTGCTTATCCCACTGCTAGACAACTTTTCCAGAAGGATGCTGTAAGGGACAGTATAAAAAGCCTTACTAAAAATCCAGAAAAACTACATCCACCACCTTCCACTTCCTTTCATCCATTAGATGAGTGACCTTATCATAGAATCATAGAATGATTTGGTTGGAAGGGACTTTAAAGATCAGCTAGTTCCAACCCCTGTATTGTGGGCAGGGTCACCTCCCACCAGACCAGGTTCCTCAAGCCCCATCCAGCCTGGCCTTGAAATCATACAAGGATAATCACATTGTTTAAACAGAACTTTCCTTTTGTGAACCCATGCTGACTGTATCTGCTGATTGAATTGTTCTTTCAGTAGTACCCAGATGGTCTTCTGCCCCACTTGCTTGACTTATGACACAATGGGATTGCCTGTTCCTGTGCTTTTAAAAGGTAGTTCTTAAAAACTGACAAACATTCAGACTCTATGCCCTCCAAAGCCAATTCTCAGGGTACTCTGCTGAATAGCTCCCTGAATAGCTTAAAGTTTGCTCTCCTAAATTTCAGGGCAGCAACTGTCCTGGCCTTTTTTTCCTCATACCGAAAATTTTAAACTCAACCATTTCATGGTCACTGTGGCCCATACAGCCACCTACCAACATGTTCCATGTTCACATGTTCATATGTTCCTTCTCAGTTCACAAATAGCAAGTCTAGGAGTCCACCTTCCCTAATTGGCTCACTGAGTGAGTACTTGTGACAAGAAGTTATCACCTACAAACTTCAAGAATTTACATGACCTGCTCATCACAGCGGTACGATATTACTAGTCAATGTCTGGGAATATAAAATCTCCCAATCCAGAAACTTCTCCTAATTGCCCATAGAACAATTCATCAGTGTTAACATCCTGACTGAGTGATCGGTGGTAGACACCTAGTACAACATCTCCTTTGTTTCCCATTCCCCTAACCCCTGAACCCAACCTGAGGCTCTCACCTACATCACCACTAACTGTAAGGGCTGTACAACCAAAGCTTTCTCTTACCTACAGAGCAACAGCTCCATCTCACCTGCCCTGCCTATGCCTCCTGAATAGCCTGTCGCACTCCAATCCAGCACTGCAATTTTGATACTCATTCCACTAAGTGTTGCTAATATCAAACATATTGTAGCTCTGGGAACTGACCAACGGTTCCAATTCATCCTATTTGTTTCTCATACTGTGTGCACTGGTGTACAAGCATTTCAGATATGCTCCTGAGCCCTCCATGCTCCCAGGAGCAGTGTAACTGTTCCCTCAGGTGATGCCATGCCAACCCTTGGCTGACCTATTGCAATCCTGTTGGTATCCCTTTCCCTCACTGATTCTAGTTCAAAGGTCTCTCAATCAGGCCCACCAACTTATGTCCAAAAAGGCATTTTCCCAAATTTACCTTTGGTTGCTCCGACGAACATAGTTATCACCATCAACAGGTTTGCGGTATGTTGTAAGTGCTTCATTCAGTTGTTCTTCAATCAATTCAACATACTTTAAGTTATATTCCTAAAAGAAGACAGAGAAAGGTTGACACAATACATTTAGCGGTTTTTGTTTTTATGCAAGTATTTTAATAAGGAAGGAATAATTGAAGTACTCCTTAAGGAAGGCTTTCTTTATGATCTGAAGGTGCGGCTCACCAAAATTACTGCCTCTCATGCATACAATGTAGTTTGCTGAGTTGACAATTGATTCCATAATTGTTTCAACGATTTTGTTAAAAAAGAAAGATCGAAATACTTCACATCTGATTTTAATCCAAATAATGTCAATAGACAACCATGCATTTCAGTATTCCTTGAGAAATAACAGCTTATCAGTTAGTAAAAAAACTTGCCAACAGGAACGAGATCAAGCATTTATAATCAATTATGAAAATAAAGTAACGTATGAAGAGTTTTATTCTGTTTGAGACAACGATGCATTTCTCTTAATGGTCTTGCATTCCTATTTACTTCCTAACAGCATAAGCTAATTCTACCTTCATGAGCTCTAGATTTAACTTTTATTAGCAACAACCAGAGGTAACAGGTATCTTGAAACATAGTATTCCTTTACACACTTCTTTAGATAAGACCTTCCACAACAACCTATTTTAGAAAGCACTACATTCCTTAAATATTTGCTGAAATATCAAACTTATATATAAAGCCTGGGTAAATCAAAAGTATGCATGCACAGAAGAGCTATGGAAGTGTAAGTCCCTTACAGACTTTTCAGCAAATCTTAAGTCACTGAGGTAATAAATGTATGGGAACTAGCAATACATGTATATTAATATGCAATATTTTTAAAGAATCTTTGACCTTCTAAACCTGCATATTCACACCCTTCCTCCTCCTATTATCAAGCATACTTTTTATTCTTAGCATTACCTTTTGCCACTTTTCCATTTGTTTTGTTACATAACCTCTTTCATTTAGATATGAAAACCCCTTTGGGATGGACAGAAATCTGTAAAGTAACACCAAACAGTTAGTACTCCTCTCAAAACAAATCATGTAACTTGAATCAAAACAGACACTCATTTGTTTCCACAGCATAAAGTCAAACAGCACATTCAACATTTACCTTAGGAGTAGAAGTAAACCCTTGTCTCCAAGATGAGAAAGAGCTGGTTTCATTTGGATAAGGGCATGGAGATTGGCCTAAAATAATTAAAAATGCATAAGAATTGTCTGAGCACTATGTAGTTCTGAAAACTACAACAATTGCAACAGTCTGCCAGCAATGAAGCAGCAAGTTTTTCACAAAAGGAAGTAACAAATAGCACTAACCTCATTCTAATATTACCCGCTTTAGGTACCTTCTGTCATTAAATATGCAGAAATAGTAATCAAAATAGCTGAGTTAGTCTGAATTCGTATCTAAAAGCAGGCATAATCCAGAAGTCTACCTATTTTGTCATTAATACTGCAGTATTGTCAGAAGTGGCTTTATAAACTATTACGAAGTCCATCAATGACAATGAAGAAAGGTAATCATCAGTTAGTTGCCTCTTGTATACTTTTACTTTGTTACTGGGATAGGAAGTGGGGAAGTTTACAGAGTAGCACCCCAAAAAGAGGCTGAAAAGGGAAAGCATGCTCACCTTGTCTTCACATGCCTCATCCAAAATATCAAGTGCCTCAGAAGAAATAGTTTTATTTTTATCATGTAACTGGGTCACCAGTAACTCAATCCCCCAGTTGCTGAAGAACTCTACATTCGCTCTCAGTAATACTCGTAAGTGTTTTGTTGCATACAACCTGCAGCTCTGCAAAAGTAAGGAAAATGCTTTTTTTGAATGGAAGAAAAATAGCTAATGCAGTTAATTTATTACTTTTAAAAAAATACATTTCAATTACCATATTTTACAGAAAGCAGCTGTGATGCACACCTTGTGTATTGAAAGTACAGTCAATTAGAGAGTTATTTCTATCTTATCAAGTGGGAAACTGGAGTCTGAGATCACAAGTAATCTGGTCACTGCAAGTCTCCTTGGAAAGCCCTTATCGGTCATTCACTGGGATAACACTACACAGTCATCAGGGTTAGCAGGAAAAATACCTTGTAAATGGCTAGTGCAACTGCATGTACTTTCAACTCTACAATGTTTTGCAAGAAACTTTAATAAGTATTAGGACGTCTGGGGAATTAATTTTAATCAATTTTAAATTGTTTTCCAAAAATGTGTGTTCTTCAAAACTTCTCAGAAAACCTTCTACATAGAAAAATGTTATTTTTTGTAATAAAACAATTTCCAAACACTTGCTTTACTACTATGAATGTCTCCATATGACAGCCAAATGAAGTAAATACCCTGTTGTTTCCTGTACTGCTGTTCAAAACTTGGTGAATAAACAGCTTAAACTCATTAACACCATTTCCTACAAGAAAAAATACACAGAAAATAGAAGCAAACAAGCTTAATCTACACGAATCTGCAGTATTCTGGAGTAAGCACCAAACACCCATAACAATGTATGCTTACTAGGGAAAGTGTTGTCTAAACTTAGACAAGCATAGCTGGAAAAGACAAAATCAGGTGCCCAAACCTTTCTTCAGGTCTTCAGTCCCTACACCTTTAAGGTTACATGGTGTGCCTTGTACGTGGAATAGGTGACTAACAGCCTATTCATTAAAAAAGAGAACAAGATCTTATCTAGAACACCTTGATCTAGACGCTAAGCCTACAGAATAACATAATAATATGAAAGTAGAATTCAGTGTCACGTAATTCAAGTGTTAAAATCTGTCTATAAAGAAATGTTGTTACTGCTACAAATACGAGTGTGATACATAGAACAAAAGATAATAATGTTCACCTCCAGAATATGAATTAATCTGTACTATTCTAAGCTAGTACAGAATTAGAACCAATTTTCTGTTTGGAAAAGGAAAATATAAGAAGGAACTCATGACTGATGGGACAATAAAATGGCAAATAAAATTTACTGAAGATAAATTTGAAACAATGAGCTAAAGTGAAAAAATAATCCCACCACGTTTCTGTGATGGCAACTAGATCATAGTTTTCTTGCTGTACAATGGCCTCCAGCTCCTCCTGTTTGTTGCCCATGCTGCGTGCATTCATGTAGATGCACATCAGCTGGGCTAATCATCCCA
>JAOQGH010000019.1:14442400-14515527 GCA_025769975.1 Gallinago jamesoni
GACAAAGATGTTAAATAGTACTGGTCCCAGTACTGACCCCTGAGGAACACCACTCGTTACTGGCCGCCACTTGGACACTGAGCTGTTGAATTGCAACCCTTTGAGTGCGGCCATCCAGCCTGTTCCTTATCCACCGAGTGGTCCATCCATTGAATCCATAACTTTCCAATTCTGAGACCAGGATGTCATGCAGGACAGTGTCAAATGCTTTGCATAAGTCCAGGTAGATGTCAGTTGCTCTGCCCTTGTCTACCAAGTCTGTGGCAGTATCGTAAAAAGCCACCAAATTTATCAGGCACGATTTGCCCTTGGTGAATACATACTGGCTGTCTCCAATCACCTCCTTATTTTCCGTGTGCCTTAGCAAAGATTTAAGGAGGTTCTGCTCCATGATTTTGCCAGGCACGGAAGTGAGACTGACTGGCCTGTAGTTCATCATTGATGTGAGAAGTTATCAGTGTATCTGGCAAGAAAGATCTCTAACTTTAAAACTAATTATTTAGGTTTGAGTTCCCAAAGTTGCATTCTTAAGTTTCTGAGCCTGCAGAACATCTTAGCTTTCTCCAAACACTTCTACTGTGACATCTAACAAGGTCTGGCATTAAATACCTGTGATCAGAGCATGATCTCTAATCCTTTTCACAATCCCAAACACACCAGAACTGAAAACATAAACCTGAGGGCCCTACAAGTTTCTTACTTTCTAAGGTACTGGAGAGTGAGGCGTATCCTATTCACGTTCAAAGTACAAAAAGTGATGACTACCTATTGTTCATTAAGCTGAATTACAAACAGTAGTGTAATTGTGTACTTTGATAAGGAAATTGTGACAGCTTGTCTGGACTTCTTAACTAACTGCATTTGGAAGAAACCGAAATGCTGGAGTCCTCTTCCTCCACATACGGTCCCATTTTATGAGGTTAAAATTGCTTTCAGGTGGTGCAAGGGGCAGTCCCCATTGACACAAAATCTCAATAGAAACAGCTAAATTAAGTTCCAGTCTAAGCCAGCCTTAAGTGACAGTCATCTAACAGAATCTTAGAAGTCTAGTAAAGACACAGGCATGCATCTTCACAATATATTGATTTCTGTTTTCTTGCTCAGATTAGAAAAGCAAGACTTTCTCCAACAACTTTGGAGAAAGGCTATCAAAGTCATCACTTCACTGAAAGACTGCTTAATAATTATTCAGTAGGGAACTTCACCCTCTTTCAATCAGCCATTCCTTCAGCCCCAACTACCTTCATTACTTTCAGACTCCACTCTTTACCTATAAAAATCGTCACATCTTTGAGGATATTTCTCTGAGACTGTCAATTTCATTCCTTCCCTCTCCTCTTCCAAAAAACAATGAGACATTTAAAGCTAGCATCTATCTTATTCTCTCGTGTCCACTCTAGAATACGTTCTGCCTTGTCCGGGTGACAGAGGAACAGCTCTCCCTGAAGTAATGACAGTTCTTTCCTAGTTAGATTTCCACTTACTGTCATTTCCCTGACATCAATGCTTGCTTGTCTGTGACGTTACACCTAATTAATTTCTCTTTTCTTAAAAGTTAAAGAGTTTCCTCTCCCTAATCTACTTAATTCTGTGTTTTATTTCCACTTACCTTCTATGATCCAGAAGTAGAAATCCCAATGCCTGTTTCTGAACCATCCCCCTGTTTCAGGAGCTTCACCTCAATTCCACCACAATAACCTCATCATTATTAAAACGGTATCTACCACTGGAAGGTCAATCTGTTTATTACTGCTAGCAATACACATTTCTGTTTGTGATAACACTGCCCTCACGATTGATTTAGGACAACGTTACACTTGGTTTATGCATTTAAAGACTTTAAAGTCTTCAAAGGTTTCTGCATTTAAAGACTTCATACATGAGAGAAGCCTCTATTTGAACGATTTGATTTCTTGAGCACAAATACAAAATATACTGTGAAGTTAACAGCAAATTCAAAAGCTACATGAGTAGGAGTTTCATTTCCCCAAATGCAAAAATGAAGACCTTTCTGGATATGTAATAGCTTAAAAATAATACACCTTGAATAAAACAAATATTTAGTGGCAAACAACAATGGAACATAAGCTGAACTGAACTTACATCAGTAGCTGCTGTCAGGATTTTAGAAAGGATGACTCTTGCTAACCCATCTCTGCTGTAATCCAAACTAGAAACAGTCAATTTTAACAAGTGATCCTGGTTCTTCAAAGAGCAAAGATTAAGAAGACTGAGGGATAAAAAGGGGGAAAAAGAAGATAAAAATTATTATTTGAACCCACTCAAACTCATTTGTTTACTCAATCAATAATTTAAACCGAAGTGCTTTGAACTAGACTTTCACTTCTACAAACACAGTACACAAAGTAAGTCCTCATATAAAATGGAGTAACTTTGAACTGTTACAGACGTTAGAGTCAAATGGGGACCAAATAATGCACTTAAGTGCAAGAGGAAAAACCCCAAATCAACACTTTTTATAACTGCTCTGTAAAAATTTTGCCAGCATACTTTAACTAGTGATTATGAGTACAAAAATTAATGTTTATGAAGCTCTATGCACAATTCCTCATTGTAAAACATTCTGTGTATAAAGTTTGCCATGAGGCTAGTCCTATTAACTGTCTAGATTTTATTTTAAACTAAGTTTTCTGAAGCCAGTAAAAACCATGCATTCTACTAATCAATGAAAACAATTAAAAGGAATGAGTCTATCAAAACACATGAATTTTTGCTTAAAATTTACTATATAAACTGGTATTAGCCACTAGCTAATTTACTCCCAAAGGAAGTTATGTTTATTTGTACCTGAACAGAATTTTGAACTTCACAGCTTCACTCAATTATACCGGACCGAAGTTTAGGTACAACATGCATCATTAAATTTCATAAACAGTATGATATCTGTCAGGTTTTGAGAGTTTCTGTGTTTGTTTTGTTTTCTTTGGGTTGTATTTTGGCTTTGGATAGGGTTGGTTCCCCCCCCCTCCCCCCCCCCATCCTGTCTTTTCAGTTCACTATTATCTTTCTTGATATGATTTCTGTCAGATAGGTGCGGACAGCAAAGAGTAAGCTATTTTGTGACACAATAAACTCTACCTATTAGTAATGGCAAACTAAAAGACCCCTTCTTAAAAAAAGGTCAAGAAAAAACCATGGAAAGCCCCCACAACTGGGGATATTTTCTTGGAAGTAACTCAAAATAACTTTAAAGTTTTCAGCTCTACAGACTGTGGTCCTCATGCAGAGTTTACAATTTTCGTAAGCATTATACACATATGCACAATTCAAACAAAATAAAAACACTCACCACTGAAACACATTACATTTTTCAAGCATTTTCACTCCATGAGGGTGGCAAGAGAGAGTACCAAAAAACAGAAAGTAGTGCTGACTAAGGGTATTTAGCAACCCATTGTTTTGAAGACTACGTTCAGGTTTCATTCCTGATGAAGAATTGAGCCAATGTACAATATCTTTAACCAATTCCTCCAGGTAACCTTGTCCATCCTAACAGAGCAAAGACAAATAGCATTTACAAGTAAAGAACTGGGTCTCTCTTCTTTACAGAAATCCGTAATTTTAAATTTCTTAAAATGTACAAACATAATATAGATACAAAATAGAAATGCTGGCTGGCAAACACAATTCAAACTAAAGACAAAGCTTCAAAGCAAGTAATAGGAGTTTAGCTTGGAGACATCTTAGGACCAGTTCCATTTTTTCCAGGAAAAGGTTTGTTCAATGACATTTTCTTCTTGCCTGAGGCATGAAAGTCTTTAGCATAATAGAAGAAAGGAGGTAAAGAAAGGAAGGATATACATATTAAAAAAACCTCCAAACCCTAAGTTGCATTTAATAAAGCTGTATTTAATAAAATCTCTACTTAAACATAGTTGTCTTCCTCAGTGTCTCATTCAGAAAACTCAAGGCTCTAAGTTATATTTCTTAATTACATGGATCATTTTATATTTAATCCCCAAAGTTTAAAGAAGTCTTTTTGAAAATGGATGGTTTTTAAGTGGCACATAGCTCCAGTCTTGTAGCTAAAAATTTCTCACCTCTTCTGATTCAAGAAGGAATTCAGTAAATTGACAACCCACCACAGTGAGCTGCTTAGCCTTCGCATAATCCAGATCCAGGTTGGCATAGAGTTTACTGCTAGGCTTGTAGAAATACAGCAATCTCCTTACAAACCTATGAAAAGTGAAAAAAAAACTTTGCTGTTCATCAGTATGACAAGTACGGGCTCACAGTACAAAGTTATGCTGATAGAAAAGATATATTATCATTAAATTAGCTTAATGGAAATAAATTTTCAAAAGTTACTAAATCTCTATGCTCTTGGAAGCCACAGCTTCCTTCTCATTCCATGTTTGCAATTTATTCTGATGTAATCTATTCTGTGGAAAGTCTCAAGCACAACACTATCCAGACTTATAAAGAGCTAAAAAAAAAGAACATGACACGAGTTTTCTTCAGCTATAATACTAAATGCTACTATGAAAAATACATTTTTGTGTTCTGCCAGAAGGCCGTATTTATTCAGTAACAGTTTTTTCATTCACCTCACTTCAGCATTTCTGAAGCATAACGCAGTGACTGCAAACAAACTCTCACTCAGACTTTCTGAAATACAGCTTGAGTTTTGCATTGCAGGAATAAATCTTCAGCAAAGAATTTCCCTTCGCCAATTCTTTGTCAAAAATGAACACATTTGTGCTTTAAAATAACACACAATGTTCTGTCTGAACAGATATGAGAGGCACCAAGACAACTTAACTAAAGCACCGCGCCTTTAGTTAAAAAAGCGATAGCAAGCTACTATCCCCAACTCCAAGGACATGACCAATTATAAAGGAAATTTGAGAGCTTCCTTAAATTTTGGCAAAAGAAATGTCTTTTATTATATTTATTGTTAATAACCCAGAGTAAGTATATTATACAGATAAACACACACATTTTTATGTGTGTATATATGTGTGTGCTTAGGTGTGTAAGTATGTATATACACATATGTGCGTATTACACACATTGCGTTAACTATCTCTATGAAGTGAAGGAATCCATACCACAAATATTCTGAATTTCACTGTAACAGCTGTAAGACCATCACTAGAACACTAACAGTAAAAAAAATTTAAAAAAAATCAACTTATGGAAGGACAAATAAATTTACTTTACACTTCAAAAATCAAAGTGGCTGAAAATTTTTTACGATCAGTAGTAAAACTAAAGAGATTTGGGGCTTAGCTACAACTAAACAAGAGCAACAGCATTTTAAAGCCATTGAAGCATCTAATCCACAATCCTGAAGAAAGGATCAATGAACTGTAGGGTTTTTACACTAACTCCATCCTAGATTATCTCAATTTTTTTGAATTAAATTATTTAGGCACTGAACACTGCTTTAGCGCAGCAGGAAACCAGGGGTGAGTGTGCATGTCACAGCTGGGACTGCAGACATTGCTTTAAAGAAGCAACGTTGTAAATCATCAGATTTGGAACACAATCCTTTACCAAAAGGTTCGGATTAGCAATTAATGTTTAGGGAAAAAAAAATGCAAAATTGTATTTGCTTATACGGGGAATACTATATAAAAGTAGTATGATTATTTCTTAGTGAAAATTTAAAATGGAGCAGTGTGAGCCTTTCAGCATACATTTTAACCTTAGGTTTTTCCTCAAAGTCATGTTGAGGTAGCTTTCCATGCCTGCAAATACAGAACTACTCTTCAAAATAATTTAATTTAATCAATTGCTAAAATGCACATTAAAAGGGTCATCCAAGAATCAGTTAGTAAAGCTATTATACCAGAAGTGCACAGAAGTAATGAAAATGTCTTAATGTCAAACAGACAGGAAAGAAACCAGAGGTGAATCGGGTTTTTTTGCTTGTTTTTTTTTCTTCTTCAAATCATACATGCTTCCCTTGCCATTAATAGCAGCTAGAAATAACTATATATAACTGAACAACTGTAGACAAATTGTCAAGTAATCAAATCAAGAGGTAATACTTCAGGGTTTTAAATGAAATAGAATGTTTGCAAAGTTGGTAGGATTCTCGTTAAGGGAACAGATATATGAAGTATCTGTCCATAGGAGAGAAACAACTAAAGCTTAAAGACCTGTTAAAGCAAATGTTGCAACCTAATATCTAAATTTTCATTTCTGCTGCTTATCCATAGATTAAGTTTTAGAAGTGTGACATATCCAAGGAATAGTTTTTTGCAGTATTAAAAACCAGTTTTTCCAAATTTATTTCATCAAAGGAACTCTACATAATTTTTACATACCTGTGCAATTGTTCATCTTTGTAGTTCCTCAGATTTATATTTGGCCACTAGAAAAACAACAAATACAGCATTATATGAACCTTGTACATCACTCCTTGATTAGTCACTAAAGTTTACTTATTTCTATTATAGTCATATTTAGTTAATAACTAGAAGTGTAAGTTTTCATGCATCTAATGCTACCTATAGAAAACCCTTATTTTATTACAAGGCCTACACTTCCCTGGAAAAAATCTAACTGTTCTTGGACCAAGGACAGGGAACATTGGTTGCATGCTGTGTACCAGGGCACAAGTCTAATGAAAACTGCAAATTATGAAAAGGTAATGAAAAATAAACAATTTTTCTCTGTTTCTTCTCTGCAAGTAAAAAAAAAAAAGCATAATAGGGAAATTTTTTTGTTGTTGTTTTCACTACTAATAAGATTTGGTTTAAAAATAATCATTCTGTTATAGTTCACTTAAATGCTGCTTATTAAAATGGTACTTAAATTCCTCTGTTGATACTTCTAAGATGTTTTAAAGAAGGATCACATGAATTCATAATACCCTCTTCTGGACCTATCCTTTCTTCCTATTAAACGTTCCTCCTTTTTTACAGTCATCTGTTGTCTCTATGGTTTATTTTTGTTGCTACAAGTAAGTATATTTTGGAAGGGATGGAAAAAAGCACATCAAACACTCTTCTCTCCTACCTAAGTGTTAAGTTTTTCATTTCCTGTTGGTATACTAGTATTAAGACATATAGTACACTAATTAATGATTAGCAAATCTGACTTTCCAGTAACACTGCCAGAGACAGTATGAAGCTCTACTATCTATGAGAAAGCCGCAATTCCTCCATCCTGATGACTGCCACTTTAGCAGCTTAGACAACAGGCAGAGCAAGTGGAAAAGGCAGTAAGGGACACAAGATGCAAGTGGTGAGGTGGTTAGAAAGGTGATGCTCCACAGCCATAAGGCCGTGAGACAGACAAAAGGGAGGCAAGTAGCCACATGAGATAGCAAGGTCCAAACATTATAATCTAGATCGTGCTCATTCAAGGACTAAAGATTGACCACTCTGATAACATTATTTTAGTTTGTGCTGTTGTTGGGTGGTTTAACAGGTACAACAGTGGTTAGAATTAAACAAGAAAACATATAGACTTCTCATTCTGAAAGACAGAAGTCCCTGATTTTGAGACATTAACAAGTGTTTAACAGGACACCAGAAAATATACTGTTGGGGAGGTCTGAGATAGCAGGAAAACTGACTGTTTGACCTAAATTTCAGGTAAAAACCCCACCACCTTAGTAGTCAATACATAAAGCTTCCACTGTCAAAGTATGACACAGACTAATTAACAGTGAGATTCTGAAAAACAATTCTTTGATAACATCATTAATACCGAATCAAAGGTAAAAAATAATATCTGTGATTAACAATCATAGATATCTACCAATCCAGTACATCTAATAACTGCACTAAAAAGCCTGTAAAAAGTGAAATTAGGTGGAGCAAAGCTACTGTCATATACATATTCAGGTCTTTATGCCAGACAGATTCTTGCTCTCTCAAGTCAGTCCCTGAAAAAAAGCACAGAAATATTTAGTCTATTTTTTTCATAATGTAATCTTGGTTATGCTTGTTACCATTAATCCTTTTTTGTACATCCACCATCTTTATAACCACACAGTAGAGAAGAAAGAAAGTTTTAACGTGGGGGTAACAACAGAAGTATGGCTTTGATGCACAGAATGACAGGAGCTATTTTGGTTCAAAGACTGAGTACTTAGTTTTCTTACTCAAAGAAACTGAGTTTTCTGCTTAAAGAGGCAGTCTCTTAAAAGCTGTGCATTAATAAATATTTAAGATAATGCCCTCCCTGTCAAGAAATGTTTCCTTCATTTTGCAAAATCAAACTGATTTTGTTATGAACTTGATGCTACAGGAGTATTTGTATAAATTCAATACATACAATGAGACTGCATACTACTGGCATTTTCCTATGGCTCAATCTAAGCGTCTGAAGTTTGATCTATAACCCACCACCAGCCTTAACCTTCAGCTCACATTATATAAAAAAATCTGCTACAAAGCTGAACAAGGCAGTATAGTTTGTTGGGAGTGAAGTCCAAAACTGTGTAGTTTAGACTGAAGTCTGAAGTATTAGCAGATTTAAAAGTCATTAGAGTTAATTCTGTAAAGTCTATTTCTACACAAATGAAGTTACATGAAATTTAATATATTCTTGTTAAAAAATTTGTGAATTTAACTGTAGTATACTTTGGCTTAAACTTTAAGGGCTGTATACAAAAACACTGTATCACCACTGATTAAAACCACGAGATGCTAATTTTCTGAAATAAAGCAGATTATGGGATTTACTATAGAATTAATATTAGAAATTCGAAGTTCACATGTGAAATAAAGACTTTTTCCCAGACAGTTTCACAGAAATAACAACACGCCCTTTTTAAGCTCACTTTCAGTATGGTCCCTATTAGATTCCAATTCCAGTCAAGGTTCTCCTTATGATTGAGAACTTGGCTGTCTCGAAGATTCATTACAAGTGCTTCTTCTGTATCCTGGAATACAGACATGAAAAACTACAGTAAGTTTCCTTGCATTATTTTTTTAAGTCTTGTCACAAGATATACTTACTGGTCCTGTAATAATCATTAAAAGGGCTATGCTCCACAGAAATTTGCATTTGAAAGTAAATTGCATGGTTACAGTATTGCATTAAGAATGTAATAGTAACAGACCACAATTGGTCCTAAAAAGTACTAAAAATTATTGCAATTTCACTACTCAATTTTCTAGAAATGCAATATAGTATCTACAAGTATCTACAAGACGAATTAAATGACAAAAAAAATACTACAAAGAAATCACAAATGTCTCTGAATTAGATGAGAGTGAAGGTTGGGGGGCAGTCTCCAAAATACAAAGTAAAATTCAGATCTGAAACATGAATAATGGTAATACCTTTAAAATAAAGATGTCTTTCTGCACACGGTACTGATCCCTTTTTTGGTGCGTTGAGATCGCTTTCTGAATAATATGATCTAAATGGAGGCTGTGAGGTTTAGGTCCTCTCTTCTTCATTTCGTGAAAACGTTTTAAGCAGTTTAGTGCAGCACTTGCTCGTCTAATAGAAAAAAATATAACCAGTATTTGGGAACTGTTATGCAACTATAGAGTGCCACTGGTATATCTTGAGAAAAACATAGCTGAAGAAAGAACTGACCAACAATTACAAAGCAAGTAAAAAGAAAATAATTTTCTTGATACAAGTTTTCATACATCCATAGGCCTCAGTCTTGTACTGAAATTATACAGAAAATTATCTTTCAGAATTTCTAATATTGAAGAATGAGACTTATTGAAACCTTTTCTTATAATCTGCAATCAGTGGGGTCTGTCACAGTTCACAGAAGACACTGAAAGGTTAAAGTTTATAAAATATTGTAAGATGTCACAGAAGATCAATGTTCTGCTGTGAAGTTCAGAGCTGAGGGGGTCTAGCTTCACCTTTGACTAACAAAGTATTTCCTGTAAATTCTCTCCTTTTTTTCTCCCCAGGGGGTGGTAGGAATATCAGTAGTATGTTTCCTGCTCTTTATATCTAAACAGTTCAGCAACAGCATGTAGGAAGATAGAAGTAATAGAAATGACAGTTGACAATGGCAGAAACAGTTAATTGCAAAATAGTGGTGGCAGAAAAAACACCCCCACTTGCTGAACAAATCAAATAAGGCAGTCTAAAAATAAGGAGGTAAGTTTACCTTTCTTCCTCATAAATAAAAATTATCACAGAAGAGAAAGAATGAATTCTCATACATTCTCATAGGAGAGTGTTTTCATTTTATATTATCCTCAAACAAATACCTTTCAATTTGGTCATTTACCTAAATAACATAAATTTAAACTGTAACAGGGCTTACAGTTTTTCAGAGTATGAAACAACATCTGGTGTTGACCGAAACTAAGATCGCCAAATTAAAAAAAATACTACTACTAAATAACTTTCTTCCACAAAAATGTATTTTTTACTACTCTATCAGGTACGACTACACATGCCAAAAAGCAAAAAAGCTGTAGGTAATCCACAAAAGTATCCGTTCTGCTCTTCATCCTTCCTCTCATCCCACAGCTTTGACTCAGTGAAATATTCCACGACGGAGTTTCAGATACAATGTTTTGGAAAAATAACTGTATTTTCACCTGTCAAAATACTCTACTGACATACAAGAAACCTTCAAAACTAAGAAGCAGAAGGGCACTATTCTTTCAGCCTGGAGAAGAGAAGGCTCCAGGGAGACCTTATAATGGCCTTCCAGTATCTGAAGGGAGCCTACAGGAGAGCTGGCGAGGGACTCTGTGTCAGGAAGTGAAGCAATAGGACAAGGGGTAATGGTTTTAAATTGAAAGAAGAGAGATTTAGATTCGATACTAGGAAGAAATTCTTTAATGTGAGGGTGCTGAGACACTGTAAGGGGTTCCCCGGAGAAGCTGTGAATGCCCCATCCGTGGAAGTGTTCAAGGCCAGGCTGGATGGGGCTTTGAGCAACCTGGTCTAGCAGGAGGTGTCCCTGCCCATGGCCGAGGGGTTGGAACTAGATTATCTTTAAGGTCCCGTCCAACTCTAAACATTCTACGATTCTATGTTTCTTGGAAGTGCTCTACAAGCAGCATTTATTGTTTCACAGTAGCAGCTCGGGAAGGTTCTATAATTTATCACTGCCAATACAGTGAAAGACAAAATAGAAAGCCACAATATATTTATCAGAATAGTGATCTGACAAGACAGATCAGGAATGGCAAGAGTAGTAAACAAAAACATTTCCTACCATTTACTATTACAAAAAAAATCCAACACACTCAATTTGAATGGTTGAAATGGTCTTCTTTAAAAAAATACAAGTAAGAAAACTGAGTTACAGAACACATTTTAAAGACACATGAATCTACCAAATTGCCTGACTTTTTTTACTCTGGAGGTTTAAAACTGTGTGAAGTACACAGGAGATGGTATTTTATGACAGAGCACTTCAGACCTTAAATTGCTAGATTAGGACATGTAGAGAGATATTCTAAAAAGTAACTAAAATAAAAAGCCCCCAAATATCAAAATTCATGTATTTCTAGTTCAAAGAGGAATAAAAAGCTTCTATAAACAGGGTGGGGTTGTTTTTTTTTTTGAGTCAGATGCCTAAATATACCTCATTTGATTGGCACCATGACTGCCAAACAGTTCTCTAACACTGCTTAAGTACATGCCACTGAAGATTCCTGCACTAAATTTAAAATTGCTGTTCATACATTCTTGTATCTACATGGAACTGAGAGGAACTGAAAAAATTACCAGTGCAAGCTCCAAATAAAAGCACCCAAAAGCTTTAACATAATTACTATTGTTATGATCACTATTTTCTTCTAAAGAAAAAAATTATTATGAAACAACAACAAAAACCCAACTTCATGCCAATATTACATTCTTTGCTCTTGCTTAAGACTAATAATGACTTACTGATTTGGTCTACTACTATTTAATTAGTTACAGATAAACAATAACAGAATGAAAAAGTTGGTATGGGCTTAGTTTTGAAAGCTTAATTGCATCAAAAAGCTGAAAAAGAAGTACGGAACAATGGAGAGGTCAAGCACACAGAACACGTCTCAGATGTTGCTTCGTCAAACCGTGCCTTAGAGTTCGTTTAAGAAAAAATTCATGTAAAAATCCTGCAATCTACGCAAAATTGTTTAACAATCTGCTATCAAAACTTTCTTTCCAAATTTCAAAATTGTTACTGTAAACACTTTTGGAATTATGTGTTTAAATACTTCTGAAGTACTGTGTGCACTTTTGGGCTCCCCAGTTCAAGAAGGAGAGGGTACAGCAGAGGATTACAAAGATTATTAGGGGCCTGGAGGATCTCTCTTATGAGGAAAGGCTGAGGGAATTGGGTCTTTTTAGTCTGGAGAAAGAAGACCGAGGGAGGATCTGATCAACGCCAATAAATGCTTGAAGGGTGGGTGTCAAGAATATGAAGCCAGTCTTTTTTCAGTGGTGCCCAGTGACAGGACAAGAGGAAACAGGCAAAAACTTAAACATTCGAAGTTCCATCTCAACATGATGATGATCCTTCTCCACTTTGAGGGTGGCAGAGCACTGGAATAGGTTGCCCAGGGAGCTGGTGGAGTCTCCATCTCTGGAGACACTGAAAACCCTCCTGGACACATTCCTGTGCAATCTGCTCTAGTTGGACCAGCTGTGGCAGGGGGGTTGGACTAGATGATCTTCAGAGCTCCCTTCCAACCCAGTATCATTTTGTGATGCACTGTAAACTATTTCCCTAGTAAGTGTGGC
This sequence comes from Gallinago jamesoni, assembly GCA_025769975.1. Lineage (NCBI taxonomy): Eukaryota > Metazoa > Chordata > Aves > Charadriiformes > Scolopacidae > Gallinago > Gallinago jamesoni. The sequence goes on from JAOQGH010000019.1 coordinate 14,455,055, forward strand.
AGAGCACTTATACATATGCATGTGTGTGCTTGCTGTTAAATACAAACGTGGTTTCAACCACCACAAAACTTGCAATGTAGGTTTGCAACTGTAGGGGGAAAAGGAAATGTAAATGTTTTTGCTTTTAAGTGTAACTTAGAATTCTTACAGTCTTTTCTCTTTCATGATGTCGAAAGATGCTGCCATGTTCATAAGCGTTGGTAAGCAGTGCAGGTGATGGCTGTGAGAATGAGGAAGAATTGTATTTGCCTAAAAGACAATGAAAGACCAGATAGAATAACTTATTGTAACATTTCTAGCCATCTCTTTAGGACCAACATTTGAAGAATTCACCACTTTTCACAACAACATGACAACAAAACTACCTTTTGCCTAATATCAGAGCAATAATTACACATACCATTTTGAGTATTTGATCTAGCTAATTAATCTGGAATACAATTGGAAGATTTCAGAACCTTCTAACCTGTACTGTTTGCATTAGTGGTTAAGTGATAACATGCAAAAACATGCAACGCATCAGATATCCTTATATTATGTGTATAGAATTACTAGAAAGATCTAAAATCAGAAATACTGTTTAAGCTGCTGATTTCTATTAAAAACTTTCTGCACACAAAAAAAATCTGATTAATTAAACACAACTTTCTAAGCTACTAGACATTTAATTGCTTTTATTTTGGGACACAGAAGTATATTTGCAAATGCTTTTGGAAACTAAAATAATAATGAAGATTAAAAAATTCTCTCTTAAAACTAAACAGAAGTACAAATATCTGTTCAGTACCTTGATAAACAGTCATCTCTGACTAATAAATCACTTCTTCAGGAAAACAAAAAATACCTACATTTTGCAGTATACTCAAATGTCAGTAACAGTCACTCCCATTCAGAACTATTCCAGAAACCAGAAAAATAGCAGACATTATTACAGATTCCTCTTTTTAAACTACATGGGTGACTGAATATTCAAGAAATTACAAAAGTTATCTAAAGAAATGAATCACTGAAGAGATGAAATTTGTTGTAGTTGTGACCCATGCTGATGATCTGAAATGTTGAAATCACTGTAGCAATAAGGAATCTTATCTTAGATTGTGATGTTGTTTTTTGGAGCATTAAGCACCATTGAAATGAGTTGATAGTCTGAAGATGCAGGCTATGTCTGATAACTCATATTCAAATTCTTGTAAAACAAAGTTGTATTTCACAGTTTTACCATACTTTGTAAAGTAGTTTATTTGGAAAAAAGATTAATAAAAACCAAAAGAAAAGGCATCAAGACGTGCTCTGCTGCATGCGCTAATCTTATCACCAAGAGAGGTGAAAAATTTAATAACTGATTTGCAAGAAAGGTAAAATCGTATCACTTCACAGATGACTAACAGCTCCTTGGGAGGGTGAAAGGCAGAACTGGAGTGCATATGAAAACAGCATCATCATCTCTATACCAAAATAGCTTAGGTTAAGAGAGAGACACAGAACGAAGCAAGGTTCCTCTGCTTCTTTGTAGCGGGGCTACCCGCAGAAGTGCTAAGAGCATGCCACCAAGTTGGAGTTGTCTGAATGAACGATATCAAATGTCACAGCCACATCCAGTTCAACATGAAAAAAATTTCATCTGCCTAGCCTGTGATGCAGAAACCTGAACATGTTGCCAGAGGGCTACCATTGTTTTAAGAAAAGCAAAAATCAGCAGTGGTCCTTTCCCAAACACAGTAACTGGTGAGTGAGCTTGCAGGACTCCAGCTTAAAAATACAACTGTCTACAGAGGCAAGGAAGTGTATCGGTGAGAGTTTGAGAGCTGAAGATTATCCTTAGAGCAGAACCCCTAGCACTTTCAATACTTTCCAAACAGCCTTCCTATTGATTCATAGTGTTTTTAATATATGAATTGCCAAAAAGATGTAATGTATATTAACCATTATTCTGATGAAAAGTAGGTGTTCCAAGTTTGTAACACAAATTCAAAGATATAATATGAAATAGCTATTTACAGTCAGTTACTAATACTATTTATACATAGCAAAAAGTTTTACTTACCATGTGCAAAAGTTCTCCTAAAAGGATAGTTGCTCTAACAGATACATGGTCATCACTACTTGTGATCACTTCAACCAAACCCTTCAAAAAGTTAAAAAATTATTACAACATTTAATGTAAAAAACCTCATTTCAATGTTTATAGGAAAAAAGTAGCAAGCACCTATTAAAATTTGAAGTCATTAGTTACCTCTAGAAGTCCATTGGTAATAAAAGCTGACAGGACTAAAGCCAAATAATTATCCATGAGATCAGGCCTATGGAGCAAAAAAGTATGGAAATAGTTTACACAGTTCATTTCTTATTGTGTTTGCAAGAAAACAGCAAATACTTTGTCAACACTACTAAAAAACAAAAAAAAAGGGTTTAGACGAAGTTCATAAAATGCTCACCTTGACCTGGCTCGATGGGGTAATATAGTTTTAGCTTCAGCAGCTACAAAGCCATCAGAAAGTCTCCAGCAGTCCTGAAACCTACTTGGATCTAGAAGAAGACCATAAGGACAAACGGTAATAACACTGGATTTCATAGTGGTATTTTAATGGTTGTCAGTAGGTAAATAATAGTTCTTGCCAATTTGTTATTTCAGTTTTCAAATTATAGAATACTTTGTCAAAAGAGGTATCTTAAAAGCCACCAAATCCACACTGCTGAACAAAGGCAAGACTAACTTCAAAGCTAGGACAAAGATTGTATCTAAGTATTGACCAAAATAATGATATTTCCATTTCATAAACACATTAACAGAAAATATTGTAATAACTAAAATTTAAAAATGTACATCCATAAGTTGTAAAGTAGAAAGTTCACAACAAAGAAGATTTATTTACTTATACGGGTGGAACAAGGATTAAGCTTTTATAATCAACTGCAAAACAAAACCATTTATAACTGGAGTATTGCTGGAACATTAAAGGCTTCCTTTGGCCTCATAGTTTTGTACTGTAGGACAAAGCAGAGGGTACCCTTGCATTTACAAGTGTGTGATTCTAAAGGCAAAAGACTAACTCCTCTAAATATAAAGACATGAAAGAGCATACACTTGATCTAGGAAAAGTAAAAGCCTGCTAAAGCTGAGTGCAGATAGCTAGAAGATACACAATATATTGAAAAGACTCTGTTTAGTACCTTTTTTGTAATACTCACTACCTCTTCTATGTTACTAATGCTTCTAATACTTCAAAGAAGTCTAATTTGTAGCAAAGTGTTTACATACTCTTTTCAAATGCTCCGGTTTGCTCCACTGCTCATTTTTTATCAAACTGACACCACTTTATATAGAATTTTATCCAGGATTTCAGAGCACCCAATGAATACAGTAATGAGACAGTTAATACTGATGTAATTTACAATTCAGAAGAGACAGTGAAGGGTTTACATTTGTAGAAGAACTCAACAGACAGACTTCACATGTCCTGGTTCTGAACACTTACCTACACTGAGAAGTGCCTCAATAAATTCTTCTGCACTAACAGGGAGAGGAAGACGAAATATATCATAGAGAACTTCAAGCAGGCCTCGCTAGTGAAAAAAAAATAAAAAATTGTCTTTAGTTCACTATTAATATTGAAGTTCAGATTTTTAGAGTGCTAAAATTTGTGTATTTGTTCCAGTATTTCTTTTTTTTATAATATGCTTATTTGCATAAACTGAAATAATTTGGACAAGAGAAGAAGGGAAGGGGCTTTCCTCACTGTGAATTCTACAGAAGCTCAGGCTACTTGGATTACAGATTTTTTAGAACTGGTACTGTTGCCACCATCAACTTCTTGATTTAATTTGTAACTGGGAAGAAATATTTCTTACTTATCTCTGATTCAACTCTGTTTATTATGCATTAAGCTTGTAACTGCATCTTACCGTAAACTTGCTTTGACTTGTGACCAGAGTAAAAATTAATTTATGTACTTTTCTCTCCTCCATTCCCTCATCTCAGACATATAGGGTGTGCTTCCATTCTTACAGGAATTTTATAATGGAATTATAGACTTGAGCTTGGCGGTCAAAAAAAAATGAGGATAGGGGTCTTGTAACTGGAGTCAGTGTTTAAACCACTACATCGTTAACATGTTAAGAATACACAAATTAAAACATTTGATATTATTCCTATAACAGTACTAAATATTTACCACCTACCCGTATTTCCATATTTGGTATACAGAGTACCCCAATAAGAGACTGAATCCCAGAATTTCCAGGTTTGCACAGGCTGATAATACCTAGAAAACATTAAATACATTATAATATTCCCTCACCAAGCAAAAAGCATTATACACATTGTTAAATTTGATTTCCAGTTTGAAACCCAGATGACAAAAATTACTAATCATAAATATTTTCACTTTTGTAATGTCATCTTTTATACATTTTTATGACATTTTATAGTGTCATCTAGTTTCCAGTCCATAATATTTAACAAGTTTCTAATGCCAAGACTTTGATTCCTCATTTGAAATTATAGCTCTTTCTACTATGTTTAATATTTCAATATTAATAGAGAAAACCTTCAAATGGTTTCTTCATTTTACAGAATACCATCTGAAGCCTACACTAATTTTCAGCCTCACTTTATATACAGTGTCTTCATTAAAAATGTAGCTGCAAAGACAGTAATCTTGCTCATTTCCTTGACTGTATCCCTTCATACTTCACAAATTAAAACTAACAGAAACATGCCATCCAGAAAACAAACAATTTTCTCAAAAATGCAACTTTAAACGAAGAATAATAATTCTGGTTTGTACATCTTTGTCTTACATATAAATACACCCAATCCATTATTTTTAAAAAAATTACTAGAGGATGAAAAATATCCTCATCCTCAACAAAACCTCCATGTCCCAAAAACTTATGACATGTACATGTGGCCACAGACACACTAAGGGCATATAAATATGTTCCATAAAGCACCTCAGAGACCTTTCCCAAGAGCATATAGCGACAACATTCTAACTGCAATGCAGAAATAGATTTGGGTGCATGCAGCCATTACTGCATTATAAAAACCAACTGAAAAGCCAAAAGAATACCAAAAATAATACCATCAAGCCTGGTTTAGCTACATGTCCTTTGGGAAGACTGACAGCGTAAGAACATTTTTATACTAAAAACATTTATAATGTTAGTCTCCAACATAACAAGTAATACAAAAAAGGATGAATGTGTAAAAGTGAAAGTGCCATGGCAAGTAACATATTCCAAGACTTGAACTTTCAGGCATACGCTATTAGTTCTAAGTGTCTGAGTAAGTGAAGATGCATCAATACTCCTATCAGAAACTGCTTCTTAGAAGTTTTCTCCACAAACAAGTGAGAACACATGAGAAACTTCTGAAGTAGACTTGGACATTAAATTAAGCTTAGTGATCACTTTTAGAACATTGAAAATAAAGCAAATAAGTCTTACAAAGGAAAAAGGCCTTGTATACATCTGAATCTTTCCTACATACAGCCTGTAGAAATCCTACTCAAAATTTTGCTAAATGGTCATATCAACTGATTTAGTTTATTTGCAAGACACCATCACGACTAAAGAATAAGTAGTCCCTGATGCAGTATCGTCATATTAGATATTGACTTACTGCAGAGAAAGGTTTCAGAAAAATACAAACCCCCTGTTTTTTCCATTTAGAAATTTTTTCTACATGAAAATCTGCAATTTCTCTTTGGCTAGGGCACCTCTTAAAAGCAGGTGCTAATGAAACTATTCTGTTGGTATGTCTTCACACAGACAAAAAGACTTCCTATTTACAGTGGCAGAACCACCTCAAAGACAAATTCTTATAATGCTATTTTCAATATCCTCTCACCCATCAAACGTCAAGTACCACCATCACGGCATAGCTTATAAAGTATTCTCTACAGGGCAGGAAAAAAGCTGCATCTGGTCAGTAGAGTTAGTCAAAGAAAACTATGTATGTCTTCTCCACTTTTACAATATCAAAACACATCATAGTAGCATTGTAGGAAGATATTAGTAGAAATTAAGACGCAAATAAGACAGATTCTGTGTTTAAACAAAGTGCTCTTTTGTACTACAAAGTAAAATTCCCCTTCCAATTATGCAGCTTCAAACAAACAAAAAAATCTTACCTGCCCATGATCGAAATGCTGCCACTATTCCCATTTTACTAGCTAGGAATCGTGCTTCTCTGTCCTCCCTGTCATTAGAATAACAAATGTCACAAAATAGTTAAGTACTGTAAAACAAACAGTTTTACTAATAGAGCAAGGAAAAATTAGTTAACTGAAATTTTAGATGGGGGACAAAATCCAGGGTAAGAGTAACCTTTTACATATGCATATATGTGTATATACTTATTTATGCAATTTGTATACACACACCATAAGGAAATTTTAAGTATTGTTAGTTTTCTGTTTTCAGAGGAGTTTCCATGGTAGGAGGATAACATCATAAAGTAAACACCTAGATGTGGCGAGATGAATCACTCTGCATCTCCACTAACAGTGAGTCTGCAGTAGGGACCTAAAGATTTGGACCTTATTCAGTTACCCAGACTTAAGCATCTAATGCCACTTGGTAATTAAAAAATACCTGAATAATTCAAGTTGGAAACAATCTAAGGAGGTCTCTAGTCCAAACTTCTGCACAAATAAGTTGTCAGCTATGAGACCACACATACTCAAGGCTTTATCCAGCTGGACCTTAGAAACTCTCAAGGATGAAGGCTCTAGTACCTCTCTGGCCAGCCTGTTCCAACACTTGACTGGCCTCACAGAAGATCCCCACTGCTGCCCTTATACCAAGTTGGAACTTCTCATTTCAATTTCACTCTGCTGCTTCTTATCCTCCCACCTTTCATCACTATTCAGGGCCTTGGCTACCTCTTCTTCATAAAATCTTCATCAGTATTAGAAAGACTGCTATTTGGGGGAGGGTGTTCCCCAACCTTGCCTTCTCCAGGCTTAGTAAGTCCTTTTAAATCTGAAGTGCTTAACAGTATGTTAGGAAGTTTCATTCTAACCTACTGAATTCAAGTTCAAGTAGTTTAGTATGAGGTCACTGTTTTAATTTTCACTTTGGAAAGAAACATAGCTTAATTCCTATACTATGAACACAACTGGTAGCATAAGTAGCAGCACTAACTTACTTGAGTTGTCCTTCTGCTGTGTCTGGATTATGCCTGTAGTGAAAATCTGTGTAAGGAGCTAAAATTCGCTAAACAAAAGAAAGACATGCATTACTTTCACATGAGAATACAGCCAAATGGATCTTGCCATTTCCTCAGTCCCACTCCAATCTACCATTTTATTCCTGCTTTTTAAATCATTATGTTCTTAGTCTAAAATTTTAAACATTTTGCACTAACAGACGGTGAAGTCTGAGATGAAAGTTAAACATTTTCATTAGTAATACAATGTTTAATTTCTGTCACTAAACAAGTAAAACTGAACTCACCTCTAATTCTACATCTGCTCGCACATACTGTCGGGTCTTTGGATGATTAATGAGGTGCAAAACTGTAGTTATCAGAGCCTCATTTATTCGGCTTAGCTGACAATCAATCACATTTTTCAAGATGGTACTTAAACCACCCCGAAGAGCCACCACCTCAGGATTCTGAAGTGCTAAATAAAGAAAAACATGTCAATTAGGCCAGCAATAGGAAAGAAAACGATTTGCTCCCAATACAACAATCCTCTCATCTCTGTAGTACACATATCTTTTTCTTCCTGAACACCACTGAGACACATGTAAAGCTTTTAATGGAATTGACTGACATTAGCAATGAATTGAGAATTTGGATTAATTTATGATGAACAAAAATACTGGTCAGTCAGTCACTGTTGGACAGCAATTTCACGATTTATTTCCAACAAAGTTTCCATACAGCAGTTTCTGGATTTCCATGCAAAAAGGTTTTGTACTTCAGTGGACTGACATGGATAAAATATTTATGCTAGAATATCAAAGAGTAACAGACTGTTTATTTCTTGAAAATTTAATCTTGTATCTTGAAAACATTGCCGACGTTATTTCTCACTGATTGATTTTGAAAAAAAACCACCCAAAACTTTAAAAATCAGCATCCACTTATAAGTATAGGGAGTTAGTATAAACTGCTGTCCAGATAGCCTTTACCCGCATACAAATACTGACTTCCAGTAGCTAGCTAACCACAGAACACACTGTAAAAATTTATAAAGGAAGATGTTTTGTAGTTCTCTGAACTCTTGTACTTTGTCAGCATTATATGTATAGAATTGTCCCTACTTCCACTGTATTACTTTTAAAAACATCAACCACAGCAGGGAAAAATTTTTTAAGGTAAATGAAAAATGGCAAGTCTTAAAGGAAAGAACAGCACTTGAAATCTTCAGGTACTTCACTTAAAGAGATTCTGATTTTAAGTTAAAATGATGTTGGTTTATATCAAACTAATGACTAAAATCCATGAAACTGACATCAAGAACATGTAACATCTAATTCATTATTAAACAAATACCCTTAATTATTTGAATAAAATTTATTTAACATGAACCCAGAGAAAATAATGTCATAGAAAACTAAAGACAACCATGTCAAAATTTGTCTTAATTAGCTTTCAGTTATCTTACCTAGTTCACAGATAATGGCTATACATGCTCGAACCATTCTGTCTCTTTCTTGAAGACCATCGTTTCCAACTGCTATCAAAGAATTAGTAATAGAACTGGGGAACAATGAAGCATTCACAGTGATCATCTGCCAAAAATGAAAGAAAAAGCCCTCTAGTTTCTTCATAATATTTCTCTAAATATACTCACAGATTCATCAGCATTCTGTCTCCCAGATACAAACCAGAGAGACAACTCCATATAATACTTGGTTGTAACTTGCAAATCCTCCAAACTATTTCTTTTTTCTTGAGATTCTTTGTTTCTCAATTAATCATTCTCTTCCTGCTTCAGGTTTTTATTTTTATATTATTTAATCATAATAGAAAAGGGCTAAAAGTGGCTGTTCCAGAGAGAACTATGACTATCTTTTTTGAATTTTTAAAATATCTTTACTGACAAAGAATGCTATTCAATAACATAAAGTAGATTAAAAACTCTTCCAGAAGATTCATTCATACTGCAGCAGGTTCTTCAATATCTATTTGACTGTTTAAGACTAAAACCTCCCATTTCGCAGAGAAATCCTCAGACTGCAGTGAACAAAGAAGCTGCTGTAGTATTTGGAAGGCAACTGTCAGTAATAATCCTATATCCTCTTGCATGGAATCTGATCTTCCTAGAATTGCAGCATAATTCAATTTCATAAGTTATACAGCCATGGCACAAAACATACACACTCCCCCCTCCTTAAAACACATTAAAAGATGAAAGCAAAGATGAAAGCAAAGATGAAAACAAAAAATGTGTCCATTTATCAAGTCATTATTTAACTAAAAAAAAAATATGTCAGAATAGATGAACAGATTTTAATAGCCAACGCTTGCTTACACTACTGAAAAGGTCCCACACCATGGAAATACTCAGCTGCTAGTTCAGGACAATCAGAATTTACACCAGATTAAGAAGCAACACCCTGTATACACACTGAAGATAAAAAACTCCACCCCAAAACAACCAACCAGTAACACCACTCCTCATCTTCCCCAAAATAAGGCTTTGACTACAAAGGCTGAATAGCTGTTCACATTTTTTTCACAATTCATGGAAATTAAATATATATACCCTCTATACAACGGAACACGAAGATCACTAACCAGATGTATTACTAAAGAGGAAATAGGGGTTTTGTCTGACTGGTTAAAAAAAGAACAATGCATTGTATTATAGCCCACTCACCCATGTCAAGTATTTTTCTACTAATAAATACGAATGAGATGTAAAAAAAAAAAAGAAAACAGAAAGGGAATTGTTTCACCTTCTTTGCAGAGGATGTTAAAATGAGAAAGGATCAACCATTATGACACATATATTGGAACACTTAAACAAGTTGATTTTAAATACATGTTTTTGAGAAACTTCTTGTCATACAGAATGTTGTCACCCACAAAACAGGAAGCTTTAAGACAGAATTCTAAAGAAAAAACAAACCCTTCCCCACCCACACAGTTTTTCACTTTTACAATAGCATGAAGTAACAAGAATTAGCAATAGAATGGGTGTATCAATCCATTCTACAAAATTACAACCTTTTTTCTACTGGTATTGGCATGTACCTAATGCAAAGAAGCAGCTTCTTAAGGCTGTTTGCTTCCTTGTTTTCTTTAGCTTTAAGACAGAAGAAGTCAAGATTTTTTGCTTTAATATTCAATTCCAAGTACATTAGTGGAATAAATATAAGCTATTGCATTTGCTTTCATTTTGCTCTAGGTATTGAAATGCAGTTCTAAAGACTGAGGACAGGTGATGCAAGGCTACTTGCAAGCAGCTACAATGAAGCAAGTAAAGACTATGAGTTTAAAGATTCCTTTAAAAAACAGGAAGAAAGAAGGTGGTTCATACTGTACCTAACCTTGACTTCTGCTTTGAAAAGAAAATATCTTGCCTATGAAATTATTAATAAAAAAAGGTCTTATCAACTTCTATGTCATGGAAAAATGCTTTCTGAAGCAACATTATGCCATCCTTTTTGTGGCTGAAGACATTGCTAAATTGCAAAGCTCTGGCTAGGAAACAGAGGTGATTACAGTCAGACAGGGAGCTCTCAAAGCCTTCACAATCAATCAGAAACCAAGATTAAAAACCTTTTCATTTTTCTTCCTATACTACTTCAACCTGCACATCTTTAAAACAAGTTTATAATTTTTTAATAAAATGCCTTTTGTAAGTTTATAAAATAGAATTAATATTTAAAATTTTCTTCTCTTACTCTATGAAAAGAAAGGAAGGTGACAGGATGTTTTAACTCTAAAGTTTTATATCTATGCTGTTCTTACATAGGCATTTTTGCTGTCAAAGATGAGGTTAAAGAATTGCATCCAGACTTTGACATGCAAAACAATGTCTGTGATGCTGGTGGAACTCAGTTCAGCTCTTTCATGGCTCAAAGTAAATTATCTCCTGCATAAATTAATGAACTCTCATTGTTTTATTTGCCATTCATTCTCTTCTTCTAGACCTTTATACATTCTTTTATGAATCCTGATGTCAAACCACTGAGTCAGAGATACTGAGGGAGACTTAAGAGATATGGGAAAAGGGCAAGAGCAGGGTAACAAAAAGACAGCATGAAAACACAGGATGTACCATTCAGGATCTGTGTCATGGAGAGTTTCTCAAGTAGTGACTGCTCTATGCCAATCCATGCTTAACTGCTCTGGCCCAGACAGGACATGAAGGTGTTAACTTTACTGGTAGCCAAGTTGGGTGGCTTTTTGTTTGTCTGACATTGTCTTTTAAGAAAAAAGTATGTTCTAGGTAGCAAAAGACATTAGAAAACTTCCATCAACACAGTTCTCAGCATCAAAGAACCAACGGCATCCCTGTACAGCATGTACGTTCCACACACAGCCTATTTGTACAATAATGGAGACAAAAAAGCACTAGTGGTCACCTGTGTGGTCTTTTAATGCTTATTGTTCAGGATCATTTTTCAAATCAAATTAATGGGTTTATTCTTCTTGCTTCCACTTGTTTCTTTCAAGACAGAAGTTTTTGCTCAAGTAGTAAACACCGAAAAAGTCCAAGAATAATGAGGACAAATACCTGACTCCAACAAAACCAATTCATTCTAAATGTGTTTCCATTTCACCTGCTGATTATGCTGGCTCTACACTGAAGCTTTTTTTTAAAAGCAGATTAGCAAAGAACTTTTATAAGTTGCAACTTTCTCAAGGATCTATTCGTTTATGGTTGTGGTTTTTGTTTGGGTTTGGTGGTGCTGGTAGCCTTTAAGCTTTAAAACTCATTTTGGTGCAACTGTTATTCAAGCATATTGTCTTTTCTGTAAGACAGAAACCAAGTAAGCTCATTGTAAGAAAAGAAGAGGCATATCAAGCTTCCGTATTCTCAACTTAAATATATATATATATATATCTCTATATTTGTGAAAAAATACATATAGACACACAAAAGATTTAACACACACAGCGCTCCTGGGGAACCATCATTCCAAGTACTTCAAACTTTACTCAAGTCTCTGGTAGTTCTTCCTAAGGTGGTCAGTAGAAGAACATAAGCTCGATAAAGAATACTAAAGCCCAGTACAAAGGCAGACTACTATGCTGCCAGAAAATACTATCTTCAGTAACTGTGTATGCCAATTTCCCTAGGATGAACTGTAAAATGCAGCTACCACAGCTTCAAAAATCTCATATCCATTGGTACACTGTATGGTAACCAGCAAGGACTATGTCTTAGCATGTATCTGAAAAAGGAACTATGGACAGCATAAAGGATAAAGCAGTAAGGCTAGAAGCACCCCTTCAACTGATTATTCCAGCAATTCATTTCTCAAATGGCAGAAAATCTCCCATCCTTGATGCTTGAAACACACTACACAATAAAGTTAAATTGTTAGATGCAACTTAATAGTTCGGTTCTCATACCCTTGCATTCATCATTTGATAAGTTTTTCCCAAATCTGGTCCAGTATGATCTCTATCAAAGGAAAATCAGCAGGATTTTTCAATTCAAGCCCACTTGAGATTTCAGTGGCAAGAGATTAAAAATCAAAACAATCCTCAGCACTACTATTTCTTCTCCCTTTTGAGTTATCATCTGTAATTTCTTCTCACATGAAAGAGTAAGGTAAAGTCTTAGAGAATGTGGAAAAAAAACTGCTGATGGAGAAGTACAACTAACTGGCATAGCTGATAAGACCACATAGTTAGGTTTTACCTTTCTGACTAATCGAAGTGCTTGTGTTCTTTCTACTTCATTACTCTGCTGTATGTCAATGCACCTAAAATAGGTTAAAAAATACATTTTGTTCAAACAACATTAACTTTTACCTTAACTGTTAACATCTCACATTAGTATTTATTCAGTTGATAAACAGAAGGAAAATAGCACTAGGTCTGTTTAAAAATTCTGTCTTTCAGCAAGAGCATAGTCATTTTGACTGGTCAATTAGCCTCAATTCCTATTTTTTTCAGTTGTTTTCATTACAATTAAGTCAGTAGAATATTCTCAAATATACATCAAGGCATAACAGCTTCAACAAATATTTTCTGAGCTACCTGCATTTGTCATTTCAAAACAGACTAAACAAAGTATTTGCAATGTTTCATATCAACATATTTTTTGTGTGTTCTCAGATCAGAAAAGTTCTTTTAACAAAATTAAACAGCACACTAGAACTGATTATGTGTGTATATTTATGAAGAGAAACACACACATATATATCAGTATATTAAATCCAACAAGATTTTATCACAGGAAGCACTAAAAATGCTAATATTTACATCTACTCATAATGCTGATCTTATTATCTCATTGTTGGTTTGCCCTTTGGTATTATTCTGTTGTATCATGGGTTATACTTAGATTACAAATTTATGGGCAAGAACTTCTTTTTAGCCCTGACTTTGTACTAGAGGCTCCAAAGCACTATGTTAATAAAAAGAATCAAAACAACTCCCTTAAAACAACTTAAGACATTAAAATAACTGGTGTTTCAACCTTCTAATAACACTACAGATTAATTTATGATTAATGGCATTTCATGACTGAAAAACAGACTTTTTTAGATTAGTCATAGTGTATCATATGACTGCATTTTATTTGGATTTGCTGGTGTCATATTATTATTATTATTCTATTCTTAAAGGATATTCATATTGAAGAGAAAAGGCTTTTATAAAACCACACATCAAGAACATCAGAGGATATGAAAGCACCTTTTCTCAACCATGAAAATATAAATTATTTACTATTGAGCAACCTACAACAAGGAGGAAAGAAAAATTACCTGGCTATCAAGTAATCCACTTTCAACTTTAGCACCTTCTGGAGAATACTGGAGTCTCGAATGAGATAGCGGAGGGCTCGCAATCCTGCTGCTCGCACCTCTTTTGCTTCATTTAGTAAAGCTAACCTCAGGCTACAATGAAGAAAACAAGGGGAAGAAACAATTATTTAGCAGCAGGTACACTTTATAATCTGACATGTAGCTACTACCAACTCATTTAAAATAAAAAGCAAAAAGAAACAAAATACTGAAGGCCTAGGCCTAGAGATTGATTTTGAAAGTATTAGTGACACACTGTCCTTTTGAAAGGCCTCAAAATATTACCCCTTTTCTTTGACTACACAACGGGGGAAAAACCCTCAACCTCCCAGTGGAATATTTTAGTAGGATTTTTTCAGTGCACGTCTAAGAATGTAAATACTACAGCCAGTGATACTGAATCGCTACCTATACAAATTGCTTATTTTCTTCTTTTCTTATTCTAGGATTGTCATGCACAGTAATCAGTCACTCCAAGGCCAAAAATCTTTTGACTCTTTCTGGATATTAATTGGCCTGTGTAAAAGTTGTAACTACTAGAACCTAATTCGAGGTGATATCTAGACAAAGTGGAAAGGCTGCAGTAGTATCTGAAATGATCACACACTATATGATCTGATAACTAATTTCAGCACCAGATAGGGAACTCTTCAGGAGACCATCTTTGTTGTAGTATCAAATGTGATTCTTCTTATAAAAAGACTGCTACCAATTGCCTTTATTTATTTAAGCTGAGATAGAAGCAGATTTTTAACAATGTGAGGTCAAGAAAAAAAATATTCCTCTAATAGAGGAGAGATTTATTACCAAAGTCATACAAGAAAAGCAGACAAGTAACTCTTCAATTGTGCTGCACAGATAATAAGTATTCTTTAGAGCATGAATCATGCTTTGTTTCAAGTTTTGCAGCTTTACAGAGATGGAAGTCTGAGGGATAAGCATGTAAGACTCGGCTCTTCTTGGTTGTATTTTTCCTATATGGACTTCTACCTCACAGTTTTCAATTGGTTTGGATATTCCCGTTTAAGACACTTAAGCAGACATTTATTTTAGGACAAAGGTTATCCATTACTCATCCAAATGGTGCTGTTGCTATCCATGACATTTCTTATTAGGACAGCCAAATACTGAATCTATATATCTAGACCAAAACAATCTTTAGATAAATAGTTTCTCAAAAGCAGTCAAGGCTTTGAAAACTTGTTTCACAAGTCACAAGAGGAGAATACCCTTAATTTGAATACAGAAGTAAATTGAAGAATTCGCAACAGTGAAACCACTATAAAGGACACCACCACCATGAGATTCAACATCCAAAAGTAGAAGGTAGCAAAAAGGGGCGTGTTACTATGTTCAGAGTGAGAAAGCAATGATAATATATAGCTAACCAGATACAGACCTAAAATAAAGGCCATAAAAATCCCATAAAGGTCCAGTGAAAGCAATGACATATAGAAGCATACAAAGCTCAACAAAAATCTATTAGAAACAAAAACTAAACAAAACAACCTCACCAGTCAATGACCAATCTGCAAAAACCTGGGAGAAACCTGACTGTGTGATGACAATGAAGATACACTACAGCAGGCAGAAAAAAAAAATATGTAGGAAAACCTATATGCATGTGTTTGTATATGCCCATGTGTTCTGACTTTTGAGCTGTACCACAAGGAGAAAACTTCAAAAGTTAAATGGGACCCACTGGATAACACAAAAGGAAAAGTAGAAGGAATGAAGCAAGTAAGAGACTGACAGAGGTACGACAGAAACAATAATTTTCTTCATATCAAGTCATTGCTTTAGAAATCTGCATGAATATTCCCATCTCAAAGCCCTTTTTTTTTTTTTTTAATACAAAATATGAGTTAGACTAAGATGTGAAAATGATAGAAGAACTGCAGGAAATCTACCCGTAAGTATTTGTCAGTGGCCCATTATGCTTCAGATCTGTTTTTGGAAACAACATTAACATGAACTATCTACATATATTTGCTAGCACTGTATTTCTAATGGTAGTGGTCAAGGTAGAGAAAAGTGGTACAGAGATTCCATAAGGATTCCAAAGGGCGTCCAGAGGACTGTTCATGATTTTAAAATAAAATCACCTTTAAATAAAACTTGCTAGCCTTGTGAACCAACCAGCAGAAGCTACACAAACTATATTCTTATCTTTTGAAAGACTTGAAAGGAGTTGTTACAACAGTGTATTAAAAAGCCTAATGTGCTGCTGCAGGCTGTATTAAGGAATATAAAAATATTACTGAGTGATGTAACTCATAGTAATAAATCTGTAATACAGAGTTTCACAAATCAAAATCTGTAAAGATTAATTCAAAGAGTGGAGGGGAATGGAGGATCTTTACCCTGACAATTTTTTGTCCTGGTTTTTATTTAGGTTCACAATTTTCTTTTGCAGGCAGCATTTAGTATACAATTCTTGGTTGGGAGGAGGAAGTGGGGTGGGGGTAGAAATACAGAGGGCAATGTAGTTTATATTACTAAGAATAGGACAGGATTATGAGAAACTTCAAAGGAACTTAATTATCTGCATATCATGCACAGTTCACAACATGAAGAAATTCAAGACTGTTGTGGTTTTTAACTGTGTTACAAACCCACACTACATGATTCTAAAATAGCCATCAGATCAAAAAAATTATTTTGATATGCACACTCTGCATGCATCTGTGGCTAAAAGTGCCAAAAAGGCACCATAATTGTGTAAGAGAAAAACACTACTTTTAAGTGTCACTGCAGAAATCAAAGTAACTTCCTAAGACAGCATTAAGGCTCTTAAACATTAATACTGACAAAAAGTCTGTAAGAACTAACAAAGGATGGAATAAGAAAGGATTTTCACTACTTATTACAGGATCATTCTCACACTTTTTTCTAAAGCACCTCATCTACTCACTACAGAAAAATAATCATGGTTTTGACAGATTTTCTTTTGATCTAATTAGGTAATTGTGAATATTCTGAATTTTGCTTTTATGGCCAAAGCCTCTCGGCACATTACTAAGAGCTGTTTCCAAGGCCCACCAACACTCCATTTTGTTCATGGCTCAAGGCTTCCTCTCAACTGTCAATGGTATGGTGCTCTGGGAACAGGGAACACCCATCTACACTGGGAATGCCAACAAAATGTGTCATTATTATTTCCACATGCTGGAAGGAAGAAACTATAACCAGGCACCTCAACTAACAAAATTCTAAAGAGAGTGTGAGTTCTAAAAACCTCATTTCTAACTTAAGAATAACTGCAGTTATTGTAGACTGCAACTGTCTCTGGTTTGGGTAAACATTCTATCAAGGTTACTGACCCCAAAACCTAAAACTTTCTAGGAAATTTGCACTTATTCCTGAAATCATTGATTCCCTTTTAGTTTAATGCTTTAGGTTAGCCATTCATACTTCACAAATGCAGAAAACTTCCAAGTATTTCTTGCATCCAAATAATCTTTTGTGTTTTCAAGAAAAAACAAGTTTGTTCTGTAGAATAAAAAGGTTTCCCAATGGAAATCGAAGGTAAAGTTGGGAACATCAGCAGAGCAAGTTACAGAAGTTGTATGTTATTTCCAAAGGAATACATGTAATTAGTCTAGCTGAAGGTCAGTTCCAAAATTAATTAAGGAGGTCAGTATTTGCAAATTACTCAGAATGGCTGTATCTTGTATAGTAAAATAATCTGCAAACAAAGTACTACTGCAGAATGGTTGTAACTCTGTGTAGCAAATTTTAAAGTTTTCCTGGAAGGTCTGTATTTCATGAAAACAATTAATCCTATAAATATTTCTGAAGAACCACCAACCAGCACAATTATGGTTGTTAAAATGTGAGTATTTGAGTGGTATCCCTGAATTTGAAAATTATCATTATAGCAGAATAACCTACATATATGCATAAAAAAAATATTGTTTCTCATGTACATACACAAAGGAACCACTGGACTGACCAAAATAACATCACTAACCACGATAATTTTCCTGCTATATGTCTTCAGTTTTTGAGAAGTATTTTTGGCATTTTTCTAAGTAGCGGGCTATTTGTCTTCATGTATCTGCTGAAAACAACACTTATATCTCTTCCTTATCAATATCCGTAATTGTGTGTGGATTAGCAGATCTTTCTGCAAACTTCTTCCTATAAAAACAAACACTACTATTTGCATAACCTTTTAAGACTTATTTTAAAATATTTGGTTAAGAACAATATTGAAGTTATACTCTTAAGTGACATTCAGTCCCATCATAAACACACTATAAGAGATCACATAAATAAGATCAGAAGATGAGAATCTATTAAAGCTTACAGCAAAACACATGTTCACAAGTTTGTGAAGTTACTTCTAGTAAGGAAATTTGTTAGTTCTAGTAAGGAAAATCAGTTCTGTTTAAGAAAACACTTATAATATTTTCCAAAGAAATTACATCAGTTTCCCAAAATTTGACTAGCTTTTCTAAAATTGGTTTCCTAAGTTAGATAACTAAATTGAAAGAACTCAAAATTATACTAAATACTAGATCTCAGTTGTTTTTACCACCAATGCCGAGCCTCAGGACAGATTTACCAATGTCTATGTGAAAACACAGAAGTTCTGGAAATAAGCATGTAGTTACTCTAGGCTGTCAGGAATGGCAACAAAATATAGGACAATTCCACTTGAAAGTACATACACAGAGCATTTTAGCAGCAGGGAAAGCAATGCAACAAAGACATATATACACAACAAGTAAACATAAAATTCTACATCAAGAGTATGCTCTAAATTCTGCAGCTGTGTATTTTTACTAGAAGTGCTTTCTGCAAGTACTGAGATATTTAGAGGTATTTTTACATCTATGAGGAACATAAGAAAGAAATTCACACTTAACTTGGACATTTTTTCCCCTCTTTGCCCAAAAGCAAATAACTTATCTCTGATTTTACCCATTAAATTATTATAAGGTACATGTTTGCATTATGAAATTTCAAACACATTAGAAATACACAATATTAGTAAAGTTTATTTAATTGTATCTAGAATAATTAAGGTACTCAAATACTGGTATAGTGTGTCTTACTACTTACCATATTATGATGCTGTCATATGTAAAACCCAGCTTTTCCTCAGCATGGCCAGTATTACAAAGAAGCTGAAAAAAACAACCACCTATTATTTATAATTCTTTTAAAGTGACTATGTAGAACTGTATATTTCTGGGCATGCTTTCAAAGAAACCTGGGGAATTTCATTCACGGCATGGGGACGCAACTTCAGACTTCCCTGAGAATTTCTGCTGTCAGAACTCTGTTCCTATATCTGTCAGACACACACAAATCTGTGGACGCTTGCACAATTGTGTAAGTTGCCTTTTCAAATCCAGAGAGCTCTTCTTCCTGCCTTTAAGCTCTTTTAAGAAGCACCACTAGCTGGGCAATTGGTAACCTGAGCAGAGATGACAAAGACTAAAGTAAGTCAAAGCACACCACATTCAACAAGAGGGCTCCACTGAGAGTTCTGAAACAAAGACTGACACTGAGGGTCCACTGTCATGTCTTCCCACAGCACAACAGGTGTAGGTAAAAAAAAAAATACCAAAAGGTGTTGTCATACTAAGTTTCCCACAATTGACATTCAGCCTGGCCTGCCATCAACTATCTATAGAACTTGTACCTTTGAAAAAAATCAGTGCAAAGGTTGAATTTATGCATATAAAAAGACACCTATAAACAGTCATAAATCCTGAACGTTTCAATCATATCTATCCATTTTGAACATAAGACTGAAGATTCACAAGTGCAGTTTTTAAGTCCAAAGTCAATTTCAAAAGGAGCAATCCAGTGGGTGCTAAATGTTTTAGCTTAAGGAAAGGAAAGCAGTCTCTTCTGTAAAAAGAGTGGATGCTGTTCCCCTTTGCAAGAGCCACAAAGAAATTCCTAGTAATCTCATTTAACTATCCCTAGCTAAAATGCTAAAATACTTTATTATCACAACCAAATCCCAAAGCACTTTTCTGAGCACTTCCAAAAACTCAAGTGACTAATACTGATTGCAATAGCTTTGCTCTTTGTCCTCTCTTTTTGAAACAGGCATGTGTTCAGTTCTGAGCCAGCATGGTATTAACAGTTTCTCCTCAGTGCGGAATTCAGGAAGTGTTTGTGCCAACTAGTGAATACCTCTGCTCTGAAAGAATTAATATGTATCAAACCCTGTGACACATTCTTTATATGTATTTGCTGGTAATAATAAGATATTAATAATAAACAAACAGTTAAATTAAGGCTACTGTAAACTGGAATATTTAACACGTTCCATGCTCCCATTTTACTGTTGACCTCCACCTGAAAAAACAGTATATTGCACAGAAATTCTGCTTTTAAGTAAACCCATTATCATGATGGTTTAAATTCAAACAATGCTTCAGTTTATGCTCAACAAGTACAAATTCTTCCAAGGATTGTGTTACATTTTAAGAAATTATTTTTCATGTTGTGAGAAAATTACATAGTGATAATGCTGAAATCCAAGCCTCCAAATCACAAACTGTTAATAAGACAGAGTATTAAATTAGCCTGGATCAGCTTCGTGTTTGGGCTCAAATAATCCAAGGTAATTGAAATCTTTTGGATTTTGCATTTTTCTTAGTAGAGGCTATAACCAAAGACGATTATAAAACATAAGGAAAAATATTACATAACTTCTTTTCCTCACCTTTCAGATTTAAGTTATAATAAAACTAGACAATTGGTGCATTAACTGGTTATGACAGTACGTCACTTCCTAGCATCAATCTATTTTTATGCCACATCGCTGGACTGCCTAAGGCCACTACTGCTGTTTTAGCATTTCTATTGACATCTTATGAACTGTAAAAATTGGCTGGCAGAGTGCAAGCAAAACAGTGTGAGAAGATAGCGAGTAAAACCAGTTCATTGTTCAGTTTCAGACAAGTACATCACTAGTTATTTAGGCTAATCATTTATACACCTAAACATCTTCCCATCATTCCACCCCAGACAGAAATGAGAAATCCTAATCTAACATACCAGATGATCCTCAGTCTTCTTTCCACATTTAAAAAAATAAATAAATCCCAAAGCCATCAGAATTGTAATTCTGATTAGGAAAAATCAATACTGGTGCACCAGTGCATTTCTGAAGCAAGCCTGCTATCATCACACTTACCATTCGCTTGTACCTAGAGCAGTCCCAACATGAAACTGAAGCAGATGAGGTATCTCAGGAACCTACTTAACTTGCTGCAATTGCTAAAGAGCATTCAGTTCACCGGACCATCTCTAGTCTTCTTGTCAGTAACCACTTATCAAAAACCTTCAGTTTGATTATTAGCTCCTCAATACCAATATCCAATGTGGTCCCACTGCAAACACCCTCACTCATGTAGAAAGAAACTTGATATTACCTTGAAACTCGAACATAGTCATGTAATCTGACAATACATACAACTTTCATCAAGTTTAACAGCTGTGCAGATACAAATTTCTGAACGTGACAATAATCATTATCAAAGTGTTGGATGGTGTCTGTGCATACATATGAAATAGTTCTCATAGAGAACAAACAGATAAAATTGGCTAAAAAAAAGTAGTTTTAAGATTAGCTACTTTAGCTGTTAGTTTAGTCTCATTCCAATGGGCCACCACTACTTACGTATTTGCTTTCTTTGCAATCTACACACAGTAGTGTGCTTACAGGATTTACAGCTAAAAAAGAATTTAAAAGATGGACAGCAAGGTTAGAATTCAAAATGTTTCGGTGAACAGTGTATCGTATCTTTCAGGGTACCGCATGTTAACAGACATGTAAAAACTAAAAGGAGCCCAGCAGAGGAGTACAGATATCTGGAAAACATTCAGGATGCTAAATACAAAATAAATTTCAAAAGGAAAGCAAAATCTGTAAGTTACAGCAAACTATAAACGGAATGAGTTAATGTGATGCCATTTCAGGAAAAAAAAAGGAAATTTTATCTTTGGAAATACTAATAGTACTGCATTATGTCTGACATTGAGAACTTTTTTCCCTTTCACTTCACAGGCTGAAAAAAGCTCAAAACTGCATGAAGAATAAAATTCTGGGCACTACATTTTAAGAGCAGACAAACTGGAAAAAGTGTCACAGAAAAACGTACAAGGCAGCTAGAAAATATACCCATGAAGGCTAAGCCATTGAGTTTATTTAGTCTAGAAAAAAAAACAAACAACCATCTGGTGAAAGTAAGGTTGGATTGATATATGTTTAAAAGGGGAAAAAAGTCATGTAGGTTGCTATAAAGAAGATACTGTTCAGCTGGTCTCAATGCTTCGCATATTTTCTCAGTTATAAATGTCTGTTCTTAAATATATTAAAGGGAAGACTTTGCCACTTTCTTCTCATTTCACCTTCAACCAACATTTAACAGGTCAATGATTCTGGCTGAAATGCAGTGATTTTTGTAACCGCTGAATTCCTGACAAAGCCAACTAACTGTCATGTCTCTGACCATTAACATTTATCAATTAATATGCATATCATTGTAGAATAAATTTGTAGGCAAGCAGTACCAGAACACTAAAAATCTTGTTTTGGCTATACATTGCTATATTTCACTAAAATGGCAATAGATTATCATAAAATGTATATACTTGGAATTGTGCAAATACATTTTATATTTTTCTCATATATATCTCTCATATATAAAATGCATTTTTTTATACACGCAATCCATTTTATATATACACAAACATAGAGCATACTTTCTTGCTAAAACTGCTATTAAGTCAACTCCAAAATTCAAAATTTTTGATGCAATAGTGAATGGGAACAGCACAGCCTTCTTGAGGGTATGATTTAGTACTAGGTCAAAATGGTACTTACACTAGGCAAGACAGTGACTAACCTACAGTGAAGTTTTTTTTATGTTTACTGTCAGCTATGAGTTTTTCATGCTACTTGGATGAGTCATAGCAATACGAGTAACACATCAACATGTCTTGGAAACAGTAGCTCAAAACAACAAAACCACAAGAGGTCAACAGCATACACAAGTTGACTACACACTGAGACCATTCAGATTTATATTTAACAGAATAGGCACAGCAACTACAAGGTAAAAGTATGATATTATTCTATGCATCCAAAATGTAATTATTATACTGTAATTTTGGAAATACAGTTTGATCCATCGCTGGCAATATTTATGAGCAGACCAAATAGTAGATCCTACTCTTAAGAGAAGACCCTACTGAAATTGTGGACACTGTATTTAGACTGTATTTCTGACCATTAGGTTTGTTCCAGAGCTGAAAGCCCATACAGATGTTCTGCTCTTACCCAATATGTACTTCATCATGAGATTTCAAGTTTTGCCTATAGTGGTTTAGCAACTTGGATGAATGTTACAGTCAATCAATACTACATTCAGATTCTGTTTTGCAAAAGACAGCTGCGACTCTAGAACATTAATGGACTATGAATCAGAGATAGAATTTGTGAAAGCCTCTATAGCCCCACACTCAGTCCATACACTAACAAAATTTGGAAGCATTGTAGAAAGCCAAGAGATATATAGAGCAGAATACTAGAGCCTCGTTAGTGACAGAATTACTTTTGAGCAGATTGAAAACCATAATTTTCCATATCTTTTATGTTATTCAATTGCTAAGGTTAAGCCAAAATGAATTAAGTTTCATTTTGTCCTTAAAGAAGCATCTTTCTTTTTGAATGAAAAACAGAAATGGCTATAACAACGTCTGGGGACCTTTTTTTCTGTTCCTTATTTAAATATTCTTTTAGGTTTAAAAAGGTATAAAGGATCTCTCAGAAGCTAACAGTGGGATAAACCTTCTGTAATAAAGGATTCTAATAAATTCTAATAAATAAATAATTGAAATCCAAAAGATATTTTTCACTAGGTAAATGCAATTTTACAGTTCCTTCTGGTTTTCAGTAATTTATCACTTACTACTTCTCATGGGGGTGGGGAAAACCCCAAAGAAGTAACCATGGTGTTTTGGTATTAATCAGCAGAAGCCAGGAAACTCCAAGGTTCTTGCCTTATGTTGCTGGCTTTATAAATCAAAGATGGGTAATTCTACTCATTTTTCTGAGGCCACAGGTACATACCGAGCTTGTGAACTGCTATGACAACTCAAAGTGTCACTGACCATTTACTAGAGGTCAAAACCTCAAACAGTTTTCAGGTAAAAAATCAGGTTAGTTTAAATAGTGATACAGGTGGTTTGAAAGGCACCTTTGTCTAACACAGATTAAGCAGTATTTCATAAACATTTTCAGCCACAATACTGCATCTTCACTTACTAGGCCACAAGCTGCAGATGAGGAGAAAAATTTCAAAGTCTGCCACTGCTGCAATTCAGAACTAAACATACCTTTCCGTAGCCTGAGTATAACCAGGCTAGGACTGCCAATGTCTTGGAGCAAAAAAAACTTAAAGCTCTGGTTGGGCAAGAACACCACATGTTCTGCAGCCAAAGATCCAAGAACACAAACATCAAGGGCTTTACTAAGAAGCAGCACTAGTTAAAATCTGGTGAATAAAATGCAGCTTTTTGTAAAATACAATGTATACAGCATACTTAAGTGTAGGTGTTGTGGGGACTTGAATGTTACTAGTCCACACTGCTCTGAAAGGGAAAGAAAAACGAAAAGGGAGTTACATCGCTTAGGTATACAAGCTTCATACAAAAAGTATCTGCCTAACAGTATCATTCTTGCAGATAAAGTAACAAATCCTGTTGACTGCTGACAACCACTATTCTAATAAAACTTATTTAAAGTATTTAACTTCATCATAAAATCCTGGAGTCTAGTTCTGTAATTTTTAAAGAGTAATTACTTTCCTTCTTCTTAAATGGGAATGGGGGGAACAAACCCCCACCTTAAAAATTCAGTCTTTCAAGGAAAAAAACCTGAACCTAACATACCTTAGGTATCTTGAAATTAATACAAAACTTATTGTCTACCACAATCTCTGTCAGGAAAGTCCACATTAATGTAAATTATTTGTTTCTACATGAATACAAACATTTTGCTTCTCCTGACCAAAAAAGTAGAAGAGTATTTCTTCCAAATGGGAGATGTCACCAGTCTTTGAAAGAAAAATCTGGGGCAGTGCAGAGCAACTGCTTAGATTGCTGTTGATACTTTCTTGTAAGAATCATAATATTCTTAGCATGAAAATAAAATAATAAAGAAAATCTATGAAATTTTATCAGAAGTATGCTATTAAAAAGAAATATTCAAAGGTTCATTCCCTGTCTATAGGATAAATATCCTAGATTACTAGCAGTCTTTCAAAAATGGACCATACAATGCAAGAATTTAAAAACAAATTAAGATCATCTTTGATATAATACCAAGACAGGATACAAACATCCTCAGCTCTTAGCACATCTATCTTCCCCATGCTCCTATCTCACAAAAGGGGAACTGAGACTATATTAATTCATGGTAGAAGACCAGAGTGCAAAAAGGAAATAAAACCATCTCCCCCAAGCTCCAGGCTTTCACTCTTAACCACTGGAATGAAAAGCACAGAATGCTTCCAACCACAAGGCAGACAATACAATACAATTTTCAGCCTTTATTCTATTTGCAGCCTTTATTCTATTTTCGTAACTGCATTTACAGTTCAAACAAAAATAGGAGTTTTCAAAACCAAATGTAAAAGTTACGCTTTTACAAAGCAGATATTCCAGGAAGATGAATATAAGAACAAGTGCTTAATATTAAATAGAGTAGGATGATTCCCTTATACAGGGTAACTCTGTTTCAGGATCAAAACCAGGTTAAGAACGACAGCCTGTCTTCAAAAGTCATATTTAATTTTATCAAGTTGCTTTTCACAAATTCATAATTTCTTGCCAGTCTTAAGGCCAATTTATGAAAGCCTTCCTTGTGTTTTTTTTAAGTATTTTCCATTTTTAACACCAGGTTAAGTATAAAAAACATATTCTTCAGATATTCAAATTATGGAATTATTCAATTTTTCAAATCTATCTTTTAAAAAGAATTTTTGTTTCATCCTTCAATTAGAGTGTGCATATTTACTAATTTACCACATTTGGAGATGCTTAAGATCTGTTTTTCAGTTGCAAAATCAACGCTGTTTTGATATCCACAGTTTCAAATATTGAGTTTTCAATAGGAATCATGCATCTGCCAACCTAATCCAGCTCTTTACTTTTAAGGCAACTAGAGAATTTGCAAGCACCCACATTTAAAAGCTTCCAGATTGGCACAAAAAGAAACACAGGCATGCTTCAGTCTTTTCTTGCAGAATAAAGGGCTTCCTTGCAAAACAGTTTGGAATCCCAGTAAAACCAGCAGCATTTTCTCAATGGTGGATGTCTGACAGACACAACAGGCAATGACCCAAAGAAAAAATTTCAGTGTTAAATTCAGATTGTCAGTGAATCTTATGCACTTACATGTGCTCTGAACCAGTTCAAAAAAAATGAAGGATTTACAGACTTATTATTAATGCACTAGAAGATAAATTTGTTTGCTGTTGTGATTTTGTTCTCAGTAGTCACCTTCCTGCTAACTGAATCCCATACACTACCAATGAAGTGCTGTTCAATCTTACAAGGAGTACTTTTAACAGTGAAAAAGCATGACTACTTCAAAGATTATTATGCATGTCTGTCCTTCACCAAACCTGCCCTTGAGTATTCATTCTTTCACTTGAGATTGTCTCAAAGCTTTTAAGTAGCCTCCTGGTTAACTTACTTAGAGGTTTGTTATTAGCCCATCTACAACAACAATAATCTAAACCTTAGTTTAGTCACAGTGTTCTCCACTACTGCCTCGTTTCTTGGCTACTGCTGATTGCAGCATCCATCCTCTGTCACAGAAACTTAGAGTGCCACATATGGGTTTCACCTATAGGCATGTTGCCCTATCAGAAAGGTGTACAACTTACCAGCTCCTTCTGAGTGTCAGTCCATGCATCCAGGTAACACTCACACTGAAGCTCCAACCTCTCCTAGCTCACTGACTGCAATGCACTTTTCTCTTTCCTTGACAAAGGGAACACTGGTCCAATTACAGCCATTCACTATGCTATGAACACATACTCTTTTCCTAACTCCCTGTCCACCTTTCATCAGTCCTCTCTGATCCTCTCCACAGCTTCCTTATCTATGCAAAAGATGGTACTTGCTCTCCTTCTGAAGGCCCTTCATGCCACGTTTCTTCATCCTGCAGTAAGTTTTTAATTCTTGCTTTCTGTCAGCTCACAATGACAGCTTCCAACATATCCATCAGGCTTTCAGGCAAAGTACCTGTAACGTTCTCATGATTTAGAAGCATGTACTTGGAAAAAGCACCACAAAAAATCAACAATACAGACCACTTCTAGAAATCGCCCCTTTAAATCTTTTTCACTACAAAAGCGGCAGTTAAAGTTGATTTGCTATTCTATTAGTGTCCAAACCACTGTGTATCATGCTCACTGATAGAGCGTTACCCCTCATCATACATAGAAAGTTTACATCCAGAGAGCCTGGCACTTCACATTTTTGATTCAATTCTGTGGAGCAGGATCCAATCTTTGTCTCTACCTGTGCAGCTTAACCCATTAACCAGGAGATATTTCAAGTTTCTGAGCACTAAAATACTACAAGAATTCATCCAGTAAGACATGCTGACAAACTTCAGCATAACCCTGCATTTACATATTTGCTTGTCCTTAATTGCTCCTTTCCTCTTCCATAGTATTTAGATTTCAAGAACTGTTCCATGATATTAAGTTGTTTCATGAATCTCCCTGCCTATGTGTGATACAGTAGATATATAATATTTTTCCTATATGATCACTTGTTCTATAACACCATTTGAGCTCTTACCTTAGTAAAATTATTCAAGTGACCTAATTTTCTCATATTTGAAACGCCTTGTAATTTGGCCACATTTTGGAGAATCTCTCTCATATTATCACAGGGTTCTGCAAAAGAAAACAGGTTATTAGCAGATACAGTTGAAAAAAATAATCAAAAACTCATGCATTCAACATGCAGTTTCCCAAATATAACACGTACTGTCCTAGTCTTAATTAAGGGTGTACCTCATTTTCATCTCAAAAAACATCAATTTGATTTATGCTTAGAACCACAACAAGGCAAACCCAAATTCTCTAGAATAAATGCGAAACCCCATGGAGGAGATTCCTACTTTAAAGCAGATTTTAATCAGTATCTTGAATTTACAACTGACAAAGAAATCCATTTAGTGTATAAAACTCCAGTCATAACATCACATAACTGAACAACTTTATCCTTAATCCCCTTTATGGCAGTGTGCTCTCCCTGTTTCTTGCCACCATGACCATCACAAACACCAGTTATGATAACTTGGCACTTGGACTTTGGGGGATGGCTGGCAACACAGCCAAAACACTGTCCGGAGTGGGGACCTAGACATTTTGTTCCCATGAGAATATAACTATAGATCAATTATCTTACTGTATAGATAGTGGACAGCCCAAGAGCCCTTTGAGCTCTCCTGTATGGCAGCAGGCTGCACATCAGGATCTCCCCTTTCACGAGGGCACTCACTTAAGGTTCTGCTCCTCGAGGCTGAGAGATTCCTTTCCACAACAGATTCTCAGTAAGTGACTAATAGCGTGCTAAACTTTGAAATCTTAGCTAAGTAATGTAAAGGGTTGATTGCCCATATATATTTTCCTTTAGACATAAACCGTTGACCAAGTCTGGGACTAGGATTGGATCCAGCCACACCCAGACCCTTCTCCGAGATGGAGTTTAGAAAGTACGGGGGTCCTTTCCGAACCTCGTGGCTCAACAGGAGGGTCTCCCTGACAGCTTGTCTGATCCTGTCCTCTCTGCAGTAAATAATTGAGTGTACCTTGCCATTGAATCTCGTAAAACACTATTGCATTTACTACTGGTTTTACTGCACTTACTACTGATTTTGTTAAATCACTGTTTCACCTTAATAAATATTTCACTACTTCACTCTAAGTTAATCACTCCATCCGCAACACTCTTGTAATTTAAAGACAAGAAGTAAACTTAAAGACAGATAAAAAAAGCTAGCATATTACTGCCACTACACATGACTTCTTTTTGCCCCTCCAGACAAAGGACTGGTGGGATTTTGGGAAGACAGGACTGTTTCCTGCTCTCCATATTACCCTCCATCTACAATCATCCGAAACTTTAGAGGGCTAGGACTTTCCAATGACACAAGCAGTGAACTATAAGGTATACAGGGGCACTAGGACATCTTCTCTTTTCCTCCTAAAGGCCCACCATCCCAACAGAAAAAAAACCCCAAACCCTAACCCCCACAAACCAGGATTCAGACACCACTTGACAACCCAGCATTCTGCTGGGAAATGGAAAAGGACTACCAAACATGGTGAGAATAGACAACATTGCCCCCCTTTGGGAATGAGTTTGGGAGTTGAGGCAGAGTGGGACAAGCAGCACCCAGCTGGGCTGGGCACAGAGAGCTACAGAGTTCCTGTAACAGAAACTGCAGTAAGCTCTGCATGTGGTGGTGGTGGTGCTGTGGCAGGACAGTTTGCAAAGGGAGATGCTGGACTGCAGGATTCTCATGCTGTCTTGGATTAGACACTGTGCGGTAGGAACTATTAACAGCACTGTAGTTTGAAATAAATTAAGTACTAACAGTATGCTTGAGATGTGAATGGTTAAAAAGTATTACATTACCAAAAAAGAAAAAACTGCATGCCATAAAACAGTCTTTAGAAAAAGCCTTAAGAGTACAAACACCAGATATCTGGGAGGCAGCAAAGAGCAGGTTTTTGTGTGGGGTGCCCCATACTAACTTCAGTAAAAGAAACTTAGTTGTTCATATGCAGTATTAATATGCTGTTCATACTGCAGTATGAACAGCTGCTGCTGAATTTGTGGTGTACACATACAGTACTTTACAACCCTGTTCATCCTGAAAGGATATTTGTACATTTTTTGTTATACAAAGGAAAATCAAAAGTGTAAAGAGATGTAAAGAAAGCTCCTTCTTCCCTACCTGTCTACAAACCAAGCTGAGTTGTTTTTATCACCTTCTGTAGTTTAAAAACTCAAAAAAGCAATAAGCTCGAAGAAGCAAACATAACTAGCAATGTCATCACAATATATCCAGAATGTATTTGGAAAGACAAACCCTCTACATGCACTACCATCAGGAATACAAGATAGTATTTAAAGATTAAGACATCTACAGATAGGTACCTGAATTAAGGTGTGTAAACCTGTAAACCCACTGTAGTCAATGGAGATCTCATCTGCCAGCCAATGACATTGAAAACAATTAACCTGGCTAGCTGCAAGATGCCTGTTCAAGATAAAGGTCAATCAATTGTATTGATTACACTGCTTATAATGAAACTTTAGCACATGTACAAAGATGCTACCACCATGCCATATAATTGCCATTTTTTTCAGACAAAGGATCAGTGAAATTTTGGGATGACATGGCAGGCTCCTATATGTGGGTGTTGATCTCAATCATGACCAGCTTGACAGGAAATATTCTTTTCTACAAACCTAAGTCACAGCAATAAGTAAAGTCAACTGTTTGATACACAGCCACAAGTACAGACGGGGCTACCTTGCACTGCAGAACAACATGCACAGTGAAACCAAACATCCAATGACTTCAAATTTAAACTGGAACACATGCATGCATCTCTTTGAACCCCCCTCAACCCAGCCAAAATAAAAAAAATATCTTGGATATGATCACAGAAATTAGAGACAGTGAAATTCTTACTAGATCCACCCCAAGTTTATGATTCCTCTGCATAATTTACTTCTCCAGGGCTTAACTCAGTTTGAGAGGTTTGCAATAGAATCCATAGAAACAAGAGAAACACAGAAGACAAACAGGTTGGATAGTTATGGCACTACAAATAGTTTACATCATAGCCCCTCATTTCAAGCGAAACAGTAGAAGAAATTTATTTTTTTTTTTTGTTTCTCTGAATATACAGTTTGGCTGATTTGTATTCTTTGGCCTGCCCTGGAAAACGGGTAGGCATTTCTCTGGCTCACCCAATTTTTGGACCTATAAGATACCCCATTATGTCACAAGAAAGATCCCAGGTGAACAGCCTTATAGGTCTCCAGAATAGTCCATTTCCAATTCCCTGAAGAACAAGCAGCAACAATGACTTTCCAAAATTACTGGAAATTACTGGCTTGTAAGTTTTAATTTTGAAAGTGCAGATGGCTACATCCTCAAGGTAAATCTCTACTGAAACTGAGATCACTACATGGACAGGAAAGATGATGAGACAAGCCCAGAAAACCTCTTGTACATCACTGGTAATGAACACTTCTATGCAGCTACCTGATAAAGTCTGCACTAACTCAGATGCGAGCAAGGTGTGGTGTATAGAAAGGCAGCCAATTTGGATGTGAAGAAACTAGAACATGATGCTACCACTTCCCATGCAAACAATTCTGTAGCAATGGTAGACCTTTATAATGAGGCTGCCGGATTAAGACTAAACACATTTTACTCTATGTGTGTTTGAAAAACTGCAGCTATAGTACCTTCTCCTCACATTGTCTTCCTTCTGCTGAGAAAACCTCTCATTTCTAGAGAGAGGAAAACCATCTTTGCAGCTCTAAGAAGAGCACCCAGGTATTTCCCAGAAACTTTACTAGCAGATAACTAATTTGAAGCAAAGTGGGGAATCCAGTAAAAGATCTACAATGCTGTGAGAAAACTGAGAACATGACAGACATTTCCACTATTGAATTCATAATATCAATTGAGCAAGTCAGCTGGCTCACACTTTGATTACATCAACAACACAACAGCTGTGGAAAAAACAAGACAGTCAAGAAATAAATACCCTCTAATCACATACTGCCTCAGAAAGAGGTCAGATTTTAGAAGTCTTTTTGGTGAAGCTTTGTCAGTTCAAGTCTTTTTTTTTTAAACTTAAGAACCTTGTTGCAAAAAATCTCTTCCAGCAAAGCTAACAAAAGAATTGTAACACTAACTTCAAGTAAAGACTGGCTATCCTGCTTTTTTCTCTTCTGGAAATGCATCCTATATTTGAAAGAAGAAGAAAATTTACTTAGTTACTCAAGTGTAACTCGCACATTCTGGTTTCTACCAACTAAGCCATGTGGCTGTCCTGCAATCAAAGATCAGATTGAGCACTGCATATCCTCCTATTTCAATATCTCATGCAACAGCATTAAAGAACATGGTCTATTGCAGAAGTTGAAAAAACATGGCAGAAAATCAGCAAGTCATCTCCCAAAAGAAATATCATGGCCTTAACATTTCATTTTCAAACTTAATAGCTCATGTTGGTGATTTTTTTTTTCTTTTAAAAATGGCTCAGACCACTCCTGCAGATATTTCTTAACTTATTAACCCTTACTATTTAGCTTTTCAGAAGTTCTTGATTTTCTATTTAAAAAAATAAATACAAAGAAGACAAGCTACTTGTTTGAATTCTGGGACCCTCAAGAGTCTTTCTGTCCTGACTTACCCCATTTACTACTGAGATGCTGAATCAACTCAAGCTGGCCCATAATGACAACCAAGTATCTTCACATTCTTTCCTGTGGAGCTTCTGAGGGCGGAGTTGCGCAAAATGACTGAGCTGATCTTACAACTTTCTTCTGCCAAAAGATGTTCAACCCCTTCCCTTACTTTTTTTCCCTCTACCCTGTCCCACTATATGACACACCCTACCCCATACACTACTCAAGCACCCATTGACTTCACATTAAAAAAATTCTGCTAACTGAGCAGAATACTTTCCATTCTTTTGGCTATGTCAGTTTTCTGAGCTACCAAGTCAAACTAGTCCTACATTTCTACAAAAATCCATGCAGAAGTGACTGTGCCACTGATCCATTCTCAGGTAGAGTGGTGGAAGCAGGATGTACCCTCTCCGGAAGAGATTAATTAGAAAAAAGTGAAACTAACTTGTTTTTTTCTTTCTGCACTTTTACACTTGGCAAATTGTCCCAATCGATATACACAAAGCCACTTTGCCTCACATCTCATCTAAAAATTTGTTGATATAAAGAAAAATTTCAAGCCAGCATACCTATGTTCTGTAACAACAGTTTAGCCTGCTAAACTACTGTCTCATTTTCTGTTTATCTGTCCTCTTTTTCTGGCCAGCAAGAAGTTTGAAGTAGCAGATATCTTTGTTCTGAGTACTTCTGTTACACTAAACAGTTTCTCACCCACAACTGTTACACTGAATAATACCCAGTAAATATAATAATAAGCTTTAGCACAGAGTGAAATTGGTATGTTTAAAACCCTAGTTTCAAGAACTCTGTGATTCTCTATGCTAAGTAATTCATAGATGCGTGCATATTAAAAATCTTCAAAGTTGTGTTGTTGTTTGTTTTTAAACTCTGATGAGCTTTTAGGGCTTGACTCATTTTTCACCTTTTCAGGACTGTGACATTGTTTTTCCCCAGTGAGAATCATGATGCATTCTGACAGATCCTATTCTCCAGAGAGATAGAACACCACAGAGCTCCAGCTACACAAAACAGCTAGCGCTCCATCTAATGCAGGGATGAAACAGGACCAGCAATTGCTATATTAGCACAAGTGACAACTCCTTTCCCCTGGCAGATTTGGCAGCATTGTCTGGCTACATTCAGTACACTAGCAGCATGACAGTTTGGTAGTCTGTTATATAGATGTGAATAAAAAACAAACAAAAAGAATAGTAGGCTTCAGCACACAAATAATTCAGTAACTCTGAAGTCAGGCATAGTGAGTTGAACTGAGGAGCGTATATCTTATATGCATCACTTGGTGAGTGCCAGGACAGCAGCTGTACACAGCAGCCAATGTAGGTAAGAGAGTTTACAGTAAGTAAACTCTCAAGTGAGAGACCGCACTAGCAGCTGCTATCACACCTCCTAGCATCATAGTGCCAAAAAGTCAAATACAAGTCTAAATATGCCCAAAGGCTTCTCTTGAAGAAGGAAGTTGTACTTCACTACAGTTAAGCATTTCATCATTGACTAAGAACACACGAAGATACCTTCCTCTTAAAGAAGGAAAGAATCACAATATAAACGTATGATCCTGATGAACTTACTCCACACCTCTACATTTATTAGAGACTTTTAAATTCTAAGTATTACACTACTGCATATTGCAAAGCTGCTTAGCGGCTTGCTCAACTGCATGCTGCCAGAACAAAGGAAGTTGAGTGAAACACACACCAACTAGAAACATTAATGTACTGTTCTCCGTTTCCACTGAAATAGTCATGAGTTATTGAAAGCAATGAAACATTAGAAATCAGTATTTAAAGGTGTCTATGTAAGCCTAGATGACAGGTAATCAGCCTTCTAAAACACTTTTTATCAACACCTTTGATAATGAAATGAAACACCAATGTGAAGGCATATCCTGTCATTAGCAGCTTACTGAAGAAAAAAATTAAAATCAGGACAATTATGTAATCTCATATTCTTAATTTACACCTAATTCAACACATGAAAACTGCACAGAAGAAAAACAACCAGGTTCTAAGAACAATGGAAGAGAAAACTACATTTTAAAGAGAGCAAACTGCATGACAGAGATCACTCCTGAATTATTTATATTGACACATCAACTTCACTTTGCCAGATTAAAAAACACAAATGCATTAGCAGTTTACATTCAGTATATGATTTTCAAAGACATGGTAACATATGCTTAAACTGAAGGCATGTCACATTTATAAGGTAATAACATAGAAAGAATCGTTTGCTTGTAGTATCAGGTTTAGGTAGTTACTATTGTGTTGGAAAATATACTGAATACTAAGCCCGATAGACATCCTCTGTGATCACTATTAAAATTCTATTATCACACCTGAATCACTAAAGTGCAAAATTATTTGCGCTGTTATAGTGTGACATCAAAGTTTTGCCAAATAATTCTCGTAAGTTTTAGATTATAAAACACGATGTATAACAAATCTTGGCAATTGAGAACATTCCCTTAAAAAGAACAGGTGATTTCTGCAGAATGTACCTAGAGATTTATGTGGTTTGATTCTCCTAACTTTTACAGGTGAATGATACATATAGCACTTTATTTTGAGTATGACAACAGAGAAGTGCCAGTAACTCATGTTCATGAAAACAGAAAGAAAATAAGAACAAAATTCGGATTACTCTTGCTGCTTAAGAAAGCTATTAATGAATAGATGAGGGTGGCTCAGTAATATAGAGAAAAGCACACCTCTTTCATAGCAGTCAGCAAAGAAAGTAAAAGAGCTATTCTTCTTTTCCCTACATCAATCAGGTAGAAATTAACCGTGTTTACAAGAATGCCTATTAACTAGAAAGCAGTGAAAAAGACAGTATATCCAAGGTAGCATCCAGGAATCACTAGGACCTCACATAACAAGTCCTGTATCAGGGTTACACTTAAGAGTCTAATCTTTCACATTTTAGCTCTGTAACATCTACACTTGTACATATGCCCTTCTGTAAGCAAACATGAAAGTAAATCTTAAATGCCTACTGTGACTGTATAGATTTCTTTTGCAGATGTGCATAAAATACTGTAAAAGGGTATTTTTTTTAAATACTCCTAAGTATGGATGAACATGGCAAGAAACATACTCTGGTACTGTAGTCACTTTAAAGCAGTGACAGCAGTACAAAAACAGACCATGTCCCAAATTATTATTTTCTAATGTTATTTCTAACCAAGACACTGAAATTACATGTGTAGGAAAGACATTCTTGCATCCTGACATCTTGCATTATGTTAATTATTCCCAGTATGTGATCTTGCATGCCAAATTTATAGACACCATTGCTTTACTTCTAAAAATCCTGAAAAACAGGCTTTTTAGATGAAATGTATTAAACAGCTTTTCTAGCAACTGATGCTACAAGTATCACTACTTAAACAGAAGCCCGGAACAAAGCTGATGACTGGCCACATAATTTATTTTGGATTGCTAGAGACAAACTTAAAACACCTTTGAACGCAGAAAAAGAAAACTGAGGGACTATTCCAAAAGATAGCTACAATGCTGATTTGAAAATTACATACAGATTTTGATAAACAAAATATTCTTTAAAAGTTTTACAGCAGTACACAAAAAACTGTCCTCCATGAGTTTCCTCAAAGACCAATTATGAAAATAGTATTAAAATTAGGACAACATAGGGTACCAAGGCAGATGTAAAAAACTCCTGTTCTTTAAATAACTTGTCTACTCATAAAGAAAAAATATTTGATTTAGTCCTCCATTTACATTTACAGTTAGGTCCTCAGCTCTCAAGAAGACATGATATTAGCACCAAGAATCTTAGTAATCATTCTTGGTATATACAGTTTCTATGCATCACCTAATTCTTTCCCACACCCTGCCCCCAACCATGAAAAACATAATGCCATCATACAGTATTAGATACACAACTAAAACTACTTCACACTATGATGACTAAAACCAAGCTGAGACTAGTCTCCTAATAAATTTTGTCTCGTTTTCATAATAAAACAGAAATACAAATTATTCTAGAATACACACTTAAACTTTAGAAGAACTTGCTTTGAAATTTTCAAAAGCTTAGATGTTTAAAAGAAAAAAGGAGACAAAAAGAACACAAACGGACACAAAAAATGCTGAAGGCTGGGGAACGCTCAATAGCACGTGACTATGCATTTGTCTGCCCTGTTGTTCTACTCTCTCCTCTGCATCAATTATCAGCTACTGTCAAAGACAGGACAAAGAAGGCTGGAGTGACCCAGCACAGCTGTTCTTATGCTCAAAAGCCAATAAACAGGCTGGAGGATAAGCCTTTCCCAAATTCACAACATTCATTACATTGGTATAGAAATCAAATTAATACTTTCCAAAATAATAACTATGAATTTGAATAGTAAACATAAGTTTATGATAATGATTTAGAAAATTATCTTCAATTCCTCTAACCCATTTTCTTCTTTCCCATCACCAATTCCAGAAACAAATAATTCAGAACAATCATAATTTTTCGTTGCTTTAACAAAAGATATACTATGACTGCTTCACATCATGCAACTAATGTTTGGTCAGCGAATCAGGCAAATCGTCTTTCAAAAGAATTCTGATCATGTATTTCTCTGAACATTATGAAACTGACAAGCAAGTTAATAACAATATCGCTGACATTAGAATAAAATCTGTGAAAGGGAGAAATATCTAAGAACATTTTCCCAATTAACATTCTGACTCTTCTCTGCATTGTTTTATAATTCGTTCAGTAACACAAAAACCTGAGTGTTGTCCAGTTAAATGGCCCTCACTGATAACCTCCAAGCAGTCAAGAGGTAGCCACAGCCTCCAGAAACATAGGGTTTCATGTAAGAAGAAAAAGCCTAGCAACATTAGCAGAAGTAGCATCACCCGGTTTGCTGATGCAGAACATGACGGGCAATCTGGCGAGCCATGGAAAGAGCAAAGTAGTATCATCTTCAAATTCAAACATTAATAAAGGTACGGAATTAGAAACTACAAATAATTCACAAGCAGCACGAACTGCAGCAGGAAACCTTTATAAACTGCGGCAAATGCATGAGGTTACATCTACTCCTTTTAAAATGCTATAACCAGAACACTGCAAAATATCACACAGAGTGCTGATGCTTGGGAAGCCTATACCCTACTACCAGGGCCAGGACAGGTCTCATTCTTCTGTAGCTGTGACCATTCACGACTTTTACTCTCGCATGAAAAGGTCACTTTCTGAGAAGAGACAGGAAGCATCATATTTATAAATTTCACAGGTTCCAAGTACAATTCTTTAAACACAGAAGACACCTAATTAGTTCATCAATTTAAACTTAGAAAAATCTATCCCACTAAATTAATAGGCTAACCTAAAAAACTGAGCTGGAAACACTACATTTATGAAAACAGCAAATTTTTTTCCATTTCATTTTTTGACTTTCATGAAAAAAATCCCAGTAAGCTTACTCATGAGATTCCCATTTGGTCTGCATAAAGAAGGAGATGAACACATTTAAAATTCTCTAGATAGGAGGTTGCAAAAGCTGAATTCTGACTTCACTGATATTCAGGAGGCAACAAAGGAAAAAGGTTACTTACAGATACAATCACTTTAAAAAAAAAAAACAAGCAGTAAATTTCAGGCAACGACTGTTCTTGATAGTCCTCTATTTTTATGCAGTAATTATTTCTAAAAATATATATGTCTTTTTATTTATAGTCTGTGTACACTCCAAACAGGAAACCAATCTTTTATGCAGCTGTAAAAACCAAACAATACCCCTGTATAGTTCATCATACATCTTTAAGTGAAGAGATTAATGAGATTATTCTTTGTTACTCTAATTATTATGTATTTATCCATAAATCAAGGCCATACCACTTTGCTTTAAATACCTAACCTCTATGCACATGTTCCTTCTACTAATTATTCTGTAATCTGAAATCAACAGCTGTAGTTCATTTCACAATGAATAAAATTTATGCAAATGGGGTATGGAGATGTACCTCTTTCATTTTAACCTAAGAAGTGCTAACTGACAGTAGCCATTTCAAACGTAGGTGACTAACTGTCCTAGCTCGTCTTTACCTTTTTGCCATCTTTTTGGTCTTAGACACACAAAATTATTCAAAGTACCACTGAAATAGCATGAAATTTTGTTAGCTACCCACCTCTCCAACAGAAAGTGAGTTTAAAATCTTTGTGCTTCTCATTTTACATCTCAGGCAATTAAGCATATTTAATTTCTACAAAATAAATTAAAAAAAAGGTAACTTTCTGAAGTGTTCCAGGGGCCCAAAGAAATGGTATATAAGTGTGTGTGTATATATATATAATATATATATACCTATAAGAGGTAGCTGAAACATAAGCATAAGTAGCATGTGGAATAAAACGAGCTTAGGGAAGTCTAAATAGAGAAGAACCAAAATCAGTAAATTTAGAAACTTTTAAGGAAATTTTAATAAAGGCTCTATCACTCAGATTAATTTGTTAATGAACGATGTTGATTCCAAATTCAGGTAGAATTTGGGAGAAGAAACTTCACCATATTTAGTTACCAGAACCAATTCAGGCCACTGCTGAGATGTAACTTACTATATTCTGATGAATAAAACAGAAGCATAAGAACATGAGTCCTACAGGGCTTTCAGGTATGTGCTAACAGTAAAATTCAGTCCCATAACTAAGAAAATACAACTATAAGTAGGTTTTTTGTTCTTTAGGGCTGGGTTTTGTTTTGGGTTTTTTTGTGAGGTTTTTTTTTTTAATTGGGTTTTCTGCTGAGTTTTTTAATCCACTTTCTCACTTATGCATCTTTCCTAGCATTAATCCTCTTTCACCAGATGCAAGGATTTGGAGAATACACTCTTCACTAATCATGCCCTGAAGTTTTGCTAATTCTTACTTTTTTCCTGATGCCTTCTACCCAAATTTTCCATCATCACAAGAGATGGCTGGCAAATGAAAAAAAAAAAAAAAATCATTTGTCCAGTATACATGAATAAATTAACACTACAGATTTTTAAAGCAGAATCAAGCAAAATACACTTTACTGTGAGAGTGAAAGTTATGAGTGCTCCAGCTAAACCAACTGGTCAAATAGCAGCCATCACTTGTACCTTCCCTTCTCTATCAGAAGTCACAACAGCAGTGCTGCTCAGTGTGGAAATTCACCTGCTCTACAGTATAAGCATCTGTCTAGCCACATGCAGTTAAAAACATTTCCGATGAAAAGCAAACCTCTTCTTTTATCTAATCTTTTATGTTGTTATGAAAGCCTCAAGTCACATGCTTATGTCTTAATTGTAAGAAGCTAACTGGTTTTAAGGTAGATGACTCCTGTCATTTATTTTTTTTTTTTTTTAAATCTCATGCAAGAGTCTCAACTAGTATGAAAGATAAAATGCTTATCTGATTTTTCAGTACATTCCTCCAATCTAGTCAGCCATGATTTCAGCCCAAATCCTCAAGCCATTCTGTAACCCTCTGGAACACTGTTCTTTTCTGCACTGATTAGGTTTGTATGGATATAACCAGTTGGGAAACAGCAGTTTTTCCACTACCACTGGCTCTCCCACTTTAAAGATAAAAACTTCACCTGCCATTGAGCATCTCTTTTGCGTTCTTAGGGGAAAACTCCCGAGATTGCTAGGTAATGGGTAAAGTATGCATGAACATCATGAGATCGGGCAAATAAGTGATGTAGTTCTTTCTGGAAAGGCTATCGTTGACATAACTTCTTTATTTACTGTAATTATGATGAGGGGTGTGTTTCTTTACACAGCATCTACACTAGATAGGCTCTGACATTAAAAAAAAAAAAAAATCCTTAGACTAAGCAGTGCATTAAGTGGGGTGGAGTGGAGGGAAGGAAAAAACCTGAATATTTATGACCAAGACATTCATATCAAAAAGTGACAGAAACTAGAGATTTTTGTACTTCAACCATTTCTACAATTCACATGATGAGGAGGGGAGAGTGTAATACTATAATATTGTGCAAACAGCATTGCTTAAACACCTAAGAATCTTTTATACCAATCCAAATCGCAGAACAATCTCTTTTCCCAAATATAAGAACAGTCATTTTATTCTCTGCCCTTCAGAAGAAAAGTACTGACATTTCTTGACCAATCAGAACCACAGCAGAAAAACCATGAAGAACTCACCCATAAAAAGAAATTCAGAGGTGCTGTATACAAGAACTTTAAAGACAGATATGAACATATATCTTGAAAAACATGGTAGTGCCCAGCTCCTTAATGCTAGGTAAGCAAGTCCTATGGTTTTAGAGTAGCATTTTGTTACGACATTTCCTTCATTAAAAAGGTTGTTCCTGTTTTCAAGAAATGAAAAGTGAAAATACTGTAAGCACACTCCATTTTAGTAATTCTGAGAAGCCTTAAGACTGTAAAAGCTGTAATACCATAGGAAGCAAAGTCAAAAGTATACTAGTGTTATTCACCTAACCAGGTCAGTGCCCTACACAATTCCAAAACAACAGTCAACTAAAGCACAAGTGCAGATAGGAAAGCTAAGCACACACCTTAATTTTGGAGTGACTATACTCATCATTTCTAACCTTCTTGCTTTTAAAACCTACCAAAAGGTTACATCTTGCCCAGAAAGTAGCAGCCCACCACGATTGATCACTTCCCTTTTGGTCTCGCTATATAAAAACCCCAATATACAAGAGTAACACAGTAGAAAATTTCTCAGACAGTAAGACATGTAAGATCTCACTCCAGCCGTTTTTCACGTTGCCCCTTCATTTCTCAGAAGAACTGAAAAAAAAATGTTACTAAGCAAGTCTTGCTCCTATTGCAGCTTCTATTACAGATTCACAAACAAGGGAGCAAAAAACGAGCTGCTGCTCTATGTCATTGCTCTAACACAAGCTTCCTGCTAGCATTACCCAGCACAACAATGGCACACTGCAAAGCAAGGGTGAGAGGTGCACACACATTTTGTTTATTTGGGTATTTTTAAAATACTGTTTCTACGGTGTGGTGGAGCCCCACTTCATATTTTTAAGCCAGACCATGTATTGCAAGCCTACACAAATAAGAACTTAAAGGCTCTCCTTAACCATTTTGCCATTAGTGTCGAAGAACTGCCTTTGAGCCACCAAGAAAGCATACACCAGCTACCACCTCTGCACTGGTTACCTGCTGCCTTGCTGCAAGCACTCCAGAAGGGTGTTTTTTCCCTCCCCCACTACTTGAGCTCTCAGTACCAGACAGGTGCGCAGTGTCTCTCCCTGTTTTTTCCATACTGATGAAGGAAGCTAGAAACAGCATGGTCATCAAATCTCAAGCTGAATTTGGAATCAAAATTCATCTAGCTGCCTTTGACTCTCCTGCAAATAACCCTTAAAAA
Organism: Gallinago jamesoni; assembly: GCA_025769975.1. Classification (NCBI taxonomy): domain Eukaryota; kingdom Metazoa; phylum Chordata; class Aves; order Charadriiformes; family Scolopacidae; genus Gallinago; species Gallinago jamesoni. The sequence continues at coordinate 14,496,890 of JAOQGH010000019.1, forward strand.
TGCCTGACATTTTTGTGGGCTGTAAACTGCAAACAGCATCCTGAGATGCTTGCCCTGCATGCAATGCATTATGATCTGCCATCAAATGGAATCAAATACAACCTGGTTTAAAGTCAGGCAAGCAGAGTAAGAAAAGTAATACTGTTCAGATCTTGTAAAGTTAAATGAAACTTCTCTTTTATTTTTACTTATGTAACACAAGGAAATCATGGACAATGGAGGCAAAAAAAAAAAAAAAGGAAAAGGGTATGTTTGCAGTGGCCAATTTTGTGAAACTCACTCTGAGAGAAAAGACAGTTTTCTCAGCCACTTTATTCATGTCTCATGCTGTAGCTATAGGTCTCAACATTTACAAAACAGAGAGAATAGGTTGCACAAGAAAAGCTGCTAAATCAAAGCAGTATCTCGTAATGCACATTTATGAATAACAAATGAAAGTACTGATGTTGGACATACGTACATTTCATTTAATTAATGAGTGCAGTATCAGAAAGTGAAGACTGCTACCCTCAAAAAGGATGAAATGAAGACATACAGACACGAACAGCACCTGACCATAAGCACTTGGCTCCCTTGTGTCTCTCCAAAGCTTCAGTAAGCAAACAAGCTCTGTTCCTAACAGCAATCACAGGCTCAGAGGTACAGCAATCCAAGAAAATCCAGGGATCCCTTGAGGGAAGGACATTTAAAGGAGACTGACTACACATAAGGCACTGGGAGACACAGCTCTGAACTAGGCATGTTCTAAACTACTTAGGCCTTCACAACACAAAGGCAACAGCCGAAACTCCAAGAAAGTAAGAGGTGTTGGTCACCCAACAGGATAAGGCAATTCAGTTACAAAACTGAGCAAAGAACTCAGCAGCGAACCAAGTGTGGATTACACAAGCCTTTTACAATGCCCAGAGCTTTGGGAGGTATATTAGCTTCTGTAATTCAGCTTGGAATACCTGTAAAAAAGTCAGAAATTAAGATGAATTAAGCTAAAAGCATATAACTCTTGTATTGTGGTTACATACACAACCATAACAGGACTCAATGAAAGAATTCCTACAAAATGCAGTAACCTGGTCAATAACTCCAGTTGTCCTTTCTGGCCTTAAGAAGTTACAGACTTGATTTCAGTAGTCTAATTAAACCAATCTGCCTCATCCCATTGCTAATTCCTTCCAGATGACTGCAGTGGGAGTTGCACTGGTGGCAAGTCTGTCCTCCTTTTTCCTTTTCTGTTCTATTTTGAGCAGGTAATGTAACACGAGGCCAAAACCTGAGTACTCTGAACCCAAATTATTAATTGCAATTTAGTGATCAACAGAAGACACAATATATGACCTTAAGCAGACAAAACCAATGAGTCTAACCTGTATCTGCACAGTTTTTTTTCTTACTATGCCCAACAATATTTGTAGTGGGCACAATTTTTCCAGAGTTGATCTGGAGCAAATTTGAGCAAACTGATTTTCTTAAGAAAATTATCGTCCCAAAAGATTTACCTGAATCTTCTTAAAAGATGAGGTACAGCCAGGCTGAGTGGCCCAGAAGTTTAAAAAAAAAAACCTAAACAAACGAAACCCCAACAACCCAGAAACAGCAAACTACAGACTTTACGTTATCATCTTTCACCATGCTAATCTTGCACATAAGAGTTCACACACACTTAAAATGCACCATCATATGTCTTTCATAAACATTATTATATATCATTTTTAAAGACAGAGCACCAAGAAGCTCCAAAGAGTAAAATCACGGCAAAAATACGTAAAAGAACAACACAGTGTCTTCTGCAAAAACACGGGCAACTCTCAAACTACAGCAGCAGAGAAAAGACCAAAAATAAGCAAGCAGAGAAAAGTACACCAGCTCTACAAGCAGCACAGCATTCCCCGAGCCTTACTGCAAAAAAGCCAGGAAGAACCAGGAGCAAAGCAGCACTAACAGGGCTAGCACCCTCCCCTCATCTATTATTAGTTCCAAAATACTTAATAACAGCACTAGCCTGTTGCATGAAAAGAGCATATTTAGTATACCATCCACAGGTATGGACTAGTGAAGGTCTGACTTTTATGCTGTCATGTTCATCAAGCTATCACTAATAAGAACCTGTTTAAAACAAGGCAATACCAATATAATTTCAGATGTTTGTAATAAAGAGGCCATTGTAACTAGAAGCATATGGCTGAGGCACTGTTTATGGTGATTCTCTACTTTGCCCAAACCAGGTTTTTCACATTAATCAACATAAAGTTCGGTTGTCCAGAGAAACGACAAAACTAGAATATTCTTTTAAGTTACTGAAAACATGAGCCCTGTGGAAAACTGTGATGCACTCATCTCGGTGAATCAAAACAATGTATTATTAGTACAGAATTGGGGTAACAATTTAAAATATTTGAACTAATTGCTCATACAACTATTCTAAGAGCTGGAAAAACAAACATGAATTGTGTTCAGTGTCAATCAAGTTATCATCTAGCTTGGTTAATGTCTTGCTGAGACTTTTTAACTTTTTACTTTTGTTTTCTCTTTAAAATGAAATAAACACCCAGGATAGCTAGCTATATGATTACTGATCGGTCAACTGTAATTTGACTGACAAAAAAAAACCACCCTCACTTTTTTGATGAGAGGTTCACAACTACATTTGAAGCAGTTTCTTAATCAACTACAACCACTACAACAGTGATTTTTTTTTTTTTTAAGCAAGGACTACCTACAAGCACGGTGCAAAACATCTTTTTTTTCGTTGCATTAAGAATTTGTTCTGCATCTTACCTGAGAGTCTCTTTTACAATATGATACACATGGAGTACACTGCTATTACTACAAGACTCATGGAATCAGTAGCTGGCTGAAAACAGCTCATGACAAAAACCAGTACCATCATAAAAGTCGTCTATCAAACTCCAAGTAAAAGATTTCAAACAGACCATACCTAAAAATTACCACTCCAGCATTTAAATTTTGTGTATTGTTTTTTCACATCAAACCCTTTAGTATGTTACATAAAACATAAAAAAGTTACTAAACCCATTCATTAAAATCCTGATTCTGTAAGTTTCATAAACAGATAACACTGCTTACAGTAATAATTGTGTCATGTGTTTGAACCATTAAGGCCTTTGTCCCACATTTTGTTAATAAAAGTTTAATTTGTCTCATTTTTAAAGACAGTGTTTCACTAAAGCAATCATGTCCATTTGGAGGCAGGGTGGGAGGAGACGTAAGCACCTGTTTCTTTAAACTGAAATAAAACAAACTTGAGGATTTTTCCCAGGAACTAAAATACACTTGTAAATATGAATGCCAAGATAACCTTCAGCCCACTGTAAAACTGTTTAATAAAAAAATTCTAAACACAGATCACACTGGGAGAAGAAAGATTTAGAGGTGGAATTGCTGACAGAACCTCTTACAAAGCTTGAAAACGTTACTGATCCTGCTAATATTTGTATTTTATATTTCACAGCCTACTTTCATCTCATCAATTCTGTCATCTCCCTGCCTACTTTCTCAGAAAATGGATCTATTCAGGATAGCAACAGTCCTGGATCTCCTAAGGCACAACATTTATACTCCAAGCATCAACTTTATTCCCTCCCCCAGACCAGTATCTTCTGCCCCAGGGAAGATCATTGCTTCTAGTAGGACGGTTTGTTTTCTGTATTTCACCCAGCTCTTCGGGAGAGTCTAACCCTTAACTGAGCCCTCACCACGGCAAGATGGACTACGCATCTGGGTAGGGAACAAGTTCCTATTTGTCCGAGACAAAACTGCTCAGAGTTATTGTTGCTTCTTCCTTCTTCTTATCGCTCCCATACATCTGAGAGCACTGGAGGGCGTCAGGAGCAATTTAACAAGTAAAGGGGAGACGACTGCCTTCCGGACAGCAAGCGGCTCACGGCAAGCACCGCGTCCAGGCCGGCCTTAGGGACAGGCGCCATGGGATGGAGGCAGGACGAGCCGCCACCACCGCGGTGCTCCCCTGAGGCGCAGGGCCCGACCCGCCGGCGGGAGCCCCGGCGGCAAGGCCGGAGGGGCGAGTGGCCCCGCTGCGGGCCGGACGCTGCAAACAGCGTCTGCCACAGCGGCCTCCTCCGAAAACAAGCCCAGAAGCGGCCGAGGCAGCTCTGCCCACACGCAGGGGCTCTCCCCTCGGCTCCGGCCGAGGCAGGCCACCCCTGTGGCCCCGGCACAGTACGGCAGCAGGGGCTGAGGAGAGGCTTCCACCTACGGGCAGCTCCGCTCACTACAGGCCGCCGGGCAGCCCACCGGCGCCGGGCACCGGCATCCCGCTCCCTCTTCGCCACCTCCCCCCACCGCCCGCCGAGCCCCCGCGGCCGCTCCGCAGCACCAGGCCGCCCGCCGCCGGCCCCACCTCCCCACCCCTCCGCCTCCCCCGCGGACCCGCAGCGGCGGGCAGGCGGCGACCCCCGCTCCGTACCTCGGCTGAGATCGAGGGGAACGTTCTCCTCGCCGCTGTCGTTGCGACCTGCGGGCGACGAGGAAAGAGAAGCGCGTTAGGCTGGCGAGGAGGAAAGAGACCGAGGAGGAGAAAGGGAGGAAGGGGACGGGAGAGGGCCAGCTGGGCAGCGGCGTGAAGCGAGAGCCGGAGGGCGGACGCAGCCTGCCGGCACCGCGGGCCGCCCGGAGCCCCTTACCTCGGATGCGGAGGTGCCTGAGCGAGCGGGCGCGGAGGCTCACCGCCATGTTTACGGCCCCGCAGTCACAACACCGGAAACCTCGCCCGCTCTCGCGAGGAGAGGCCTCCAGAGCCGCCACCGCCGCGGCCGGCGGGCCCCCGCCTTGCCTTGCCTTGCCTTGCCTTGCCTTGCCTTCCCCTCCCCTCCCCTCCCCTCCCTTCCCTCCGCCCCGTCGCCGCGGGGGTGGCTGAGATGGTGCGGGGCGGAGCGGGAGGCTGAGCGGCTGTTGTTCGGCCGCCGTCGCACTCCGGTGGCTCCGAGGCGGGGTCTCCTCGGCCTCCCCGGGGCGGTGGCCAGACTGGGTCAGGCTTCCCTCGGGTGGGGTCGGGCGGGTTGGCGTGAGTCTTTGACACCCGGCCGCCTGCCCGGTTCCCCCCTCCGGCCGCGGGGAAGCGTGAGTGGAAGAGAAGCACCGGCCTCCCGTCTCTTCAGGAGCCGAGGGCTGCGGCCCGGTGCTCGCTGCCGGGCTTCTCCTCAGGCGGCTCGGCCCCGGGAGGCCGGAGCTGAGGGGAAAGGGAGGGCGGCGGAGGGGGAGAAATGCCTCATTTTCCTCAAAAATCGTCCCTGCTGAGAGCTGGCGGCCTACATCGCTGCTCCGTCACCACATCAGAAGATTTTGGCCTGTCAAGTGAAATGTCTTTTTTTTTTTTTTTTTTTTTAAAGCTCTAGTAGCCTTGTGACGAGGTGGCAATTCACATGGATGTGGTATGACTGTTGGCTTTGTCACCGGATGTTTTCTGCACTCTGCTTTTTAATGTGTGAAGTAATTAAAAACAGGAAAAAATACTTTTTTGTTGCTTTCTTCACAGTGGGTTGCTCTGCATCTCAAGAGCTGATCCATTTACTACCTTGATATTTGTTAAACTTAATAATATGTATATGAAAAAATAAATTTCAAAGCCCCATTACAAGAAGTAGTGTACTTACATACTTGCTCTTGTTCCATTCAGGCAAAAGTTTAAATAATCAGACAACACCTTAAAGTCACTTCTTGACACTTCAGATAGCTGTAGACAAGGCAACTTTTTGCATCCAGTCTTCCCAAGTTCTCAGGAACAAAACCAGCAAATAGTAATGGAACTGAAGTATAAAAGTAGCCAGCCGTATAAAAGCAGCTTCACAAGCTCAGGTAATTGTTCTCCTGTTTTGTAGTCAATAATTTTCCACTCCTGAGTTTTTCTTCCTCTCTCCCGAGGTCTTTCAGTTCAGATCCTGCGTTACTCATAAATACCTGGTTTTATTAAGATGAACATTAAGTTTCATCCCAAAAATTGTAAATTAGTTTTTACAAGGCTTGATATACTTCTGAAACATTAATACTGATTAAGGAGATGATTAGTTATTTGTAAAGCCAGTGTAGAAAAGCTTTCTGGCATATCAGTTCATGACATGCATGTAAAAATCTTGGTTTGATAGGATTATGTTAACTATGTTTAAAACGTGATTTTCAACAACTTTCCTATTTTGATTTTTGCTTGTTAAATATGAAGCTGTTGCAGAGTGATTGACTTCACTAGTTACAGTGAAGCAGCGAAATATTTATTAAGGTGAAACAGTGATTTAACAAAATCAGCAATAAGTGCAATAAAACCAGTAGTAAATGCAATACTGTTTTACAAGATTCCGTGTCAGGGTACACCCTATTATTTACTGCAGAGAGGACAGGACAGGTCAGACAAGCTGTCAGGGAGACCCTCTCGTTGAGCCACGAGGTTCAGAAAGGACCCCCTTGCTTTCTAAACTCCTTCTCAGAGAGGACTCTAGGTGCAGCTGGATCCAATCCTAGTCCCAGACTTGGTCAACGGTTTATGTCTAAAGGATTATATATGCACAATCAACCCTTTATGTTACTTAGCTAAGATTTCAAAGTTTAGCACACTATTAGTCACTTACTGAGAATCTGTTGTGGAAAGGAATCTCTCAGCCTCGAGGAGTAGAACCTTAAGTGAGTGTCCTCACAAAAGGGGAGCTCCTGGCCTGCAGCCGCTGCCATACAGGAGAGCTCAAAGGGCTCTCGGGCTGTCCACTATTTATACAGTAAGATAATTTATCTATAATCATATTCACATGGGAACAAAATGTCTAGGTCCCCACTCCAGACTTTGTTTAGACTACTCTGCCAGCCACCTCCCAGATGGGGGATACATCCAGATACAAGTTATCACAGCTGCTGTTATCATGGCCAAGGTGGCCAAGGCCTGAGCAGGAGTCGGGAGGGGGAAGAGGAAACAGGGAGAGCACACCACCACACTAGCTAATGTTCTTGAAGAACCCCAGATTCTCAAAATCAAAATGCCTAAACAATAACATCTCATTCATTCATAACATAGGACCATGTGTATCAAACTTCCTTAAATAGTTTCATCAATATGCCTCAGGGCTGCCTTTTAAAATTTAGTGCCCAGGGAGTCCAAGATTTCCCAAAATCTCCAAATTAACTGCTGCTTGTGGTAGTAATATTGTATCCTGTTCCCTACAAATTCTGTTGGGACTAACTACTTTCATATAAATTTTGAAGCACCTCTAAGCATTGGCTGACTATTAAATGTCTGGATTGGATTTGAACTGTAATCTGCATGTAAAATGCTTTGGACCCTCGTGCTGAGTGCTAGTGTCATGCAACGCTTTTTCCTTCCCTTATAGATACAAAGTTAGAGAAACACAATATATTTTAAAAGATTGAGAACATCTTCTTCCAACAAGGGAGAATAAGAAAAAAAGAAGTGCTCAGAACTCCTGGGTAGTCTTTTGCAGCCTGACACTGCAAAATAAAATATTAATAAAATATTTCACTTAACTTGCTGGGCTCCAGTTTTCTCTTTCTTTTTTATTTTTTTAACCCCCTAATTATATGTGAATTATGCAGACAAAATTGAGGTTGTCTCTGATAATGATACAAAAAATAATGCCATAATGTCAGTTATAACAGGTAATCCACAATACTACGTTGAAGGTAGTTTGGGGTATAATTAATATTTGCCACAAATGGAAAAAAAAATAACAAACCAAGTTTATTTTAAGTTTTGTTACAGTGGATTTTTAAGTTTTTGTTACAGTGAAGTGGAAAATAGCAAGTATTCCTTAGCCTTTACTACCACATAGGTATGAGGGAGCTTCCCACAAAAAACCCCAAACATGCTGCAAAGCGAGTCTGTGCCTTAGAATGTCATTGCCATCACTGGTGTGAGAAATCATCAGCCCGTGACAGTAAAGGACATTTTGGGATTTATTTTTGGAGCTTTTCCCATTTTCTGTTCTCCTATTAAAGGTGTGAAGCAATCACAAAAATTTAAAAAAAAAATCATAAAGCTTCCTTAGCTATGAAATTTTCTACACATTTTCATTGGCCACTGTTGCTCCTGAGTATGCAGGAGGGGAAAAATGTGAAGAGGGAGGAAACAAACAAACAAACAAAAGCTATTTTGGATAATTGGAGGGGAGAAATTAACACTATTGAGAAAATGAATTTCCCTACTGGTTTGATGGCTTGTCTGTGTCACAAATTACAATTGATCCAGCGTGAGGCAGCCTCTTCAATTTATTATTTTTGTCTTTCAGTGTCTAAGTCACTATAAATCAAATTATTATAAATCAAAATAAAGAAAACATGTTTTAATGGCAAAGTGGGGAATCAGACTAGCTCAATTCTATTTCTTGGCTTGTGATTTTATGAACATAACTTCTTTATATAGATAAGTAAATCTCCTAGAGCCACTTTTTAGTTTGTGATTTCATGTGAATATAACTTTTTTATATAGATAAATAAATCTCCTAAAGCCGGGGACACAGTGTGAAAGCGGGGTTTCCTGTGAGCTGCTGGCGTACTTCCTTTCCCACCTGCAGAGCACAACATACCAGAATAAAACAACAAACCTCCAGTGTCATCTGGAGGTTTGCAGAGGCACATTAATTTTGAAACTGTGTTAAAATGTTTCTACATGTTCAGTGGTGGGTAGAGGCTTCTACGCCTAGAGCTACATTTTTGCTTTTAGGTGCAAAAGACTCATGGGGAAACTACTTTGTGCCATCCTTTTCGAAACAGAAGATTGTCCCTTTTGCCCCCTCACATCAGGGATTTTGCCAGTGACAGCCCTTTTATATGCCAAATAGGGTTAAAGAAATAGGGTATAAAGAAACCATCACTGGTTGAATGAAGTATCTCAGAAGCTGGTCAGTGGCCAAACACGATGGATAAACTGGTCTGCACCAAAGGTGACTGAAACAAAATTTGGAAAAACAGATGTTGATTTGCCCATTTGATATTGCAAGAATCACCTGGGTTTTGTTACGTAAAAGAAATCTCAGTCTGTGAAAATGTCTGGCTTAGCAGCAGCTCAGAGTGAGGTCAAGAAGAGGTGCTGGTAAGCGTTTGTCTTAGAAGTTCTGCAGTTCAAGACAATCAGATCCTTGTCATCCACACATTTTTAGCAGCTGGACAAAGGTGTAATACCGAATTAAGATCCTGGCAGCTCCCTGGTGCCTGCAGTCACTCTGCAGTAACACACAGGTGCTGGAGCAGACCTGCAGAAAGCCTGGCCTGTGGACAGCCAGGCACAGATATTCTCCGACCTCCGAGTGCCACGCAGGGGGTGCAGAGTGGTCGGAGCCCGCAGGCAGCACCTCCGTCCAGGGGGACACAGTCAGGGACACGCTGGGGGAGGATGCAGCTGCAGCCCCAGGCGTGTGTGCCTGGTGCACCACGGAGGGCACGAGGATCTGCGAAGGAGAGGGTTCTGCTGCAAGATTAAAAAAAGGCTGAGACTTCAGAGGATGTGGGAAAGGAAACAAGGGGAAAAAGGTGACACTACTTGCTGCAGCTTAGTCTACATAAATAAAGTCTTCTATGGAGTTGTTCCTGAGATTTGTGTTCTGTGTCTCTATAATACAGCAATGAGCAGAAATAGGAAAGGTCCTTCTTCCTGTGTATAAAATCAGCTGCCTCCTGAAAATGGCGTCTCTTTACCCTGGGACCTTGCCGGAACACCTGAGAAAATGTGAATGCGTCCCCAACTTGGTTGCAAACCTAGCAGAACTTGGGACATCAGGAAGGACAGACGTCTTGAAACACAATGTGAAAGCATGGATATTGCGTTTTACACGCACCGGCTCCCTTGGGAATCCATCTGGCTCCCTGCGTTGCTTGGGGAAGGCACTGGTGACATGGAGATCCTGTAAATATATGATGGGCCACCTCTGGACAGACTTGCATTGGTCCTGAGCCAAAACTGTTTGCTTCAGACAATGTGACAGCACAGACCATCAAGGTGCCGTGCCCGGGGACGTTCGCTCCCTGGCACTGTTTTAAGTGACTAGTATGGATGCAGCTGTAGTGTGTGGGCTCCATACGGTGACAGACTGGGACAGCACAGAGAGTAAACCAAGCACAGAGGACCCGAGTGTGTAGCCACTAGGTCTAGGTGAATGCTAGGATGCTAAATACTTATTGTTGGACTTCTGAGCCACGTGTTGCTTTTTCGATTCGTCCCTTTTGGTTTCGCGTTCACCAGGCAGCTTGGAGAAAAAGCAAGGGGCAATTTGCAGTTTGCTCCCCGGGAAGGCTGTTCCCAGTGGATTTGCTTTTTGGGGTGTGAATGCTCTCCTGGCTCCTCATTTATTCCTGATACATTCCTTTTCAAATATAACCCAATAGGTGTCTTCCTACATATGTTGTTATGGAAAACGAGTTCTATAGATAATATTTTAAGTATCAATAATAACATTTGCAAAAGGAACATGATTTGGCTAAAGGAAAAACAATTCCTAACAAAATTCTCAGTTCAGTCAATACTTTTTTTCCTGGAATTTGTCTGATTTTGGAAAACAACATAATTTAAATTAATTCACTAATATAATACCCTTAAATCCAGCTAGAAATAAAAACTATTAATAAAAAATTTAATTGTTTGCAACTGGGTAAGATGTTAGTATTTCTTCAGGATCCAGTAATGGAAGAAATTTTAAAAGAAACATAACAGCACATAGCAGAAACTTAAGCAAGAGTAGCAATAAGTAGCATACTAGGACAACAACTCGCTGCAAAATTACAGAATGTCAAGTGAGGCAACAAGTATTCCTGATTAATTGGACAGGTTGCTAACTAGATTGCTAATTAGTGCAGCCTTACATTTAGGCACCCATTCATGCAAGATTTTTCACAGCATTCTTCGCTGCATAATCCTACTGAAGCTGTGAAAAGCAACAGGTGTTGAGTTTGGGTATGGTTGGCATATTAATTAGACCTGAGGAAAAAAAAAAATTGAAAACCGCATGGTTCTTAAGTGTTTCAGTCCAATTAAACTCCAGTAACTGGGCTGAAGCTGTACATAAGGGTAATTTATCATCTAATTCAAAATCTATATGGCATCAGAAACTACTAAGTATTTTTTTAAAAAAACTGAAGAAGCCCATTAACATTTTCTTTGGGCACTGGCTGAAAAAGGCTAGCAAACACTTTAATATGGGTGCTGTTACAGATCATGGTATTTATACGGAAAAACTTGCGTATCTGAGATGCTCGGCAGGGAGTGGATATAGTTAGAACAGGCTTCAGCCTCCTGCACAGCAAGCACCTTGCTATAAACATTCCTGGCAGTATGGAAAGGAGCAGAAAAAGGGATGGGATAGAAAAGTTATATTTTCTTTTTTCTTTTTCTTTTTTAATTTAATTTAAGTTGGCAGTAGTAAGATAAACTTATATATAGCATCCTAACTTAAGTACTGACAAAACTCCCGCAAATATTGAGGGCAGAAGGTAGGTGTGTTTGGTCTTTTTTAGAATGGTATAAAGAGTGTAGAATGCAGAATACAAGAATTGTAAGAATTCTCAGTGGTTAGTGAGTCATGAAACCTCTGCTGGTGTCACCCACAGAGTTCAGAATCTTGCACAAAAAAATGAGCATTTGAACAAAGCAGCTTTTAAAGATGGGATGAAAATGAAAGTGCCAGGGGTAGGAATGCAGAAGTAGGGGAAGCATCTAAAAGGATGAAAAGAGAAAGGAACAAGGAAGCAGAAAAGCAAAGAACAGAACACCATGGTCAGAGGATCAAGGGAAAGAGAAATAATTACAGGGAACAGGAAGTAAATGAGAAAACCAAGTAGGGGAGTACAGCGAATGTCTCAGGCAGTGAAAGGAGTCAATGACAACAAAATAAGGATTTTTTGGATCTATACAGAAGAAACTGGGCTTACCTGCATGAGTTGGAAGGCATGTGATGGTGTCGTCCAGGGCAGGAGAACATGACAGAAGCTGAGATGCAGGAGAGGGAAAGGGAGCTTGGCAGAGTGTCCCTTCTGTCAGCAGAAAAAGGGGATGGGAGCCCCGGGTTCTGTGTCTGTGTTTTGTGTACATTTTCCACCTGAAGTGCAACCCACACGCAAGTGAAGGAGCAGGTAGCTTTTCCTGCTAAGAACTTGAAAATCAGGAATCAGGCCAAAAAAAGAATTAAAAGGCAGGGGGAAAAAAGCCGGTGCTTACTTTTTTGTTGTTTTTCTGTCTCATGATACTTGAGCTGTAGGATTTAGCGATATTACTGAAGAAATGCAAATCATATAATGTTTCTTAAAACCATTGGTATCCACCTAATTCACTTTTCATTCACTTTTGTGTGGACATTTTGCATACTTCCTTTCTGACTAACAGTGAACGTTTTAAGTTTAAATGGTATTTAGGTGTCTGTGTTGTTAAGAAAAAAAATAAACATACAGTTTCCCATATTCTCTTCAACAATGTGCACAATACAAAATGCCCTGAGCAAGGAACTCTATACATTTAATAAGTTAATCCTCTCTGCCAAAGTGCTTTAGAAGGAGGCAAATAGAGGTAATTTGAGAAATGCTACATATATTCAGGAGCCAGGTAGCTAGTAAAACACAGAGAAGAAAGGCTTTGTGAGATCATTGTAATTTTGCTCCACCCAGGCAAAGAAGAGGACCTGAGGCTACCATGCTGCTGCTCTGTGCAAGGCTGGGACATGTTGTGGTGGCATTCTGCAGCACCACAGTGAGCCCGAGTGGCACCAAGATGTCTTCCAGCTGGTTAGGGTTCTAGAAACTGCTTAGGATAACCCTTCAGCTGCTCTACTGCCTTGTTTCCTAGCCAGACAAAGTAGTTGAGGTAGAGGACTGGGAGGGCCATGCTGCTGTCCTGTGTGAACAGCTTCTGATCAACAAGTTAATTATTTCAGATCGGGCTTGGGTGTCTCAGCCTGGCATATCCCCAGACCACCTACACGCAAGGGTTTAATTCTGGCAAAAGCTGTAGACCTGACTCAAAATTCTGCCAACAAGCTTGCTGTCGACATGGGAGCTGGGAGACAGCAAATGATGTAAGTGGAGATAATAATGTAGACTGTTCAATTCTAGAATTTTTCCCCAGTTTTTATTAAGTTTCAGGATATAGTTTAAACTATTATTCAAATTAAATTGTGATCACTATTCCCTATCTGATCCCTTTTCATTACTGAAAACATGGTGTATTTAAAATATACATTTTGGATGCTAATACTTTTTAAACACAAGGCATTTTCTTTCATCTCTTTGTGCCTAACCACAAGTAGAGGCAAAGAAGAGAAAGGGAAAATAGTTAGTCCTAACCTAGGAAAGTACTAAAAATATAATTAATCTAGCTCTAGCAGTTTGGCTTTATATCCAGGGTTAATGGATATGTGCCACAAATTGTCCTCTGTTCACGCTGTCCTTTCATACATTAAAAATGGGGATAAAATATTTTCCTGTTTTGCAAGATAAACCCATTATTATTCACGGGAATCTGAGATATCATTGTGATGAATGTTATGGGAAACTAATAATTCTGGGTGCAGCAGAGGCTTGGGAAGATTTGCACTAAATAAAGGAGTGGCCAGAAACCGAATGAGCAGGGCTGAACAACCGCCTTTTCTGTTAACTCTCGTCCAGCCCATGCACTAAATGAGGCGGGGATCCTGTGGAAAAAAATACTGAGCCATCACGTAATTATAGACTGTGCACGCAGTTAAAGACGCATCCACAGAAGGAGGCAGAGCTGAGGCCGTGCAGCTAAAAGCTCGTTTCTTGGAACCTCCTCGCTCCTGGAGCTGTGCTGCAGAAGTCATAAGGGTCTCCTTTTTACAGGTTCATTTGTTTCCTCAGAAGTTGTCTTATTTGACACAAAATACACCCAGGGAAATGCTTGCACCTGTATCTGTCACAAAGTAATGTAGTGGTGAGGGGCCACCTAACTCACACAGCAAATCTAGGTTCCTCCACTGGTCCCCACAGCTGGGGATTATGCAACGAGATCGCACATAGAGGGGGGTTTTGTTAACACTGTGGGAGGAGCAGCCAAGGGATCTGCAATTATGTGGATGGAGAATATAAACCTCTTAGGCAGGAATGCACAGGAGAACAGCTGCATTCCTGCAGCCCGGAGCCTGCGGTAACAGCAGAGAAATGCTCTAAAGCCCCTGAATTAAAGTCCTTTGTGCCCTCCCTCCCAGTCCCGGTTTTCCTTAGCCTGTTTACTGGGACAGGGTAGAGGTACAACACAGATGGAAACCAGCTCTATTTACCTTAACCGGGGTGTTCATGCTGAAGGCTAATTTTTATGTCAATATTTTGATGTTTCTGGTGCCGAATGTTTTAGCAGCCACAGCCAAATACTCCAGGATTATAGACTGAGTTTGGAGAGGGAAAAGAGAGAACAGCTTTCTTTTTCTTTCTTTATGACTTCCAAAAGATAATAGAATAAATTACAGATCGGAACCCCTTAAAATAAAGACTTTATTAAGCTGCCTAAGTATAGATTTTCCTGTCTGGAAAATTTTCTGCTTACATTTCACTTTCTGGATAGTAATTACTGACAAATACCACATTGTAGTTGTGCTGCCTGTGAAGCAATAATAAAATAGATTTTCACTGTCAACTGCTCAGTGTGATTTTCAGAAGCTATTGTACAGCTACTGTTGCTCTACTTTGGAAGAAGATGGTGTACCCACATTTCTTGTTAGAAAGCACACTTTTATTCAGAAAAAAGAAAGAAAATGCATCCAGTGAATAGCATCGGCAAAAAAAAAAAATACACAATACCAGTAATTTTTCATTGTGTAGTACCTTATAAATACATTTCAACATCCTGTAACAATCACATTATATTTGATCTGTGCAAACAATGCACAGATTTTTAGCTTAAAGTATTGTATGACTATTTGTTTTGATGATTTAATGTATCATAAGACCAATTCAGTCAGTATAATCAGTAAGGAAATACAGTACCTACAACACATCAAGGCTAAGAACATGGAAAAGCTTTTCAAATATATGACTGAAAAATCTCAGAAAGAATAAAATTAACTTATTTTTCAGGGGCAAAAAATAGGTTTGTGTTCTGCTGAAGTCCTTTAATACAAGATAAACTATATTGAACAGGAAGGCTCCTTTGTTGGTTTTACGGCAACACATGAAGTTCTTCTGTTGTTTAAAGCAAAAACAAGACTGGGCATATATGTCAGAATTTAACATAAACTCTTTCACATAATTAACTGTGTAAAGCATAAAACTATATACCCTCTTTTTAGCTGACAAGTCGTTGTGTATTTCTAAATATCTATGTTCCCTCTCGGTTCTTTGGCATATCACTAACTTGATGCAGGTACCCTCTTGGGTGCCCCTGAAAAATAAATAAACCATCATCAGCTCTGTAGCCAATAACCAGACACATTTATTGTGCTTAATATATGAGGTCATGGTTTAAATTTCAGCGCTGGTGCTGATGTCTACACATAAAATTGGTATTTGTATGCCTGGATGCTGGCTGAAAAGCAAATACAGAACAGGAAACTCAAGTTTGCATATAACTTTTCAGATTATTATCAATGATTTTAAATACAGTATAAAATAGCTTATAGGCTATTATCTCTACAGTTAATTTTATGTTTCATATCCCCATAGCATTATACCTCCTTAGAGATTTACTGTATTCTGAACTATCAATAAAAGGCACACATGTAAGATGAAATCTCGGCTCCACTGAAGGGAAAATCAAAACTCACTGACTTCAACAGAGCCTTTTTTTTTTTTTTTATGTTTATAAGCTGAACTTGCTAGCTTGCTATATTGCTCCGATTTGTACAGTGTACCTCACTTCTCTTGAGCATTGTAGGAGACTTGATCATCAAGAGGAGTTGTTTACACTGATCCAGCCACATTGCTTGCTGCAGGTTTTTGATTATCTTGCACAACAGCAAAAGCATCACATTACAAATAGATGTTCCATATTCTGCACATGCTCACCCTCTTTACTGGGAGCTTATTTTTGATTTCCAGTGAGTTCTGATATATAAGTGCAAAGTGATATTTATTATTTTGATTCATCCATGCATTTTACTACTTTATCATTCAGAGAACAGGATGACCAATGATCTTTAGGAGTAAGTGTTGTTTCTTCAGTGGATAAGCATGGAAATGTTTACTTTCTATACTCTCATTTAGCCAAGTCTAGTGTAAAATATAGTACTTAAAAGAAAAAGATACAATCAAAATGGTGTGATATCAATACATACGTATTTAGTTTAGAAGTTATTTCCAACCAGTTTTTCATCAGTTTATAGGTCCATTTTAATGCCTAAATTACTACAGCGGCAACAACAATATATCTCCAAGATAAACAGAAATTAAATCTTAACCTAAATGTTCTGAATATATTTTAAGCAACACTACACTATAAAGTAGACTTTTCTACAGTTTATATCTCAGTGATGTAGGAAACACATATAACATTGTTACTTTTACTATTAATATTAGTCAAAAAGTACTTGAAAAAAGGACGAATACGTTTTAGAGAATGGTATTCTATCATTAGCACAACGTAGAAAAAGAAACTTCAGCAGTAATGGCACATGGCTGTACATGTCAGTGTAGCTAACGCTATTGCAGTTGGAATGGTGGGTCAGCAATGTATTGTCTTCTCTGGTGCCCACTTTTGATTTCCTGTTTTCACAACAGGATGTTATCACCAAAGGAAGCATTTCTTTTCAGGATACTGTCCTCCCCAGAGTGGCAGTCCCTGGTGTTTAATAGACCAGAACCAGAGTAAAACCCTGTTCCCAGGGTTTGTTGCCCTCTGTATCCTTTATAGACCTGAACTTGCCTCTGGGTATAGCTAATTGACGAATAATTTTTACATGGACTGTCACAAATGTGGAAAAGAAGTGGAAAACGATAAACTTAACTTTAGCTCATATTCCCTGAATTTTAATTTCTCATATAAATGCCATTATGAATGTCATACAAAGCAAGGGATGAGAAAGCCCTGAAATTCTAAAAAAAGATTAATTGTACATTCAGAAGAATATAACCGATTAACTTGTGATCAGCTTTAGTGACTTCTCTTGCTTTCATAATCAGGAAGTTGGAAATAGATGTTGATCTTTAATGAAACTTGTACTTGCATGGAATTCTGCATCAGTCATTATCATAGATGCAATCTGTGATGGAAATATAATGCAAAAATATTAGTATTATGTTATACTCAAGGATAAAGTTATTGGAGGTAATTCAATCTAGTTACTTATTGTTTGAAATGTTCAACATACCATCACCAATATCATCGTAAATCTCTCCATCACTGTAAGTTAAAGCAAGAAAAATAACATATTTAAAAATTGAGACATCAGATATATATTACTATTTGCATGAGGATACAAAATAGTTCAATTGCTAATTAGGAAAGTGCAACATTTGTGGTAAGAGAACAGTATTGAACAAGATGATCAAAATATTTTCAGTGAAGGGTAGAGCTGGATACATTTCTTTCTAATATGAAAGGCTTGTTTTATTAAGAGGTTGAATTTTTTACTTAAGTTCTTAAGTAGCTATTCTAACAAACTTATAGAGATATTACCATAAAAAATGAAATACTGAATTTTTGAAATGAAAACTGGAAAAGATGATTAAAAAAATCACTATGCCTTTGAAATTTTTATTTCTTTCTGTACTTGTAATGGTTTCAGAGGGGCAGCTTTTTAAGTAATGAATTTAAGTAATGTCTATAGGAATGAATATTCCATTAATAGGAATTTTCAAAATATGTCATGTAGATACACAAACATGCCTACGGAAGCCAATGAGGCTTTTTACATATATAAGTTAAATGTGTGTATAAGTGTTTGCAGGGTTTAATTCTAAAAGTGACATATGATTTGATATTTAAGAGTATAACATAAAGCCCACTGAAGGAAGTGGAAAGGCTTTGTCTGAGGAGAACTTTGGATTAGAACCTAAATGCTGAGCTCCAAGCAACTATTTGGAGCACATTGAGCCAAATCTATTCAATCCCAATAAGACTGAAATACAAATATACCTAAAGACAAATTGGTCCATTTTAGTTAAACATTTGAAAATGGCATCGATACACTTAATCACACTAATATGCACTTCAGTAATAGATTCTAGTATCAATAATGCTTAATTTATGTAATTTTCATAGTTTAAACCTGAGTTTATGATTAAGTAATGAGGAATGGGGCCCTGGAAAATTTCTAGAGTGGCTGTATGTGACTAATTCTTCAGAAATCTAAACTCCATAAAAATAACTCAATTTGCAGGACAAGAATGACATACTAGAATAATTATGTTTCACTTGTATTTAACAGACAGTTTAGAACAAAACTGAGTATTAAAAAATTTTTTCAAAAAAGACCACTTTGTACTTACTTCTGAACTAAGTTGCTTCTCTGAACATAGCCATCTGTAAAATTGAAATATATATGTATTTAAGTTAAATTTAAATATTCATGTTATTTCTTCTGTTGTTAGCACTAGTCATACGCACTTTTTCTCTTTTATATATTTCAGACAGAAAGACACAATAGATGGATCACAATATACAATCATAGAATCATAGAATCATAGAATCATCTGGGCCGGAAGGGACCTCCAAAGGCCATCTAGTCCGACCCCCCTGC
>JAOQGH010000019.1:14517482-14571302 GCA_025769975.1 Gallinago jamesoni
CCCTGCCGCAGCTTCATACCATTTCCTCTGGTCCTGTCGTTATTCCCTTGGGAGAAGAGGCCAACCCCTGCCTCTCTGTATATGCTGTATTAATTGCTATAGATAAAATAGATTAGCAATTTGCTCTGTTGAAAGCTATAATACATTAAAAACACTGCATTTTTAAAGAAAACTTCTCTCTTATGCTAGAGCTGAAGGTTGCATAAAAAGGCATTAATTTCGTGTGATAATATTTTGCTTTAGCATCTGTTAAACTCCAGGTGATCTTAAATAGTCAAAGAATCCAATGCTGCAGATTTTCAGTCATCTGCCTGTTGTCTCAGGCCTGTTGCTAGTCAGTACCCATAGGGAAAGCTCTGTCTATTCAGGATATTCTTAGCCCGGTTGTCTTTCCTCAGATTTTATTATCTGTGATAAAGGCATGGAAATTGATTTTTTTTTTTAAAAGGTGTCATCTTTTAAAAATTCTCTTTAAGCAGAGTCAAGCAAGCCCATGAAGTTTCACTGGGAATAACTTAAAATAATTTGATTTATCTAATCTTCTCTGTTTCTACTTCTAATTTTCTCAAGTGAAATACATGAAAGCGAAATGTCTTTGCACAGTCATGGTGCATAAACACAGTGGGCTTGCAAGCCAGGTGTGCATGTGCCAGTCCTCCTCTCGCTGCAAAACATCATCTAGGTTCTTCTCATGGGCCCTAACCCCTTCATTTGTGGGAGATGCAGTCCCTGCTGATCTCATACTCTATCGAATTTACTTATCCAAAACTACACATCTAAAATTTCAGTTTCTAACTAATTTATTCATATTTATGTGGCTTCTGTAATAGGGAACAGAGCAGAGGGAAACCACATTTACTGAGCACCACCGAAAGCTGTGAACAGGTCAGATACACCGTGACAATGTAAAGGATACCTGGAGAGGACACAACTTAAATTTTCAGGTACTGAAATCCATTTGTAACCTAATGTTTAAGCAAAATCTATGAAAGTGAATTGAAGTCTGCTGTGTATTTCAAAAGGCACTTGTGTTAGACCAAGGCAATAGTAAGAAAGAATTTGAGAAGGTAAATGAGAACCAGTTCCTCGTTCCACTTTTGAAATTTCAAATCATTTCATAACAATTAAAGCAAGCGATAGCAAATATATTCCTAAAATCACCAGCCCTTGCTTTAAAAGGTGGGAAGACTTTATAATATATAATAATTTTTAATTTCATTTAACTGCTGGTAGAACCATAAAGCCATGGAAGTGCTTCATAAGTTAACAATCAAGTGGAAGAATTCACATACAAGAAAGTAACAAAAACAACTTTAATTGTTGATTTTCAGTCTATCTGGCCTTCAAAAGTTAAAAACATAGCTTCAAGATATGAGGAATTAGAGGAACGAGAGCAAATAAACAAAACTGTCATGCACCTAACTAAAGTAGGATTCAAACTGCACTAATTACTGTGAAAATTGACAGAGATTTATTCACAGGTTTTCAGGGAGGATATTTTTATTTGTTTTGGTCTTTTATGCATAGCAAAGCAGTAGCTTCTGTCACCATTTGAAAGGCTTTGAAGACAATGTGAGGAAAACAACTGACATGAACTACTTTCTACTTTATTATTAGCTTGGTCCACAAAGGGTAGTCCTGAAAGCTGCTATTTGGGAAGTGGCAAATGAGTGCAATCCATAGTTTGATGTTATGCAAGAAATTCTTCCTCACCCTGCAGGTCTGCCAGGAAGAAGGTTACACTCCATACTGTAACAGATTAGTACAGAGGGGAAAAAAAGATAGAAGGAAAGTTACTGAATCCCCTCCAGAGGCTTATGGCATTGGAAAGTCTTCTGCATAGGTGAGAGGTAAAAAGTAAAAGCAGAAGGATGCTGCCACCTTCAAATGTAGTCTTTTCCTACATAAAGTGAATTTTCATTAGGAGATTTGAGAGGTATTTTAACAGAAGAACATTAAGAAATCGAAACCAAAAGTAGACGTTCCAGACTTCTCCAAAAATGCAGAAGCTTCTGCCAATGCACGCCCTGGCCAAGGGTTTCAGAGAAACACGGAAAGTCCTCGCACGGCTCCCAGAACAAGCCGTCATGCCAACAAGGACATATGCCTTGGATCAGCTGGGAACTGGGGGAAAGAATCCTAAGCAGTTTCTGCCCAGCCTGTTGAAAAGATTAAACTCCATCTCTGGCAATCCATAGTAAAAGTATTGTTATTGATTTTCCCTTGTGTGCAATTAACGGGCAAGTGATTCCCAGAGATGCAGCAAGGATTTAACTTTAACTAGATTCTTTTTCTCACATTTGATATCTCTTGTGTATTGGAGTTTTAATTGGAGTTTTAATTGGAGTTTTAATTTTTTTTAAGGCAAGCTGCTCTTAAAACACAGTAACAATAACAGTCTACTTCTTGTCAACCACCAGGCGGGAAAAAGATGAGTATTAGGCTCTGCCTAATATAAAAGGGAAGGGGATTCTTTACATGTCCTGACTCAATCATTCTCTAATAATTTGATTTATACTGCAACTTTTAAATAAAACTTACATTTTCCTTCTTCATTCCTGCAGAGGACCTTGGTATCATCTGTACTTTCTATAATTTCGAGTGACTCCCCTGGTTTAACTTGTAAATCTTTAGGTCCCCATCTTCTCTGGGGCAAATCCTGGACGGTGGTGGTAGAGTAAAGAACTTTAATTTCACCTTCAAACTGCAAAAATGAAATAAAGATATACTGGTTTAAAACCATCAATGTAAGGCTTATGAGCATGCAGTTTTTAGTCCAACATATTCCTCTTTATTACTACATTTCTGAAAACAAGGCAAATAATTGTTTATGGCATGTGCCTACGCTCACCATTTGGACTTACAAATGCTCAGATCACAGTATTTTTACAAGTTGTAAAAATACTTTCAAAATATTAAAAGTATTTCAAAGTATTAAAAATACCTTTCAAAGGCAAAATATTGTATTATTTATAAATTAGGGAATAAAAACTAGAGGAGACACCATACAGATATTTTAATCTTTATATTTTATACAAACAAAACTTACTTACTTTGAACTTTTTTCTGAACTCTTTCTCTTCTTTTTCCATCCTTTTAAGCTTTTGTACATCTTTTTCATCTGGTTTATGTTTTCCAAGGCTTGCTGATTTTGATGAACTAAAACAAGAGGTTACAGACGAAAACAAATTTAGCAACACATTTGAGGTGTTGCAAACTTTTCTGATAATTTTAGTGAAAATGCATTTGCTTTCATGTGTATTTAGTATGTTTTTGTTTCTTTACAAAACTAATATGAATAATACAATACAGATTTTATTTCAAAATAAATAAAATGTTGGGGCTGTCTTTCCTACATTTCTCTTCTAATGAATTCTAATGTTAACATATCTATCACATAAATGAATATAGAAAATTATTTGAAGTATCTAGCGGCTAAATCAATGAGAACCAATAATAATTTAGGTAAATGACACCCATCACTTTAGACTCCCTAGGTAAGGAGCAATTTTCATGAAGTCTATGTATCTTTGGGCAGTAGGCTGAATAACATGTGTCTCACTGTGGAGGCAGCTGGAACATCTTAGCCTTTTTTACAGTAGCTGTCTTAGTCCTATGTTCCCATAGAAGACCTTGCTACGCCAGGTAATCTGCATTACATGACCCATTTCAAGATCTGTTGTTTTTTCCACATCCCTGGTACTGTTGACTTAGGCCAATAAGCATGGAAAGCTTTCATGACTTATCTGCCCTTCCTGGTGCTGTACCAGTAAAGTCTGACTCTACGTTCTGATTATTCCTCATCTCTGTAGGAGTCGTGGATCACAGTTTCACTGATGATGAATGTGTGTGTGTGTGTGAACTAACCTAGGTTTGGGTTAGGTGAGCTATGTCTTTTTCTTTGGATATACAGTTCAAAGTACTCTCTCTGATTTAATGCCTCCAGACTAGATTATTGTAGTGCACTCTGTAGCTCCACCTGAGTAGAGTTAGTGACAACAGAATGTGACATATTGCAATCATCTTCAGAGATGCATCTGTGCTCATAACACATCTGTGCTCCAGAGAGGCCCATAACTTCCTGGTCCAGGGATGAAAGTTCTCCAAGTTGAACGTCACACCTCCAGATGTATTACATACTTATAGCACAGAGCACTATCTCCTTTTCTCTTAAAATAGTACAGCAGCTGGCATCAAGTACTTACCCTAACAGTTCCCAGATTTTAATAAGAAGAGGACTGCATGCAGAGAATCTGCAATGAAGTACCTTTAGGCCATGCATTAATTTCTACCTCTTGTCCATGAGGGATTAGATTTGTTGAAATTCAAAGCATGCTTATTTATTCCATAATCTAATTATTATTTCCATAATAAAACCAGAGGCAGGGAATATTCAACTGCCATTGTTGACAGTAGGGCTAGGAGAACTGCAAAACCTACCACCACCAAATAATGCATAAATTAGTAGCAATATGCCTCTAGTAAATACGTTACAAATGTTTCACAGTGTATTACAGATTTCTAATCAGGGGAGTAATTCCTATTTTCACTTGCTTGACTTCAGGCGGTGGAGGAGGGAAGTCTGAAGAATCTACATCATCATAAACATCATTGTCTCCACAATCTGAAACAATAGTGTTCAAAAGAATGGAAAATTATTATGCAGTCCTTGAGTAGTGAATACATTGTGTTACAATCTACGGTAGCGTAGCTAAATTGGCAAGAAATGGCAGCGAGTACGGTAGTCATTTATCGTCTGTAGTAACTGTGGGTTCTCTGTTTTACACAATTTATTGTGCAAAACAAACACCAGCCAACCTTTTCAGAATAAGACTCTTTATTAATAATAATAGGCATTCACTGAGATTTTAATCTTCTTAAACTGAAGCAGGTTTTAGCACATGTTGGCTAATGCAATAGCCTTTAATCTTCATTTTAATTAGACCATTTCCCACTACGTCGCATCAAAGTATATTTTTGGAGTTCAATGTTAATGTACGTTCCAGTACTTCTATAGCACTCTGGTCAATGCAGCATTGCTTGGAAGTGGATATGAATCACATGTATGTTAGTTTTTAGGCCATCTTGTAATGCCAAAGCAGTGAAAAGAATTCTTACCCCGGAAATATACTTTGAATCACATTCGGCATATTTGTAGAGAGGAAGTAGTTGTTCAACTCATCAAATCAATGGATAGAAAAATCTCAATAGGTTATAAAACGTTTAGAACTCAGTTCTGGCAACAACCTCAAAAATTATAAGAACTTGCTTTTTATTCCGTGACTGAGATGATATTTATGACTATATGTTATCTTACAAAGATATTGCAAATGATAAAAATAACAACACATATCTCTTTTAATGTTTGAAGTCTTGCATTAAGTGTTTCTTTGCAAGTGTATCTGTTCATACTTAATGCCAAATAAAATGAACTAGTAGAAATCTCACATAGAAAAGTCATGGCTTCTTTTAAAATACATTAATTTTTTTTTTTTCTAGAGAGCTTGCAATGTATTTGTTTCTCCTTGTCTGTAGCCAAATTGGTGACAATATTTGAAGTTTGTTTGCTAGAACTGGGTAAGCAATGGGAAATCCTGTTTCCTTCCTTGGATGTATTTTTGTGACTAGCATGATACAGAGTAATGTATACAGAAAAAGGATCAGGAATCAATATGGAGGCTGAACAATAGGCTATTAATTACCTTTTCCAAACTGCTTTGTTGAAGGAGGCATGCTGAAAAAAAAAGAAAAAGAAGATGCTCATTAAGTATTCACATGAATAGTCTTTTGTGTCATTTAAATAATTTTTAAAAATTGAAACACAAGGGTTCCAGGTAACCTCCAGATATTTGGACTAAATGTGTTTGTGCCACTGAATCTCAAAGTAAACTGGTTCAGAACTGAATGAAAGAACATGGTGGTAAAAACACCAGTTGCTGATCTAACATCTAGGCAAGATGGGTAGACAGGACAATCCTTGTGTTTTCTATTTGGCATATTATTCCTAAAATTTGGGTTAATGAGATTAGATTTATCAGTTTATCTCAGCTACATGGTACTGATGAGAAAAGTACATTTAAACAGAGGATATATCAAACTTATATCACTAGGGTGGCACAAAGACAATGGATTATTTTGGGGTTATTAATTATAAAAAAAATTTGGTCTATTTTAATTACCAGACTTGTGCAACAAATACAGC
The DNA here is from genome assembly GCA_025769975.1 of Gallinago jamesoni. Lineage (NCBI taxonomy): Eukaryota > Metazoa > Chordata > Aves > Charadriiformes > Scolopacidae > Gallinago > Gallinago jamesoni. Next base: position 14,523,685 of record JAOQGH010000019.1, read on the forward strand.
TTGTTAAGAGAGTAATTATTGTTTGCAGATGAAAAGAAAGGAGGTCAGTGTTTTTGCACAAAAGTACCATTCTGAGCTGCAATTTGATGCACAATTCATTAGACTGCTGTGAGAACATGTTAGTAGCATGTGATAGGTGCTTTGTTAGAATTAGTTAATGTGCACTGGGGTTTCCTGGCAGAATCTTACAACAAATGTCCATTATCTTCTGCCCCATTGACTTTGGTTGTATTTTCTCGTACACTTTTCTTTTTGCCATCTTTGACCTTTAACCTCTTCAAGATTCCCCAGGACCAGATACCATTCTTATCTTCATCCTGCGATACAGACCTTTGGAGTATGCATGCGATTATCACAATGTAAAATGTAACATTCTTTGTAAAAGGTCCAGTTTAAATTCTCCATTGATGCATATGGTTCACATTAGTGCCAACAATGTATATATCAAAAGTGTGAGACCACTTACCTAAAAGCTAAACACTAAAATGCTAAAGTAGAAATATGTATGCTAGGTCATTTGTAGATATTGAGATATACTTGTACGTATAGATATTAATTTAGTGCCTTACTGTTTTTATGGTGTTACTCAGTGAGCTAACATTTTAATTTGGTATTTTCATTTCAAAGCTAGTTTGTCTAGTTGGGGATTTGGAGATTTTCATGACTGATTTTGCTGACATACCAAAATTAATTACAGGACAAAAGACCAAAGTCCCCTTGCTCTCCAAAAGACCAAAGAACCCTTTTTCTTAGATTCATTAATTGATCCTGATGTGTACGCACTTGTTGATCATCCTAATTATTACACCTAATTCAAAAATACTAAAAACTGAAATGAAAACACTTTGTTAAAGAAACAAATTATTTAAATGATATAAAAAACTTACTTAGTTACATCATCTTCATCATCAATCCCATCATAAATTTCTTGATCAGAAGGAGGAGGTGGGGGGAACATCTCTTTAACAGATGAAACAGTGAATTAATGCATTTATATTTAATGCTGCTGAATAGGATATTAATTACTGGCCTTTTAAGTATGTTAGATGTGTGTGCAGGTTGTGCAATATCCTTGCAAATGGAATCTTATTGTAAACTGGCATAGCTTAGTTATTAAAATGGTGATTTAGACATCCCATTTCAGAATACCATCCACAGCATTTGGGCACTGCCAATCACAAGAACATGACCACTGTAAACAAATGCGTTTACGCTGTATTCAGTGAAATTTTAAAGGGCTGATTTTAGCCCAGTCATTATGATGGCTGATGACTGTTAGATGTTTGTGTGTGACTCTGGTGATATTTGAAGTTGTCAGACCAGCACTCTCAGCAAGTGACATCTTGTGCTCATCCACAGGAGTCAGAGGCAATGCAAGGTAAGCTTCCCATTTCGGTCTCAGTTCTGACCTTTGAGCCCCACCTCCTTCAGTGCAGGGTTGGCTCAGTTTGCATGTCCAATTCTAGCCACTCGTCAGAGTGATCAGTGAAATCTGGCAGCAGCTTCACGCAGGACTGCCAGGGGATGCTTCAGCTGTGACTAGTATCTAAACTCTAAGCTGAGAAGATGAGCTGTGCTCTTGTGATCAACAGAGAATGCTACATAAATATATGTGCTACCAAAGAGGAAACTGGGTTTGAATGTGTGTTCCTGACAGTGTGAAGCTGCTGCAGTCATACTGGCTGGGACTTCAGAGTATTGCTGAACCTGAACATCCCTTTAACTCTGTCAGCCAAATGCAGCCTTAACAGGTAGTATTAATGGCTGTTTCAGAACTGGCTATTTTCTGCCCAAAACCTCTTGGTCATTTTGCCAGATATGTCTGTGCGGTTTTGTGGGATAATCTACCTTTACACACACACAAATGTGAAGTTTTTCATCTTCTGGCATGCTTCCAGTTCACAGTATCTGAAGACAAAACTTTCTTGCCCTTTCCATAGGTGGAAGGAAAGTTAATTTGGCCACTATACCTCCTTGTTTGTTGCCTGGTAGCTAAATATTTAGCATGCTTATGGATAATTACTGCATTAATTTGGAAGCTGCAGAGGCCTGAATTTGAGGGTAAGCAGTAAACAGAAACAACTCTCCCCTGAAAGTGTATGTAGAACTTACTTCCAGCTCCACTTTGACCACCACTCTGACTGAAAAAGCAAATGAGAGACATTTTAGATAAAAACAGTCATCCTTTGCAAAAAAGAAAACACCATGATCACCCATCATTTTTGCAAGTATTACTTCTAAACCTTTTGGCTTTGGCACTCCTCTGCATTTCCAGATGACCACTATAAATTCTGCACTGGAATCTCAGGCACACACTGGTGTGTTCTGTATGGGCAACAACTAAATGTGCTGGTTCTTTCTTTCTCTCTGTTTTCACCACACTCACACTGATTTCTTACAGTGAAATAGCAGCTGAATTCTCACTAATGCCAAAGAAAATGTGTCATGTAATTCATAAGGGAACTTTCTCTTAGATGAGGAGATTAACTTTTAGTAGATTCGGGTAAAGAACGAACAGATACTTCTTTTTTTTCCCCCTTGGAATGAAATCCTTACAAATCAGAAAAGAGTATTTTAAAATATCACTTACAGTAATTCAAAGGATTATAAGAGAGATCTTTAGCTGATATGAAAAAAGGTCAGTATTTTATAAGTAAAGCTGTGAAGCAAATTCTCTGTTTGCATAAATCAATGCAAATATTTCAAGCCACTGAAGGTGCACATTTTGACACAAACAGAACATTCAATCCTAATTGTTAGTATTTTTTAACAACTGTTAGCTATTTCCAATAGTGTGATTTTCAAGAAAATGCAAATCTATAGCTACAATGATTTACTATATTGAGAATATAAAATATATTTATGTATTTTATATAATATATATATAAAATATAAATATATTTAAGCTAAATGTAGCTAAAGTATAAAGTATGACTAAGGATCATGGAATAATTCATGTGGTTAAACTTGATGCCAACAGGAATATACTCTGACTAAACACTAGAGAGGGCATCCATACAATTTAGATTCATCCCCTATGAGGGGATTTTCTTGAGGTGAAATGGTAAACAAATGAATTTATTGCTCAAATAGCTTTCATTGGGCAATGCTTTAAACCTCTAATTGCATGTTTTAGCATTTCAAGGATTCCATATTAGCCTGGTGTACTAATAGTAACTGAAAAAAACCTGATAGGTTCACAGTAGCAGGGATTATTTCCAGGTCAGAGCCTTACTTAAATTTATACATCAAAACAAGATATTTGTTAAACTCTTGTATCAAGAAACCCTGAAATACAACAGCTCTAGTTACTTTTTAATTTTGAAATATTAATAATACTACTGATAATGAGATAAAATTATTTGGTCAAGAGGCTTTTTTTTTAGTATGACATTCTTACAGTGGTTTCAAAACATGTTGTTGTATGTCAGACTTTCCAACAATTCATGCTCATGAACTGAACAGAATGCTATTAATCACTACAGAAGATAAAAATGTCAAAATACAGCTTAAAGGATTTAATGAATCTGAGCCATTCATTCATCATTCCAAGTTCCTTACACTGTTATTTCAATATGCAACACTGCAAGTATTCTTGTTTGCTTTTGAATTCATACATTTTCTAAATTCCTTGCATTGAGGTGGTTAATTGTAATGCTTGCCATAGTGAAAAGGATTGGCCAAAAATACTTCTGCAATGAAGTACCTAATGATCAGACTACCTAAAACCTAGAACAACTAAAGCAACTCTTCTGCCAAGGCTGTGAAACAGCCTATGTGTAGGTCGGGTGTATGCCTCCCTACACCAACGTGTAGGGAGGAAAACTGACGCTGAGCAACCTGGAAAAATATCAGATGCAAAACCATGTTGGTTGCTTAAAGAATGCCAGACCAAAGGCAGATCCTTCCAAGTGCTGTTTTTAGAGCTCATGGGGATGTTCTAGCAGCTGATGATCAGCTGCAGCCACCAGCTAGACAGCTGCGGTCCCTTTATTCCAGCCAGGCCTTGCAGTTAAGGTTCTGGGAAACAGCAAAAGCTGGCTAAAAATGGTAGGTGGTTGTCCTATACCTCGAAATCCTCTGCACCTGTATGCAGATCTCTGATCTGAATCCCGGGGTATGTGCTTCTGCGCATCAGGACATGTAATGGAGAATGAGCACTAGTTTGTTCCATCACATGACAGAAGTGGGCCTTTACGTGAGGTGGGGTAACAGAGGTACCACCATCATATTGGGTCATACGATAGCCTCGAGTCTTGTCACAAGATCACTAGGATACTTCCCTGCCAGCAAGTTTAGTACGCTGCTGGAGATGGCAATTTTCTAGCTGCAGATCTATTTGATGTGAAAAATACGGCACACTGAAGCAGAGAGCCTGCAGCGCAGCACTGCATCGCCAATACAAGCGTGACTGCGTTGGAGAGGAGAAGCTTCTGATTAAGTCAAAAAAGTATTGTTCATACCCAGCTCATCAGGTGTTATAGACCACATTTTTCAGGATGAAACACATTAGCCACTCTCGCTTCTAAAGGGCCATCCTAGATAGGCCTCCAGAAGCCCCTTCTCTTCAAAAGGAAAAAGGCAGTAAGGTTCATAACTTGAGATCAATGAGGCTGGTCAGGAGTTCTCCAGCACAGTGAGTGTTGCTGTTGCTTTTAGAGCCATTTAACCTTGCATGTCAGTAAGGGCAGAATGTGACTTCAAAAGACAGAACAAGAAAAGAGAGGGAAGGAAGAGAATGGCACTTCCCGCAGGTGATTTGTAATCCTGTGTATTTTGCCTTTTTTTCTCTTTTAGACTGCAAAGCTGTAGGTCCTCTTCCAATAGTATGGATTCCCCCTGAATATGAGTACTTATACTCCAGAATTGGAGTGTAGATTGGTGTTGGATTCCAGAATACATTGTTGTTCCTCTGACTATTTCAGTTTGAATAGCTCTGTTACATGTTTCTGCTATAAATGGCTGTGCTTTTGCTACAAGAGTCTGCTTTGTTGTTGCAATACAGAACTGCTAATATATATTATAAATACCTGCTAATACTGTCCTGCTCTCCAACATCATCATACACTTCTTGATCACTCTCTGGATGTTTCACAGCAGCTCTGGCAGCTGGTTGTTGCTTTCTTCTTAAAGAATCATAATCAATCTCCACAATTGTTGTTTTAATGTATCCATCTAAATGAATGAAACCATGTAATTAGGCAGAGAAAATTTTAAAGATCACTGTAAAGGGATGATTTTAACAGAAGGTTCAGAATCAGCAATTGAATTGTTTTTCTGATCTTTGAAAACTTTCAGAGAAACGTCTCATTCCAAGCAGCCATAGCTTGAGTCTCCACAGTGAGACTCCACCTCAGATTTGTCTCATATTTTGATGCAAACCCTCCTCTGCTAGTGTCAAGTTAACTTCATCTTTATTTGCTTCCCCACTACAGCAGGAGAATTTTCTGTACAGAGTCCAGGAATCACAGGGCAAACTCCCTTTCTGAGCTAACCTGCAGTGACATATTTTAGTGCAGTCATAGAATTGTCTAGGTTGGAAGGGACCTTTCAGATCAAGTCCAACTGTTACTGTAACAATGCCAAAACCACCACTAAACCATGTCTCTAAGCACCATGTCTACTTGTTTTCTAAATACCTCCAGGGATGACGATTCAACCACTTCCCTGGGCAGTTCCAGCACCCATGGGTGGAGACTCCGCCACCTCTTTGGGCAACCTGTTTCCTTGCTTGATCACCCTCAAAGTAAAAAAGTATTTCCTCAAGTTCAGTCATGTGTTTCAGCCTGTGACCATTGCCTCCTGCACCACTGGAAAGAGCCTGGCTGCATCTTCTTTATACACTCCCATCTGAGACTTCCCTTCACCAGGCTGAACAAACCCAGGTCTCTCAGCCTCTCTTCGTATGAGACACACTCCAGTTCCTTAATGTCTTTTTACATCCAGCACTACCAAGTGCTTAGCTGGTTCTACATGTGTGAACTGTCTTATTGAACTTTTAGTCTTCTTAAAAATCGAGCAAGTGCTTTTAATAACTTTAATTGATTTTATGAACCGGTCTTTTGATGTCTTTGCTATAACCCAGGACTGAGATTATCAACACCTTGTCATACTCATAGATCCACTGGTGATATTTCCACAATTCAAGAAACATCTTGGATTGCAGACAAAATTAAATCTAGAAATCAGTTAGAAACTTTCCATAGGAATAGGAACAAGTGAAACACTTAAACCAGGACCTTATATTCTCTGCTTCTATTTTAGGAACACCCATGTTCCTTTTAATACAAATACATGAAAAAATGTGATCCTTCTTACTAGCACAGAGCCAAATTGTGATGCTATTTGAAGGCTGACATGAAATTACCTCTCAACAGGTCTATGAAGATCCCAACATATCATTCCTAACTGATTCTAGCTCCTGTATATGTTACATTATATTGTACAGTAACTTCCTACTATGGACTGAGCCTCGCAAGCCAGCGCAGGAGGGTGAGTTGTGGTAATTTTTTACTTTGGTGGCCAGTGGCTCAGCCTTGGTAAGGCTACTCCTTGGTGCAGTGCTCACATGCTTGCTGCCATACAGTGAAAACATTCAGGAGCACAGTGAAGAAACAGAACTCACAACATCCTTTTATCCTGCCCAGCCACTTTCCTTCTGGGTTGTCTGTGAGGCGAATAATTTCAATCTCATCCCCTTGTTTGACAGTCAGCTCATTCTTCCCTCCCTTGTGGTCAACACAAGCTCGTGCCTGATGAAGGACTTGGATGGGTCCTGTTAACTGTACAGGAGAATCAACAAAAGAAGCCACATGGAAAAATGAAATTCTTTCCCAAACATTCAGACAAAAGAGAATACAACAATAATGATGATTACTTGTTTCATTGACATTTGAAATAGTCTAGGCAAATAAACAGAAAGGCATCAATCCTGTCCCCAACTACACAGTTTAAATTAATAATCAGGAATGAAAAGAGAGGGCAACAGCATAGCAGTAAGGCAGCTGAAAAAGTGGCGGGCAAAATCACAGTGATACCAACAGGTTAACCCATGGAGCCTTTTACAGGTTCACAAAACATACACAGATTTAATCCCAGTGGGCAGCTCAATGTACTTTCAGAAGAACTACTCATATGTGTAAATATTCATTAACATAAATAAGTCTACCACATAATGTTCTGTGTTTACAATTCTACTTTATAAACAATCTTACAAGTTCTCAGAAGACATGATCACAGTGTTTACTGGAATTCAGGATTCTCTTTGTGAGAGAGATCTTTAAAGATCTCATCTTTAATATGTGTTACAGAAAAACACTTTGGACTTTAGTATCTTTGGCTTTAAGATATATGTGATTTTTCAGAGGCATGTGACTGTTGACAATTATAGACTAGCTTGGGAATATCCATCCTGTATAGGAGTCAAAGAAATGGGAAAGAAAATATGCACTAAAATGTATTTACTTGCATTTAAGAATAACAACATACTTTAATGACTACAAGAGAGCAGTCTGCAGTCTAAAAGCATCCAGTGCACTAACGACTGCACTTCACAGGACTGGTCTGAAAAACAGACTTTGGGCCTGACAAATGCCAGCTAACCCACTACTATTAACTACGAGAGCATTTTCCTCTCCACAGCAGACCAAGGCCATGATGCGAGAGAATCACCATGGCTTTACTGTGTTCAGAGCATAATAGGAAGAAAAAGAAAGCTGCCCACTTATGTACAATGACCCTGAGAGAAGCACAGTGGAGCACTGTGAACAGGCATTAGTTAACGGAAAATAGATAGGGAGATTCATAAACTGTGGGAGCGTGATCACCACTAGCTATATAAAAATGATATAAACCAGAAAGAATTGTCTCATCATTTAGCCTGTAGGCTTTGACAGTGACTGTAGCTCCCCTACATGTGCCCAGTTCCCTTCCTCCCCATTTAGGCTGGAAGTCCCTTTAGGTCCATTTAGACCACGGCAAGGGCAATGTGCTGTAACACAATGTTGAAATCTCTCAATTGCTGGATATTCTGAAAGAAAAAATACTAAGTATATGGGACACAAATCCCACTATTATTAAGGACTTTTGACACTATTCTAGTGATGTAAATGCTTTTTAAACAGAAAAGTGACGTGAAATGCTTTTAGGGCTTTTTTTACATAGAAAGAACATGAGAAGGGAATTTAATGAAAACTATATAAGCACTGAAAAAATGTCTTTGCCTGCAGTGCAGAACCCAAAGTTGAGCACATGCCAAATATAAAAGGGTAGCTTAAACCTTTATTCAGAATTTATCCAGGTGCTTGAACATAACAAATAGTTTTGTAGCCAGATGAAAATTGTGTTTTGGACTTGGCAATGCCAAACAGTCCTTTTTACATGTATTTGGCCAGATTACAAAATGAAAAGCTTACTTTGAACTTCTTCCTTATTTCGTGCTCTTTCTTTTCTTTTTCCTTTTGTTCTTTCTTCTCTTGATCCATTCTTCTCTTTTCTTCCTTGTCCCGCTTTTTCTCTTTTTCCCTTGAAGATCTGAAAATGCATGGCCAGGATTGAATGTAGCAGGGAAGAAAATCTCATTAGAGCATTCTTACCCAAGGTTAGCAAAGAGCCACATGAGATGGAAAAAGACTTCTCCCAGTGAAATGAAAGCTACAGATTCTAAACCCTAGTGTGGCAGCAACGGATGGAGTAAGCAGCCCTTTCTCTTACATTATATATATTATTTAGAGTGGCTGTCCTCAAGAGGATGATATACCAGAAAAACTTATTTGGAGGTAATGAAATAACCTCTACATGTACATGTCCAAACATCTCTGAGCTAATTTTGGCAGGCAAACTTGGAAAGTGGTAGCTGTCTAGGTGTTGTGGCACTGGCTGCAGCTGTTAAATATTTACCCAGGCCATCAGTGGCTGATGCAGCCTGAACTGAAGCCTGAGCTACCACTGGACTGAGGTTTTAAAACCAACTGCAGCCTATAAGTCTACACAAACAGTCTTCTGCACTGCATCACAAATGTGTCTATCACACCAGGGAACATTGCCTGCTGTGCCTCATGTACTGGGGAGTTCGGAGACCTGGGCCCTGGGTTGTAATTAGGATTACAGCTGCAGCTCTGCCATTTGCTGCCAACAGCTTGGCTCGAAGAGCTGTGCTCTACAGATCCTATGGATCTGATTGAGTGGGGCTCCCTCTGCTTCCTTTTTTCGTACTTTTGCTGAACTGATATGCTCAAATTATATCAAAAAAAGACTGAATGAGGATCACTTGTTTTAGTGACTAGTTTAGTCACTAAACTTATTTAATTTTAAAATTATGTACTTTCAAAGGGAATTCAAGAATATTTTTTTTTTTTGGAAAGTCATTGTATATCTGAAACAAGGTATTTTTGTATAGGAACATCAGAGTGTTACTTATTTCAAGGGATTTAGAGCTTTTCTTTGGCTGTGGTCATACAGTAATCCCATACATTTAGACATTAACAGGGCAAGGGGGAGGTCCTCAAAGCAAAGGGCTAAATGGCAGAAGAATGACCAGCGCTCGTGTACTGGCTCTGTAGCTATGCTAGGGAACTCAGGCCATGAGAAGGGTAAATCCGGCCTCTCACAGGAGTTCTAAGTGCATTTATCTAGAATGAAAGAAAAACAACCACAACAAAAAGATCTATCTGGGACCGTAGTACCAAGGGGCTGATCTCATTTTTCCTCTAGGCTGTAATTCCAGTGATCCAGACATATTCCTTAGATCAGAAATCAGACTTCTGTTTTCTAGAACACAGTAAACACATGGTTTTATTGCAGGAGTTTTTCCAGCGTGGGGCACAGCAGATCTAAATAGGACCAATCCTGTGAACGACCTAACTTTCTGTAGGTGAAATGAATGAACACAATAATACCTGGCAGGGACTGCAGTGGAATCACACTTTTGTGCCAAAAGAATTATCCTTGATAGCAAGCTTCTAGTAATAAAGATACAATAGGTTACAGAGTTTAAAATTACTACCTGATGTCATTTATGTCTTCATACATCTCTCCATCACTTCCTTGGCCCTAAAAGAAAAATTCCATTTTCAATGGCATGGATACATTTGCAAAGACATGAAGAAAACGGACTTGCTATGTAAGCTTCATAAAAACTATATAAAAACATTTACAGCAAAATGTAAATGCAAATTATTTAATCTTTCCAAACCAAGTTACTACATTATTCAATCCCACTATTCTTTTTTTTCTGGTTTTGTTTGTACAGTACTACAGCTCCAAAGTCCTGGATTGTTACAATCACACTAGCACATCTCATAATCCAAAGAGGATGTTTTAAAGGTGATATTTGTACTGGAAAGTTTTTATCTGTGTTGATGATTGCACTGCCGTGCTGAAGATGCCAGGGTTAGCAGTAGTTAAAGTGGAATGCTGGGGAATCTAAATAGGATACCAGAGACTGTTTTTGTCCTGATATAGCTAGGTACTTAAAGACATGATACAAACCTGTGCTTAACTGAAACAAGTGGTTTATTACTACAATAGAACAGGACCCTTCTTTCTGGAAAATTTCAGTGAAATATAATGTCAGTGGAAATAGAAGGGTAGTTTTTCTCTTTTTTTAAATTATTTTTTGGTGTCTAGCCAGCTTTAATAATTACTTCCAGTTTGCTCTGCTTACCCGGCTTTATTTCTGTCCTCCACAATAAGTAAGTGCTTCTACAATTTACTATAAATATATACTGGATTCATTCTGCCATTAGTTTTCTAAGGAATTTTACTAAATTTGTAAGTTTGTGCTAAAAAGCATAGGTTTATTGAGAAGCATAGCACTTACCCCCTCTGTATTTCCATGACCTATATCACAAGAAATAAAAACAGTGTATTTATTTTTTGCCGTACAGAAAACCATTCTAGCATTAACTATTTACAAATTGCTAGTATTACCAGTGAAATTAACTAGAAATATGTGCAGGCTTCTGGCTTTTAATGAGGGTATGAATGAAAAAATCAGAGTTTTTCCAGGTTGCTTTTGCAGTGTGCTGCAAACCAGAAATATCTACAAAATAACATATTTCACTGTGTATTTTTAAAAGTGGAAAATGTTTTAAGGATTCTTTTGTGACATTGATGAACTTACCTATGCGATTTGTTTACAAAATGCTTATTTATAAAAGAAAGCAATTGTTAAAACCTTAATTAAACCGAGTAGACCTCAATTAACTTGCTCACACCAGCCCAACAGCTGCGTAAGGGGGCCAAAGGCTCTGCTGCTAAGCCAGCAGCTCTGCCCTGGGCTGCAGGAGAAGGAGCTCTGTACTCTGCAGGTAGTTAGGTGAGAAAAGAGCTTGGGCTCAGTCTCAGCTCCGCAGCCCAGGTCACGGCTGTACGGCAGGGACGGCTAGCACACTGTGCCTGGCACAAGGCAAGTCCTCTCGAGGAGAGATCAGAAGGCAGATGATTGAAATTCTTTGTGTCACAATCTGCTTCTCTGGCTGCTCCTGGTACTATCTGGGGACTCGCTGCCTCTTATTGAAGGCAGGCCATGAAGTGGCATTAAAAGCACAGTCAACGATTATTTTTTAATCAAGTCTAAAACAATGACTGCTTCACCAGAGCACACGACTTCAACTCTGGCAGAGCAGCATCCGTTTTGCTTCAGATTTGAAAATCTGGTAATTTACAGTCCCAGCATTTTACTAATCCCAAAAAAGTGGGTAAGAGAGAAGATATTCAAAGCAGTTCCTGAGAGTCTGTCATATTAATTATAGAACAGTTAGTGTTAGGAGACAGCTATTTTTACTGATAATACTACGTATCAGAACAGAACCAGCATAATTAGCTACACAAATCACTCATGAATGCAATAATAATTATAATGAAAATAATAAATAAAATATGCTTACAGCTTCACATAGCTGCTATTAATTAAAATATATGCATCTTACCCTGTGAAAAAAATTCAACATCATCATAATTTTCTTCATTGTCTGGAGTTCTGTAAATATGAAAAAGAGGACATATGAAAACTATGAGGATGGCTTTATGATTGCATTTTCATTCACCACTGTCCTGGTGCTTTTTCCAGCTATTTTATAGAATGGCTGGACAGTCTGTTGAGAGCTATATGCTACTTAAGTACCCATGAGATTCCCTAAATTGTTCTTCCTGACTGTGACTGTTTTCCACATGGAGACACCTTGATCCTGAGTATAAAAGAAGAAAATGAGCCAAAGGCACTCAGATGGCGTAGAGATGAGTGTGATAAGAAAAATACAATAGGCAGGTGGGCTGACTGAGTGGAAAGAATCTGTTGGGCTTTTTAACCATCTTCACAGGTGCAGGCTTCTTACATGATGCACAAACAGAACACCAGCTCTAAGACTTGCTCCTTGACTTGTAGAGCTTAAAGTCTAAACAAGGGAGAAAAGAAACAGTGGTATAAGGTTAGGCCAGGTCACAGGTCTCTGATGTTGTTGGATTTAAAAGTGCTGTCAAACTGAGGGAAGCAAGAAATTGAGAATGTAACTAACGATAATATCAGGGTATTTTAACTTTATTAATAACTTATAATAGTTGAAAGAAAACTAGAGCTGACAGTCATCACCAAAGAGGGGCAATCAAAGAAAGGACTTGAAAGCAGAAAGTGACCCTTTTAAAACCGGCGTGATGGGTGGAAGGACGCCTGTCGGCTCCCGGGCACAGTCTTTCCGCCGAGGGACAGGCGGGAGGGGGGCAGCAGAAGCACGGCCTGGAGGTAAGTTTCGCAGGTGCCCCGAAGGCAAAGAGGACACTCTGGGCACGGAGGGTACCCCGGAGGTCTGGCTGCGGCCACTAGATGGGGCGGCGACGGCAGCGCCCCGGGGCCACCGCCACAGCCCCGGGCACGGCGGCAGCGCGGGACTGATGTCACACCATCCCGCACCGAAATACGGTGTGTGCGCTGCCACACGCCTCTCCAACGCCTAAGGGATGCTCCCTGTCTGCCGCTGCAGAAACTGCCGGGCAGGGAGCAGCTCGCTATTCGGGCTCAGCTTGTGTGCGGTCAGCTTTGACCTTAGGGTGAAGCACTTTTAACTCTTCGTCGCCGGGAACTCTTCGTCCTCCCCTTTCGTAGGCAGCTGTTCGAACAAAGATAAGGAAAGGAGCCCCGTGTGCCACTGGAGGCTTCTCACTGCTATCACAGCAGGCCACGGCGCGGCTCCTGGTGCAGTTTCACAAGCAGCGCTGAGCTCAGCGCCTCCTGCCTGCAAAGCTGCTTCCTGGGGTACCGACTGGTAGACCTGCTAGGCCTCTTCCCCCAGGGGAAAACTTCAGTTATTGGTACAGCTGATTTTCTGTCAGTGGATTGAAGTTTTTGAACCCTTCTGGATCAAAAAACCCCATGGGATGCCTTTTGCCTCCTCCCTCCCCTTATCAATAGGGCAGAAGAAAAGTGTTGCTACAGATAAGGCAATTTAGGGAAACAACAGAAGAGATGGAGGGTTCGAGCTATTAAAAAACAATTCTAAACAGGCCAGGGGCTGGGCAGAACAAGAAAAGTAGGAAAGTGATGTGAGATCCCACTCCCCCAGAAACCTGCAATACCTCCAGCCTTAATCTGCTGCTGCGTGAGAAAAGTAATAGGCAGAAAAAGGTGAGAAAATAAAGACCTTGAGGTTTATGTTTGCTTACATTGTTTCAGAGCTGGGCTTGATGTTTCTGGGAGGCAGACTGGGAGCTGCTGGGGGCTGCAGGGATGGGTGAGAGGCTGGTGGAGGAGGTGGCAACTGCGTAGCAGAGTGTGGTGGAGGTACAGGTGCGGGTAGTGCCGCTGAGGAAGGTGTTATCTGTTTCAAACCTTCATTTTTAGGGTCTGAAAAAAAAAGCAGAACAAATTGAATTTATCAAGTAACAGCTGAGGAAGGAACATCGCTGTTTACATGAAGTATTAGGATAAAATATCAGCACTGCACACACCCCAGAGCAAATATATTGTATTGGACCTGCTTCTTAGATATATTTGATGCCTTATCTTACCAGAGTAGAGAGGCTCTGCCTAGAATTATGTACTGCCTACAGAAGGCCTTGACAATGTCTTTGCCAAGACATGAACAAGACACAAAAACATCAGTTCATCTGGTATATAAGCTCTTGTGCTTTAAATTATCACTTAATTCTAAAATTTCCTTGAAAAGACCAGCTCCAGAGTTTCACATGAGCACTGAATTTGAAGGGAAGGGATGACTGGAATCAATGAAGAGGAGTACAGGTCTCTGTACGTCTTCAAATACATTTGTAACATGAGCTATAAATGGCTGGACTTAATTTTTTGGGAAGGCCATACTAGAAAAGTGGCAGTTTGAGGAGCTGCATAGAAGTTACACCCTCAACAAACAGGTACAGCCTTAAAAACAAGATGATGCAGTGCATCATGCACAGAAGCTGTTATTACATGAGTGGGCTGGTGTGCATCTGTGCTGCAATGAATTCATGCTTTGTGTACAAGCCACAACCAAACTATAGTAACCATTATATAGTAACCGTTGCTTTGAGTGTTCACATTGAGAGGAGTTATTCAATGCAATCAAATGAAATTACTGTTTGGATGCCATGATGTTAAACCTAGAATTTTGTTTCGAATAACATGAGTGGATTAAAAGCTACCCAGAAAGGGTTGTCCCCAGCTGTATGGAGGGAAGTCCAACAAAATCTGAGGAAGAGGAGAGCAGAAGGAAAAAGCAAATTCACAGTTCAGTGAAAACCAATTACAATTGAAAAAAACCCCTTTGTCTTCTGGAGATTTTCTTCACGTTCACACCTGTACTGTGGAAATTAAAATCTTGTCAATAAAAAGAAATTTTCACCATATTGGAAAAAAGTGGCTTAAACACAACACAGTGACAAATATTTAGTAATGCTTAATATAAAGATTGAAAGTTACAAAAAATACTGAAAGAGCTTTCTTTAGCTGCTTGGGAGTCTGAAATTCTGTCCCTTGGATATACAGGACAACAGGAATTGATAACTATTAGAAGGACCTCTTGTTTCTCACAGATATCAAAGCAAAATTACCCAGCTTTGACAGTTTTTCTGCTTACTAACAAAGAACTCAAAAATTTCTGGATAAATTAAGCTTCATAGTTGCCTGGAGAAACTTGCCAACATACAAGTCAACAACACTATTTTTGAAACATATTAAATTTCTTCATTACTTAAACTAAAAGTTCCAACACTGCTGATTACACAGGTGAATTCTTTGGTGGTTTTGTTCAGGAACATTCAACTTGCAAAAGCATACCTTCATGATTTAAAATATGCCAAGATTAAAGTTGTATGGTATGACATATCTTTTTATTCACATATATTTCTGGCATTTTGTTCAAAATTATAGGCTAAAAGTCAAGTGAAAGAATTCTTACACTTAGTACTGAGAAGGCTACAGCAGGGTTAATGTGTGCCAGATGGAGATATCCCAGTGGAGAAGAGTGAGAGTAATTAGAGGTCTAGAAAACATGAATTCCTGGATATATTGAACAAATGGCGATTGTTTTGGGAAATATGATAAGACCAAGGGAGAAAAAAATTAGTACCTACATTTCTGGCAAAGAAGAAAGGGATAATTTTAATTTTTTCTTTTTCTTAATTTCCATGAAGGCAAGAAGTAATGTGTCTAAAGGCAAGCAAAATTTGTTAGGAGGTGCTTTCTAATACTGAAGGCAGAATTTCCATGGCTTGAAATTGATGTTGAAGAAGTAGGATAAACTTATAGCGTGACTAAGTTCTAGTACAGTTGTCCTTATCCAACACAGAGGGATGGACAAAACAACTTCTTTATGTCCCTTCCAATTCAATGATGACATCTGTTGTCCTATATTTCATAAGACATCACCTTGAAAATACTTGCCTGAATATTGAGTCCAACAGCTAGAGATCTACTGAAATATCATTTTGGATAAATCGTGCCTTCCAGAAAGATGTCCCACTTGTTTGAAGACGGGAGAAAGAATGTACCACTACATTAACTCCTTTGGTTAAGTTTGTTCGCTATTGAAATCTGCATCTTGTTGCTTGCTAAATTCATCTGGCTTCAAGTTCCCTTACTTTTATTTCTAACTTTGCTTAATAGATCAAAAGCCTTTCTATAACCACTATTTTCTACCCATATTGGTGTCAGTACCACCAAACAACCAGTATCTCAGATTTTCTTTTGATAACTTTAAAGAACCAACCTTTTTAATCTCATCTCAAGGCATTTGTTTTTTTCAGTCTAGCAATTAATTTGGAGCTATTTCTGTAACTCTGCAATTTGTGCAACATTGTAAAAAATCTGGCACTGGAATTCTACACAGCATGCACCTGTCTGCCACATGAAGTGATGAAAAATACGAGTCATTCTTTGTCTGGCCATAACTTTACTGATTGCATCCAGGAGGTTTCAGTATTTTCTCCAATTACCATCCCTCCTCCTGTTTTGGAAGTACAGATGCCTCAATATCAAACTAAAGCCCATTAGCAAAAGGCTTTTATTCAAAAACTTCGTAACTATATGAATATTTCTTAAGGGTAAAACTGCAAGAATTTAGAATTACAGGATGACAGCCATTATGCGTTAGACTTTTCTGCCACATCATTGTCCTTACTCAACTGTAGAGTTGCTTATGATGTCTATATTTTTTTCTCAAGGCATTACATTACTTCATTTCACAGGTATGATTTACACTCCTTCATTCTACATGTATATTTGTATTTGAGTACAGACCAAGTTTTTAAATGAGCCAAGATAATACATGATTGTGCTTCTGTTGTATCTGAGTCTGTGAGGACTGTGTGTTCACATTTAACTCTTCACAGTCTTTATTCACTGAATTTCACTGAATTTCACTGATTTTTTTTAGAGTTGGAAGGGACCATAGAGATCATCTAGTCCAACTCCCCTGCTGAAGCAGGATTGCCTGGAGCATGTTAGAGTACATCACTCAGGACTGCAATCCAGGCAGGTCTTGAAGATCTCCAGAGAAGGGAATTCCATGACCTCCCTGGACAGCCTGTTCCAGGGCTCTGTCACCCTCACGGTGAAGAAGTTTTTCCTCACATTTGAGTGGAACCTCCTATGTTCCAACTTGTGCTGCAGACTTTGTCAACTATAGTCTCTTATTGTTCTACATTCCCTGATAAAGATGAAGAACACTGACAATCTAAGCATATATCTGCAGTTGAATTCTTTTAAGTAGATTCTAACCAATTAAAGAAACTGGAAAGGTTTTTGTCATAAATGGTATGTTAATTGGTATTAATTATACTCAAATTATTGTGTTTTAACAGGGACTCCTATATCAGTTTTTTCCATGTTTATATTTATGTTGCCCTAGTACAGTGTTATGTATATACACAACATGCATACATGCATTATGTCATCATACAGCGTTACTGCATTGTCATTAGTTCTGCCCAATTCTGCTCAAGTCTCTGTGCATATTTCTTTCATCTGATGTCTCTTGAGAGACAAATCCAGGCAATAGGAAACTGAGCCAGGAAAGGACACCACAGGCATTTTAGATTCAGTGCTTATTTTTAGGTATAAGGGCTGAACAGCCTGTCCCTCTTAATTTATGTACATTTCTGGAATCTAACAGTAGCTAAATGGTCATCATAGTAATGGAAACACTGCTTTTTTTTTATTTTCTATCTATTAGAAATGACTCTTCCATGCCTTTAGAGTTGTAGTTACCTACACTTACATTGACTGAAACTGATGTGGGTGTAAACTGCTTTAATTCTAATACTGAAAATAATGGAATGAGTTAGGTAGGAAGGTGACATTCAGTATGAAAAAGCTGTTATAATCAGGCCCACAGAGTCAAAACTATCATAATGTTTCAGTAGTGTTTTGTTTCCTATTTTAATGGAGCATTTCATTTTGACTCCAGCTCCATCTTTTTGTGTCTCTGAGACACTTGGTGCTCTGAGCACATGGAAGAGCTCAGTGCAGGTAGTGGAACTGAAGTCTCCTCTGGACACTCAGAACAAGAAGTGAAATTGAAACCACATCCTGGCTTCATATGCACCCAAAGCACACCCTCATCACAGGAAACAGTGTTAAGGACCATCACTGTGTGGTAGGTTTGATCATTAACACCTCATTTTCCAAATAGCCTCTCTTCTTGTGACCCTCAGCTTTTTCACATGCTGTGCCACACTGAGGAATTAGATGCAGGAACTGAAGTTCTTCATAAAGAAATGAAAGAACAGATGAAAAGGAAAGAGTTCCTCAAAACCTTTGCAGCTGTATAGCAGTTAAGAGAAACCTGCCATAGAAACTGTCCATAGAAAGTGCCAAATACCCCAGGCCACTGATTATTGTATTAGACTTTAATTGTGCCCAGAGCTTCAGCGCATACAACTGAACTGCACACAGAGACTGGAAACACTTCTCTTGTGTTCTTGGCAAACCTTCTCAAACAACTTCCATACATGCAGTGACCAAAAGGTCACCTATATTCTTGGAGAATGTTTATATATCAGGAAGTTCAGGACACGGAAGTTGCCTTGATATAAAACTTTAAATTTTGACCCTTGCCATTCCTGGCCTGTGAAAGAGAATTGATACCTCTTTGGTAGCTAACACAATATCTAGAGAAATAACTAGCTATTTGGAATCTATGAGCTCCATGTAGTCAAAAGCAAGTTTCAGGAAAGGATGAGACAAAGATATCCATATTCTCACCTTGTCCTGAGATGCTGCATTACTCTGTCCTGTGATGCTAATACCAGATATATGTGGCAAACTGAAAGGAAATCTCAGCAGTGCCTACAGACTTTATTGAAGGAAAACATGCAACAGTATGCAGTAGGACAGGGATTTGATGGGAACCGGTAGTTTGGCCAAGGTCATTTCTCCCTGGTGCTTTTCAAAATTGTAAAGTAAGGTTGACTGATATGCAAGGATGATATGGGCTCCAATACTGTTAAAGCTGAAATGACGTCTCTCTTTATCCCCTCCCTAAATACCAGGGCATTTTGCTGTTTGGATAAGAGACATAGATGAAGGACAGTATCTAGTTATCAAGCTGAGCAGAACAAAGGCAGTCAAAATTAAAAAAAACCACAACATATTACATCACACTTGCAGTTCAACATCCATTGACTGAAGATACAAACTCTGATGATCAGTTCAACCTCTACCGCACTAGAATGTGATTACTTGGTAGAAAGCTTTTAACTGGCAACAATGACAAATAATAATTTTCATAATCTCCCTTGAAGTTGGAAACTAATCCATCCAAGCAGGGGCTGGTCAGGCTTCAGCTATTCATATATTTCTCACACCTTGGCTGCACCCAAGCAGTAACATATGCCTGTTCTCAAAGTCAATAGTGCTTAAAAAATTCCACTTATCTCAGAACAGTTTTATTGCATCTTACCAGCAACACACTCTCTTGCAAATGTATTAGGCTGGCCTCCAGCCTCTGCTCAGTCCAGATGTGACTGCAAAGACAACTCTGAATTACGTTTAAGGTGTCAGGCTCTAGCATCTAAGTCATCCATTGTCTTGACCCAAGAATTGCCAGTCCAATATTGCATACTAAACAAAACTGGAACTGAACAGCAGTGCATATCGCACTACCTTCCATTTCAAGTTCACTCTGATGGCATCTACTTCACCAATATATAAATAGCAACATAAATATGTAAGAAAATCTCTTCTGTAACAAGTCAATCTCTTGCACATACAGGGAAAACACATCTTTTACACTTCATATCCTGAAAAGCGTCTTCTTGAAATGAAATGAAAAGCTTCCATTTCCGTCTTTATTTGGCCATTATCAAGACCTTGTTCCCTTTGACCCCTGATGCAGTGAGCTACTGATGAGGAGCTGATCCCTTCTGCTTTTATTAACATGAAGAAAACCTGACAATGACCAGCTACTGCAAGAAAACTCCAAACATTCTGCAGGAAAAAATGCCTGCAAGTTTAAATTTCTTAATGAATTTCTTTAGATTTTATAAAAAAGGACTTCAACATTTTTCAAGAAGTTAGATAATCAACAGTTTTGCATTTTGAAAGAAGCATCCTTTTATAAAACAAAATGCTTTCCAGCTACTCTGCAAAGGCAACGTAAGTTTTCAGTTTTGCTGCAAAACACTTCACCTTTTCTTCATGCAAGATCTGGGAAGATTTCTGGGTTTTACAGCGGGTTTGCTAAGAAACTGCAACAACATCTGCAGCAGCTGATCACCCACTTCCTACTTTATTCATAATTTGCAGAGAGCTGTTCTCTGCTCCGCTTCCCTAACCTGCATGTTCATTTAGGTGCAAGCCATGGTTTCAGGTTTCATAATGATGCTGCTTGGAGCTGCTCAAAGTAAACAGATAAACGCACAACATTACTGAAGCTCAGTGTTTTTGATTATGCTATTGTCAC
The DNA here is from genome assembly GCA_025769975.1 of Gallinago jamesoni. Lineage (NCBI taxonomy): Eukaryota > Metazoa > Chordata > Aves > Charadriiformes > Scolopacidae > Gallinago > Gallinago jamesoni. The sequence goes on from JAOQGH010000019.1 coordinate 14,544,072, forward strand.
ACATAGCTTAACAAGAGGGGCATAAAGATTATTGGAGACATTGCTCACACCTTGAAAACAAAGACCACTGAAAGTTCTTAATTATTGCCCTTCTCAAGCCTAGACTCCACTTCAAGAAATGCCTGGGTATGGTCTTTTCTTTATTTTCTTTTCTTTTATTCTCCTCATGTTCTCCTAATTCTATTTTCATTTTGATGGTAAAGCTGCTTTTTCAGCTTTGTACAAAGGAGACTGTGTCTAAAAAATGGAGGAGTTTTGAGGAAAGGAAAAGAGGAAAATGGAGACCTAATACAAGTTTCCATCCATTTTAAGACTACTTTGTTAATCACTGCTCATACATCATGAAAAACTCAATCAGAGCAGATGGATAATTTGGTTTTTTAAAAGCAGAACTTCTTATTGATCTAAATAGGGAAATTTTGTTTCCAGAGCAGATGCATAGACTACCTTAAGGGTATTTCACCTAACACTTAACATCTATTCAATCCCTTATTTTCTCTCAATGACATAGAGATTACATACTAAGTCCCAGACCACATATGTGTTAGACAGTTTTTCCCCTTCTGTGTGAGAATGTAGGGACAAACAGGTAAAGGATAAGCAACAACTGAAAGTGAGCATCTACCCCTACATTTAAGGTTGAAAGCTGAAAAATATTAAGCATGCACGTAATCTTACTCCTAAAAGAAAGTCCACAGATTTCATCCAAAGTACTTTGGTATGTAAAAGCTTGCAGGACTGAGCCTTATGGTGACTAAATATGATGTTAGATATTCAGAACACTTCATCTGGGCAGTGGTGACTTGCATAAAGAAAGGGATTTCAAACTGCATGTGTGTAATTATACACAGAAACCTAATCTTATTTAAAAGCAAACACAAAAATTGAAGTATAGGTGAAACTTTTCATTGTCTTTTCAAAAGCTCTAACGTTTACTTCTTTTTTTTAATAAGAAGTATTTCTAAACATGAGGCAGTTAATTTTATATTGCATGATATCATTTCATATGCAAGAAAAATGCAATTGGAAGCATTCAGAGATGGAAGACATATAGGATACCAATAGTTTAAAATACATCTTCAGTAAATCATTCCAATTTGAAAGAGAAGACACAAGAAAATGTGAACAATGATGGCAAAATGATGTGAACAATGAACAAAGGCAAGCAAAAAAAAAAGTACTAGTAGAAATTTACTTAAAATACGACTATTTCCCAAACCAAAAAATTGATGAAGGGGTTGATAATTTCATAAACCTATTGCTCAATCTGAAAAATAATTACATCATACATAGCATGCAATTCTAGTTAGATTTTAATCATAGGAATATAAACAATGATATATAAAACATCAGTTGCATAAAAAATTCCCATGCAACAAAGTCTTGCATTCAAATAGTGGGGTTTTGCACATTTTCTCTTCAGGATCTGAAAACAAGAAACATCATTGTTCGAAATGCACATATTTAGGAGGGTTTGGTTTTGAGTGGAAACTGATGATCTCAGAGATGTTCATTAATGAAATTAACCTTATAGGGTAAAATTAATTGTTAGTATACTGTTTCAAAAGCTTCCTATCATCTTTACTATGAAATGTTTAATATTTTGTTTGTCTCTGTTAATCTTAAATATTTATTTTAGTATTTGATAATTAGGATCAAAACTTTCAGGAATGACTTGCTGTTTTCTCTAATGAACTATTTGGATAACTAACTTAATTATTCGACTTATTAACTTTAGCATTGTTACTCATGTAATGCAACCAAATTAAGAAGATTCATTAAAAGTATTTCTTCTTGTGAACCAAAACAGGTCTAGGAAAAAAAAGGTGGAAATACTTCCTCTAAGATTGTACATACTGTCTCAAGCGCAAACTGTGCATGCTGCATAGGTTTTGCATCTGTAAGCCACTAAGGATATATTATGTAAACAGTACAGAGAAATGAAGATTCCCAATTCAAAGAGAAATTTCAGTACGTATCAGACTTCAAATATGAGAGAGATATATGCCAAATGTTCTTGTAAATATGAGTAAACAGACTACAAAGCATTTTTTTGAGCTAGCTGAAGACGAGACCTTTTAGGGTTCAAGATCAATTGTCCAGTAATGGTGCCAGCAACATATGCAGAAATTCATCACCACAATATTTTTTTCATATTTTACCAGAAAGCTATCTATAATGTAATGCTTGATACATTTCATTGCTGTGATTAGTTGCAAAACAGATTTTCAGCAAAATATGTAGCAACTTAAGGAATGGGAGACTTTTCAGCCAGTTCATATCATTCTTATTGAGCTCTAAATTTATGTTAACATTATCTGCTGGGATATAGACAGGTTTCAGAATACTTGCAGCTGTGGTACTACAGTGCTACTTGTGCACTTTGACCCATGTAATGCAATCTAATGATAAAGATTTGCCAAAAGTTTTTCTTCATGTGAATCAAACTAGGTGTAGGAAATAACAAAATTTCAAAAACTGGAGCAAGAAAACATAATTAAACAGACAGTTACTCAGTTCCATCAGTTTTACTGATTTTCTCTCTAGCAGTTTTATTTCTGACATTCCATGATAAAGTTGAAGCTGTCTTTTTTCCTTTCCTCCTTATAAATTCTCTCCTCTAACTGGTTAGAGTTTGCTCAACAATCCTTCACCAAGACCCCTTTTGTGTGTGGAGTAATCCCAAAGACATTGTGTTAAGCCCCTCCAGCACTGACCCTGTTGGAGGGTGGACATCAATTTCTAAGACAACATAGCAGGTCATGTATTTCATTCAATCTTTCGCAGAAGTCCAGACCTATTGAGAGACCATTTTAGGCATACACTTTGATTCAAAGCAGAAGTGGTCTCATAACAATTCAACCTACATGTCAACAGCTCTTTGGAACTGCTAGTAAGTGATCGTTGAGGCTTACTCCACAGAATTAACAGGTGCATCGGCATGCTTTACCTTCAGATTCCTTAATTCTAACTCTTAGATTCTGAAGTCTCTGTTCAGGAATTATTGTAGCTGACTCAATTGGATTTACCATAGCCAACTGCAGGAATGACTCTGGAATTCCTAAGTAGACTATAACAAGTATCTACATGAGAAAAATGTATTTCTGTGCCTGTATAGTATGATATAAACAACCCATATCTTATTGTTATTTTTACTAGAATCAGATCATCTGGAAGGAAACAAGTGTGACACATAAGTCCTAATAAACACATATGGAAATATTTAGGGTAAGATCTAAGAATGTGGCAATTGAGGATGTTATGAGGATTCACAACTGAGAACTGCCCTTTTGTGGCTTACCGATGGATACTTTGTATTCCTTTTTAGCTAAAAATATACATTAAGTTATTTGAAAGATACTGCAGACCGTTGTAGCTAAGGAAATAGTGAAAAGCAGAGTTTAAATACTAATTTGCAATTTTTTTGTGTGTAGTTTTTCTTTGCAATGCACAACGCAGCAAATTGTACTCAGAACAATCTTCTGCAGACAAATAATAAATGTTGGTTTTTCTCAAGAATTATTTTATCTATAACTTGGGTTAGATCTCTCTGTTTCCTTAGGTAGATAAATAACTTGCCTCATTCATATTTCCATCAGAATGTTTGCATTCATTTTTAAACAGCAGTGATTTATCTTTTTTCAGTGCTGTAAGCCATGGTAGCAGTTTAATTTTAGTCTTGTCCACATGTTTTAGCAGAATTCTATGGTGAATCCTTGACCAATTAAAGGTAATGATTCAAAAACTTCAGTGTACTTCAGGGCTTCCTCCATAGCATTATTATTCTTTGCTGTGGAGGCTCTTTAAAAACCTGAAAAAATTTCTGATGGAAGCAAACTGAAAGTACATGTCCATTCAGTGTTTATTGAAAAAATTTAGTCTTACATGCATATTCTATAGTTATAGTGCATATATTTCTAACTGGAGAATGAATATGTGAACAAAAAGATTAAGGGAAATTTAATTCAACTGGTCTTTTGGAACATACAGGTTTAACTACTGAAAGATGGCCAAAGAAATAGTATTGAAACTAGAAAGGAGTTCAAACTTCTTTTTTGAAACTGACCTTAAACTAATCCCATGAGCAAGATCACTCCTTTGAGGTCAGACCCACATAAGTGATGTCATTGCACTTGTACCAAACTATGTACATTGTCCAAGATTTTGTACACTGCTGTGTGATTTTCATGACAGATGCCCAACTTTGACTGTTTCAGCTGAGCACTATTTTTCAGTTCTAGGAACTTCAAAAATTGATTCTCCTGCTTTTCAGAGGTGTGAAATATCTCACTATTATACCGCTGAAAGAAGAAATGCTTGCGTTCCTCTCACTTTCAGAGAAGGAGAAAGAGGAAACCTGAGGAGCTTTTACATTCATTTCCACTCAAACTACATACAACTACTTGTCCAGGTTTTCAAGCAGATCCAGCAAAGTTAAGCTCTTGGGAGATATGTGTGATCATAATTTCAACTTCACTTCCATAGTTTTCAGGTAAATGAATGGGGGACCAATAATAATAGACTTCAATATCACAAAGTCTAATAAAAGACTAGACAAAAAGCCTTGAAAGTCTTCAAATTCCCACAAATAGTCTCACTTCAGTACATTTTTGATATTACTTAAAATTCAACATTTTAGCTACATATAGCAAAGTCCAAGAAATATGTTCCATGTAGTTATCATGCTGTTCTGAAATTATAATTTTGGTACTTTCTTGAGCTGTACAGGGTTTTATGGTGTGCTGCAGTTCACCTGTGCAAACGAAGGCATCATATAATTTCACACAGCTACCCCAACCCCACCCTGAACAGTGTTGTTTGATATCATCACCTACTTTTAGTTTCATCTGTCTTAGAAACAGATGATTTGGATCATGTTACAGTTATTAATACTGAGCTGTCGCGTAACTTTTATCCAATCTAGCACTGCGGTAAAAAAAGAAAACCTGAATTGACCTTTTAAGTCCAGATTCTGCAGTAAACAGCTGTGACATCCTGTGATGAAAAAATCCCCTGTTCTTTAAAACTTTGGAAGCTGCTATTTTATTTTGCCACCAAATAAGAGCAACAACTGACTGGTTCTAAGGGGCTTTGCAGAGATGGTTAAGACATTTATTGTCCTTGGGAGCAGTGCTTGGTTGTTAATTACTTTGCCAACAGTGTGTTGGGAGAACTTTGACAATGAACCTTAAATTGTAATTCCTCCTTTCTCTCTGGTTGTCTTACCCAAGTCAAATAGCCAGGTCACTGTGTGGGTACACTATCCATTACAGAACAGAACCTAAACAAGGACTGCAACCCTAACCCAAATTATAAATCATGAGAATTTTCTGACATGTTTTCTTTCCTCCTAGGTTGACTAGTTTCCTTTCGTTCCTCCAGGCAGACCTCAAAATCCTCTCCCTAGCTGAACCCCTGGTGTTGGTCATTCATGGGGCACTCAGCAGCGTTTTGAGTGCTTTGGACTAGGAGTCTTCAACTGACTTTATGTGGGTGGCCATCTGTACATGCACGACCCCACTGAGGTCAGCCCAGGTGCAGTTCTCCCCTGAAAGCAGCCGTATGATTGTGGCCTCACATGGAAAGCTGCCTGCAAAATTACTTCTTTTTTTTGCTAACAAAGCCCTGTTTGCACTTTGAGTGTTTATCATAAGTTAGTATTATTTTCTGAATCTAGAAAACACATGCATCTCATTGATTCTATGCTGATGTAAGTATGATCCACTCAGGGAAAATTGCTATAATGCGACATCACACAGGAATTTTACCAGAGTAAAATGGTAAAATATACACAAACACCAGAGTGCCATGTATTCACAGGCCCAGGCAGGAATTTCTTAAATCCTGACTTCACTGGAAAATAGTAATGCATCAATAGGCTAATTTTTCTCAACAAGACCCTCATCTCTACAGAAGTTTTATCAAGAAAAATTTTTCAGGACAAGGTGAAAATTTGTAATCCAAAGCAAGGCCAGTGCCATGCAGGCATGGTGGACAGTTTTAATTCTTCTCCCACACATGACTACGACTGATACATCTAAGGTAAGTCCTTCAGCCTCTAACATTTAAAGTTATTTCATGCCCAGTGAAAACTTGATTACAAAAAAACCCAACAGTAAAGTAGCTTTCATGTGAGAGGATAATACCCAAAGAAAAAAGGGCGAATTGATAGTTATGAGACACCCAAGTTCAAACTCCTGGTTTAAATCTGGCAATACAAGGTTTTCTGCACCCCAGGCACAAGTATAACAACCACCACATGTGGAGCTTTTCTCTTCTCAAAGGACAATGCAAAGACTAACTTTTGCCCTAGCACAGAGCAAGACCTATGAAGTTTAGACTTCAAAAATCTTTGTTGGATTGGAAAACTATTTTCATTTGCTTGCTCTTTTTCCTCAGTACCTGAATCACAGCAGCAAATTAAGTAGCTATGGCAAGCTGCTGTTTATCAGGACAAAGTAATGAGCAGGAAGAATTTGTGCTGTGGGGGTGGCATCTTCCTGACAAGACTTTGATTCTTGAAATGACAGTTGAAGAAAAAAAAAAGAAAAGAAAGTGGTTCAGTTTAACTGCTTTTCCAAAGTAGGTAGGTTTTGTCGTTAGAGGTTAACGTCCCAAGAAACCCAGCAGCAATGAATAACTTTGTTGAGCTGAAAATGAGTTTGTTCAGGATTGACTCTAGAACACCTGGTCTCTCCACCAAAACTGTTCTACAGACAGTTCTGGCCAAGAAGAAATGAGCTGCATGAATTAAAACCAAATAGAACACCAAGGAGTACATGCCAGCTCTACAGCGGAAGGCTGAAGTTCAGGGCCACTCCTAAGAGCTATGTACTGTTGTGGTTTCTAAATCTTTTGGTTTTGCCCTGACCCAAAGGTTGTGAAATAGAGAAGACCATGTCTGACCCCTCAGTTCTGCTTAGTGTATTTTGCAACTTGTTTGAGGAATGAGCTATGCCACCACACTGCGCAGCTGCATCCTTAGCTCATGTTCCCAGTGCCACTCATCATGGCTAGTGGCTGCACTTGTGTTGGTTAGTGATAAAACTGGAGATCCTCCTTCCGGCAAAAGTTCGGCCATTATACTTACAGCCCTGTTCACAGTATTAATTTTAAATGTATAGGACAAATTTCATTTTTAAAAAGACAATGAAAAAATGCCTTGTGCCTATAAATGCATGGGAACCAGGAAAAAACCCAAAACCTGAATAAACAACAAATAAACAAATAAAATAATTCCTCCATTAATTACTGAAAGATAAAATAAAAAATGTATTTTAAAAAAAATTAATTGTAGTTTTTGGGTGTTTCCAGCCTTTGTCAGGACTTCTCAGATTTCTAGCTAGCAAAGAAAGCTGGTTTTGTTTGATCAAAAATTTGCTTGTGTTACTTGCTGAAAATGATGCTTTTCTGCTTTGCAACTGATCTCAGCACTCAAGTAAAGCCAGTCATGGTGAACAGTGCTCTATGGAGAAGGGGCAGCTGCTCAGAATGTTGTATATTGGCATATCCTTTTTTAAACAGATACACTAATTTATACCACTTGAGGATCTGTCCCTGATCACGGATTTGTGAGAGCATTTCCATAACTGTTGGTTAACACAGGAAAATCAGAATCCAACAGCTGACAAGAAAGTACATTTTATGTTATTGACACACTTGTAATTTCTGAGCAGAATTAATAACAATATATATAGTTGCATGCACATTCTGTGTTTTCAGTGTGGCTTTTTTTTCTTTAGAAAAAGTCAGCTCTGAGCTTTGTCATCCGGTCATAACCCCTTTGAATATCTGCTGTCTCAGGAAGACCAATCGTATGTGCATTCAAAACCACTGAAGCACAAGCCATACTGTATTGTAAATACGGAAGGCACAAGGACAAATTTTGTATCAATTATATTGCATATATTACCAGATGTAATGTGCATGCACAGTGTGGAGTTATTTAGAGCATCTATGATCAGCTACAACAGGCATCTGGCATTAATGCTCTGAAACACAGCATTAGGCATCTCCCTTTCCCACTGACTACACTGAAAATTTTAGAGTCTGAATCTGATCTGTTTAATTAAATCTAAGAGAGATGGTTAAGTCAGAGTAAAGGAGGTGAAATGCCCCTCATTATCAGTAATTACTTCTCTGTGTGCATCAACTGACACAATTAGTTACAATTACTGAAGTTAAAACTACTTGAGCTAAAAACAATAAATGTGAGGACTGAATATATTCTGTGCTCCAGAGCTCAATGCAGACAGCAATGCATTAGGAAAACAAAAAAAAAAAAGAAAAAACTTCCAAACCATAAACATTTAACACAGTAATGAATTTTTATTTCTGTCTTTGTTTCTGTCATGCACTGAGATCAGGAACAGATTTCGTCTGGACCCATACAACCTAAAACTCTGACTTTAAAATGTGATCAGAATTTCGTAAGCAATCATAGTTCCTAGTATCTGGTCCAATAAGAAAACAGAAAAAGCTTGCTTCAGCTACTATAAAACTTGTAATAGAAATATGTCAATTGATATCACCCATTCCAGCTGGAGTGGTTGATTTTAACTTTTTAGAATTGTTAAAGAGCACCAAAAAGCTTTAGAGGAATACCATAACCCAAAAGTTTGAAAGAGGGGCAATTTAAGGGAGAATTTAGGGCATTCAGAACCTCCACAAAACCGATCTCTGCTTCAAAATAGTAACAGTGGATATGTGGGTCTAACTTTAGGGAACTACATTTTTCCAAGGGCGTCTTTGGAGTGCGTCAGAGACAGCTTTTATCATTGTTACAACTTGTCTCAAGCGGTGAAAGGAATCTGTTGAAGCAGAACTCGGCAGGAATGGAGTCACAGCAATTTCTGCTTTTTCACAGGGATTTATCTCCTCCCAGATATTTCAAATGTGTTTACAGAAGCTCTCATCACAGACAAGACCATCGCAAACTTTACATACTCATACTCATGTCTGGATTACGACCATCAGAAAGTTCAGAGGGTAGGTTCTTCACAAAACCTGAGGAGCACCTGAGCCTCAGGTGCTACTAAGTGCCACACTACAGAAGTCACGCAAACCTAACAGAAAACACTAAGTCCAGGAGATGATTTTGGAGTCTGGGTTCGGATCTCAGTATAAAATCAATGCAGCTCTATGTGGGAACAATAAATTCTGTAATTTTTCATGGTTTTCATCTTTCTAAATAAACTTCAAAATTCAGCAACTTACAGGGTCACACTGTGATTAGTCATTGTGAAAGGCAAAAAGGTAAAAAAAAAAGAAAAAGAAAAAGTGTGGTTACTACAGTTTGTAGCATATCATTTTGCTGGCCCTCAAGCTGTGCCCAGGAAATTACTGTTGAGAACAGGACACGCAATATCGACACCTGATTTATAGGAAGTCAGGATGTAAATGTCTGTTGAGAAAAATACTTAAACTCCCTGACACAAGTTATAGCTACTTCAAAATAGTTTTGAAAAACAAATAAATCCAATACAGAAAGTATTAATCCTACGCTTTATCACTGAGGGCAGGAGAATATAATGTTAATTTCTGTCCTGTACAGAAGATACACAAGCAATGGGTTAAAGCTTTAAGAGGTTGTCTGATGCACAAGTCTCAGTTATTTCTGAACAGAAGAGGGGATTCCACCTAAAATTAATTGGCTATTAAATGCATTAAAAAGCCAATACCCAAGAAAGCAAATAGAGAGGACTCACTATCTTTTAGGCTGCTCTTTCGGAACTTTTCCAGGTCCACATTGGGAGGTCTGCTGGGCTTCTGTGGGGGCTGTCCCAGTTTGAACAGTGGGGGCAAGGCTTTTCGCTTTGGGATTCCTGAACTCCTGTCCCCATTCTCTTTCTCTTGTGATCCACCTGATGGTCTTCCTGCAGCAAGCGTTGTGTTCGTCTTATGGAATTTAGGAGAAGGTGAACCTGATTCTTCCTGGATTATTTTGTTGAGAAAGATGTTCTTGGCAGCACTCATTCCCTTTTCTTCAGTCTTTTCATCCACATTTTTTGGGATGCCTTGAGAGGAGCTGGACCTGTGGCCAGGTGGCTTCAGAGCCATGTTAGAAGAATGACTGCCTACAGCTTCTGCAGCACAGTTACTATTTTCATCCATTTCCTTTGCTGCTTTAAGTGAGTGCATATTTAGTTTAAGGCCTGATAGTCCTTTTTGCAGTAACACATTTTTATTTGAAGTGTCTTCATTGTGGGAGACCTCATGGTTTAGAGAAGGTTTCTGTGCAAGAGGTGGTTTAGAGACAGAAGGCTTGAGCTCGTTTTCTTGTGTTGCAGACATAAACTTTTCCTTAGCTCCAGATACTTTTGGAAATACTGGTTTTGCTTCACTCTCCTGTTGTGCAAAATTTGAATTTGGTTTTATTCCCAGCAGATTTTTTTCTTTCTCATGAGAAGCAGAGTTAAGGAGCTTGTTCCCTGCAGGTTTTGGATACAGAGGCTTTGGTTCTTCTTTTGCAAAGTCACTGGTTTTGGTGGAAGGTTTAGTGCATACAGCTTTCCCATCATTTTCTCTGTTGGTTGCCTGAAGCTGAACCCCAAACCTTTGAGCCACTGGTTTCAAATATGGTGGCTTCGGATCCTTCTCTGTTTTATCATCAGCCGAAGGCTTGGCTGCCACAGGAGGTTTAGGATGAACAGGTTTGTGAAAGGTACTGGGTCCTGAAGGACAAGTTGCATTTCCTTGACCTGCAAATTTCTCAAGTGCTGCTTTCCTCGTCTGTAATCCCGTATGGATACGCTGTCCTGGGACTTTGAAGGGGTGACTGATACCAGAAACATCCTCTGTGGGGTTATTACCCGTGTTAAATTTCGCCATGAGTGACTTCACATCTGTCTTGCCATCCTGTAAGCATGAAGAAGAGAAAAAGAAAGAGCAGCAATGAGAAAGTCCCTGTTGCAATGTTCACACATACTGTACTTTAAAGGGTTTCCTGGTCTGAGGCTTGTAACACTGCTGATTGGCTGTGGAGATATTGTAGCACATCTTCCTGTAGGGTTAGAGAAGCTGAGTATTTTGTTATAGCCTTGCAGCGGTTATACAGTCTTTTAAAATTTTCAGTGTAGGTACTGCCTTCAGGGAGATTTCAGGCAGCTCCTTTTGGGCTATAATTTCTGTTTATTTCTGGAATTGGGAACTGAATGCCTAATAATATAAGAAAATACATACTACTTTAAAATTAATGTATCCTTAAAAATATGAGTGTCCTGTGGTGAGAAGCATAGACTAGAACCTGGATTGTGTACCAGACTAGCATTATTCCTGCCAACTCTTTGGAGAACTGCAAGTTCCTTTGTGAAAACAGAAATTCTTCTTGCTTGGGCTGTGTATGTCAGCTTTTCTTTCCCTTCTCAGCAATTTTCTTCCCCTCGCCTCACTTTGTCCTTGTTTCTCTTCTCCATTTTTTATCTGAAAAAAACTGCATGTGTAGATGGAAAATAAAAATATGTGGAGTAAAATAGGAAGAAATGACAATTAATACATGCAGATACTGTCAAAGATACTTAACTTGTGGTGGTGGTGGGGAGAGAAAGTTGAACAATTTCAAGTGTATAGCACCTAGCTTCATCTCAAAATGTTCTAATTGGTCAGCCCTACTCAACACCTTTCAGGACAAGTTTTTAGTATTAACTGAGAGCAAAAGCTCAATACATTTTAATTCAGTATAATTAAAACACAGCACAGTGAAGGCTGGGGGCAAATGAGAAAGAACTGGTTCTACTGCACTGGGCTGGGGCCACCTTTGTGTTCCAAGGGCCCTCTGCAGCTGGGAGTCAGCTGCCAGAATGCAGCTACAGCAGGTATGTTGGTGTATGTGATTCACAACTTGTTTAAGTGGGACCTGATTTATGTGTTAAAGTAAAAATGTAAGACTACTGGTATAAAGCAGGGATATTATAGCTTAGAAGGGCTCTGAATAATTTGTTTGGAAACAAAGGAGTATCACTACAAAGCACAATAAATAGAGGTCTGAAAAAACAATTTTAGAAAGAGGTTGAAGGATGAAATGTGTCTTTGCTCAGTACAGTTCAATGGATGTTTAGTAATGTTTTTACTTCATTAACAAGAGCTTCTCAGTTGGGGTTTTGCTCTTTTTGCCTTCTGTTTGATTGTATCACATTACATGAATTACCTGTTATGTTGGAATAATTTTACCTATGAATACCAAAAATTAAACTTAACCTTCCTAGTCTTTCAGTATCCCCAAGAAATTCAGTCTTTCCAAACTGTTTGTATTATGCTACAAAGTTTCTTACAATAAACGCAGCCAAAAAAAGATAGACATATATGAAGCTTATCCCCAGAGCACCACATTGTTATCTTTTTTGCACATATAGGGAAGGGAGGATGTACACACTTACTATGGAGATTATCAGGTTTAAGCCATCTACTGCTGGTTGGCGTATATGCACTCACATAAACACACAATTACGCTGCAGAGATACATATATGTATCACTAATTATTCAAGATTTCTCCTGCAATACCTCACAAAGCACTGATTTTACCCACTTAAACAGAAAGTTAAGCTAATTGCAATGCTAGAGAGAATAGCAAAGCCTTTTGTCTCTTTTGACTTTGGACTAATGCGTGCTTTTTTTTAAATCTTCTATAACAGAATCTAAACCATCAGAGACACTGTAACTTTACATCAGTGTCTCAGATCTTCAAAACTTAATACATTACAATTTGATCAGCAGCATGGCCAACTCAGCAGCTCGTTTCTGTCAATTTTGGATCCTGCACCTGGGACATGGCAATCCCAGGCACAAACACAGGTTGGGTGGAGAATGGCTGGAGAGCAGCCCTGAGGAGGAGGACTTGGGAGTGCTCGTGGATGAGAAGTTCAACATGAGCTGGCAGTGCACTCTGGCAGCCCAGAGAGCCAACTGTGTCCTGGGCTGCGTCAGCCCAGGACAGGTTGAGGGAGGTGATTCTGTCCCTCTACTCTGCTCGCATGACACCCCACCTGTGCCCTGCATCCAGCTTGGACTCTGAGACACCTTTCCTATGAAGACAGACTGGGAGTTGGGGTTGTTCAGCCTGGAGAAGAGAAGGGTCCAGGGAGAACTTATAGCAGCCTTCCAGAGTCTGAAGGAGGCCTATAGGAGAGATGGGGAAGGACTCTTTATCAGGGAATGTAGTGACAGGATGAGGGGTGATGGTTTTAAATTGAAAGAGAGGAGATTTAGATTAGATATTAGGCAGAAATTCTTTACTGTGAGAGTGGTGAGATACTGGAACAGGTTGTCCAGAGATGCATGCCCCATCCCTGGAAGTGTTCAAGACCAGGCTGGATGGAGCTTTGAGCAATCTGGTCTAGTGGGAGGTGGCCCTGCCCATGGCAAGGGGGTTCAAACTTGGTGATCTTTAAGGTCCCTAACCATTCTATGTTTCTATGAAAGTTACAACCTGAAAGGTCCCTTCTAACCTAGACAATTCCATGACTCTATGAATAAATTGATTCTTCTCCTACCTCTTTCATTTGAAATTTAAGAAAGCATACTGTGTCAAACTACAGTAATGTACATATTGTGGATAAGAGACATTCAGCATAGCATACATTTGGAAAACTGGAAATGTGACTTTGAAGAAACTTTTCTTGTCATGCTCTATAATTTATGAGAATTTTTCTACATCCTTGCAACAGCAAGATCAATGACATTCATATATGCTTTGAAATGCACTGGACCATTCACTACTGCTGTGTTAGGATTACCAATATATTTCTTTAAATAAATTTCCTTCCAGTACTCTGAACAAACTTTGCCTTAGTCATGTAGATTTACAAAGCTCTTCAAGAGGAAAAAGCTCATGGGCATGTGGAAGGGTTTACAATCAGCAATGTAGTCTCTCTCATTTACTTACAGTGAGTAGTAAGTGGTAAAAGCAATACCAAGAATCAGAAAAGAGTAAGAAATCTTTCTACTTCTCTTTGATGTATGTCACCAGTTCCTGCTTTCATAAGCTATGGTATTCTAGAAGCCATATTGTGGACTCTAGTGCACAACCTGTCTGGCCAGGTCAACAGATGGGGAACTGGGAAAAAAAATGTTTTATTTGTGGCCCTGCTCGTAGAGTAATCCCCCACAGTTTCTGTGTTTCCCTTCACAGAAGTGACAGCAGTTGCCTATTCCATTAGCACATATAATAGGTTGCAAATCATAAAATGGGAACTTGCAAAGATTCTGAAGTGAGATTAAGTTCACCCTACCCTTCCCCTCTAAAGGGCAAAGTGCTTGTGGTACAGAGGAGTCTCATGCAAGAAGTACTTCAGTTATTTTCTGAACTTTCTCTTTGAGCTCTACTGGGAAACTCACTGCAAAATATTTTGGCTTTTCAGTTTCTGATTTGAACTGGAAGCGGCACATAAGGTGCACAGCAACATTTGCTTTGATATGAGATGGTTGCATTATTCAAATATGTGTTCTCAAATCTGAAACATTACTCAGGTTTTAGTTCCTACGCCACAGATTCATCAACCTGTATGCAGTGCTTTCCCAGCCTCCCATTGCCCTCAACAGAGACTCATGCAGATGCCAAGACACACTTGTACAGAATTCTGCAACAACTAGGTCTTAATTACATCTTAGTACAAACAAGTGCAATTCTCTATTATTTACAATATAATTGCACATTTCTGCACAGAAGTACAATGTAACAAAAACACAGAAAATATAAGGGTTCCAATTGCATTCTTCCTGAGTTTACTATCAATATTTCAGTCTCAACTAGCAGCCTGATCGAAAAACATTTGGGTTAATTTAGCAAGAACATGCTTTCGTTATTTGTTTTCCAGTCTTGGTGAAGCCAAAAGATCATTTCACTTCAATTTCCCCTTGTAGCTGCTCTTTCTTCAAACAACAGCACTGGATCAATAAAAGGAATAACAGATGTGTGTGCATACAACCCTTAATTAAGAAAATGAAATATATGTAACTGTTGATTGTACAAGGAATTGTGCAGTTCGTCAAAATACATGCATATCTTATTTGTAAAGGGAAAAACCTATCTTTTCGTTTCTCACCTATATTTTTTTCCTTTCTCTTTCCCAGTATTTCCTTTCTATTTCCAACAACCCTTTCAAGAACTCTTTTAACAGAATCAGATCTTGATGAGTTTTCTGGAAAGTAATGAAATAAAGATTATAAAGCCCTCCCTTTAAGAAGAAAAGTGTGTATACACATGACTTCTGTGACACTGAAATAACCAGATAAACTGATAGACACTAATGGAATTGAACACTTACCCATGGACAGGATATAAGCAATAAGGAACTGGACAGAAAAAGCAAGGAAAATGACATATAAAAGTTGTAGAAAAATACAGATATGAAAATTATTTGGTAACTTTACAGAGGCTATAACATCCCTTTAACCCCAATGTGACAAAACCATCAGACTCATGAGGACATGTGGTTGTCAAAATTAGATGACACAGTGTTCCAGCTTGATCACACTGCATTGTGCCTTTTACATTGTGTGTTCCCCTACACCTTTATTGTCCCTCTCCCATCGCTTTTTCTCATCTTTCACCTAACCATAAGACCAACTACATCACATTGCAGGAACATGAGAAGACAATATAATTCATCCACTCCAGGTCAGTTTGAGACCAGTACTAGTGAAGGCATAGGACTTGGCCAGAACAGTCATATGACATCCCAGCTTGGTCCCCAACTATTGCTGTCAGAGCCTATGCATGAGGTCAAAGTAACAATCCGTGCATGGTCATGTCCTCATCCTATGTCCCGATAAGTTCAACACAAACTTTCACTTTTATTTTCTTGTTTGTTTTTGGTGCATGTCTACATCCAAAATTAGAAAAACTATCAACCATTGGCAACTCAGTCTTCAACAACAGAAGCCTGCCAGCTTCAATTTTCCACTGAGAACTTCTATCCAATAAAAAACAAATTAACTAATATTCCTTTCTGAAAAAGGATTATGATTTTTTTTTTTAATATGGCCTTATATAAGTGCGGAGTTTCATGATACTTAATAATTTGGGCTTTTTAAACTATTTTTCTCATATGCTAACCAACAGCTTTCAGAATAATGTAAATTTTCTTTTTCTAGTCAATTTGCCCAGAAATGAAGCAGACAGATCCCTCTTCACTCAGAATCCTATTTTTATATAGGATATACAGTGACTGTTTTGTGAATATCTTCGATTTTACTCTGGTTATTCCACTAAAGCTAATATAACATCTCCAAGTCTCAAGGAAGAAAAACTCGAGTTCCTTCCAGTGAAAGATCCTTGAAATTCTTATATGATATGATATTCCTATATGATTTTAAATCAAATTTTGTGCAGTTTTGGGTCACTCAGTACCATTCTGATTCACCATTGGAAAGAAAAATATTTTCCATAACCATGAAAAAATACATACACTGATATCTCAATCCAGCTTGTGTATTAAAAAATACCCCACCCACAAACCAGCCAACCACAAATAATGCAAAAGGAATTACCAGAAAATAGTTGCCTTTGAGTGATACCATTGCTGTTGCTATTCAGAATGCAATGACACAATAATTAGGACTGCTCTTTAGTTCAGAGAACTAAACACAAACCTTTGAGAGAGAAAAGTCCATTTCATTAGCTTGTTGTCTTTTCAGCTCCACAACTTAAGTAAAATATACAATTAAACTTTCCCGTTATATGAGGCTGTATATAATACCCTGTGGTGTTTCTATTTCTCCTGAAACTTTGCATGTTTACTTCTAGGACAAAGATGTACAAAAATTTACCTGGACTCCCCAAAGATCTTCGATATTTTGATACAGGTAGAAAAACTGGCTCCCTCAATGCTACAATCCAAGGGTGTATCACCTCAACAGCCTGGTCTGTTTGCTAAGAGCAGTTCTGCTTCTCAGCGAGGGTTTGCATAAGAATGCCACTTGTGGGTTTCATTTTCATGATCAGTAGAGAAAACTGCTCTCCTCAGGATATTAGGCAAGATGTGGTGGGGAAAAAGGGAACTAAATATGTTTGGACTGTTTGGTTGCTGCCATCAGCAGTATTTACCATGTGACATCTAAAAGTACTGCATTTAGCCCATATTGTGGAGTCCCGTGAAGCTATATTGGTGCACACAAGCTTGAGTCTTTATAGAATAACGATTGATCAAATGTGTGTGGCAATTAGAAGCGTAAGAATGGACCAACCTTTAGAAGAGTGGACCAACCTTTTGTGTTATCAAGTCTAGCCCCCTGCTACTATCGAGAATCATTGAATACATTCCTGCTCATCAGGTGTCAGCTAATGTGTTTGCTTGCTCCCACCTTTGCCAGTAGAATCTCACAAGGTTCTAATGACCCGTTGTTTAAAAGCTTTTGCTATGTGAAGATTTATTTTTTTTTAAAAACCATGATCATACATTTCTTCTGCCCTTCTGCCTGTGAAATCATTACACAAATCAAAGACTTTGAAGGATGGATAGAAAAGCTGGTATTAAGAAAATAATCTTCACAAGAAATTCTAAACCTGTGTTTGTGCTGAAGGTAAACCCAAACCATGCAGGCAGAACCCTCTACTAAACAGAGCTCAGTAAAGTTTCTGCATAGGGATGGGATTGCAGAATTAAAATTGTGTGTTTCCGAGCTTCATAAAAGGTTGTTTGACTCTTCCTCGTTGTCTATCACTTCTCCTTCTGCATGACTTTCTTCATATTTTTCAAAACATTTTTGGGTGGCGAAATAAAGCATTGGAGGTGCTTGACATTTCCATCTTAATTTTACAAAAATTTGCATCTTAGCTAGTTCAGAAGATTATCAGAGTGCTGGATGGATCTTACTTGAGTTAAAAACTCTGCCACATGCTTTATATTTGCCACTTGACAATGATAACTTTTTTTTTCTTACATAACTGTTTTTTTTCTTAGTGGGAGAATTGCAGTTCTTTATGCTATACATTCTGCTGAACACTGTATCTTAGTTATAAAATTGTATTTATTTGTAAAAATAAGCAATTATCACTGTGGATGAAGCAATTATTATTAAGGCAACCAGACTGTGACTTGCTATTTTATCTGGTGGTCTTCATGACTGTTAGGATGCTAACTGTAGCAATATAGTAATTTTGCATGGATAAACAACGCTGCAAGTTTTTGTGCACAGTATCAGAGCTGGACAAATCATGCAATGATCAAAGAATGAGCTCATCTTCGCAACTCTGAATGCTAGACAGTTCCTGTCATCTTCTCTTTCATCCAATACACAGAAATAAATACATCCCTAACTAATAGAATGTTTTTGAGAATATAAATTGCAACAAACACAATGAAAATAACTGTTTATGCTGTGAAATTGCTGTGAAAGTTGCCCATCTGCAATGTCTATCTTATTCTTCATTTTACATGTGCAGGTGCAAGAGCTTCCCAGGTCCTCTCTGTTTTTCCCACTTATTTCTGTGAAGGATGTTTGTGAGTGATTGGGAAGAATTAGCTATTTTTAGGTGAAGAAAGAATCTGAAGGAATTAATATTTTAAGGAACGGGATCTGCAAGCCTGAAAGCAGTTTAGAGATATCTTGCCTTTATCTTTTTAACAAAACAACAGCAGAAGCACCACAAAATCACAAAATTATATTTAAACAAGAGAAGAATATTAATAATGATAATGACATCTCACATAAAACCAAGCCATTCCAGGCTGGATAGACCAAAACCATCACCTATATCCCAGCATAGCAATCATGTGATTGTGTTCCCATGTGCAACTTTTATGACTGCAGCCTTTAATTATTATTTTTTTTTAAATCAGGACATCTATTCAACTTTCTGTTTCCATGCACTGTCAGGAAAAGTGGCTGCTTAGGAATTAAACTTGCCAAAAATAGAGGAAATTAAAAAGAGGAGAAAGAGACCCTCACTGACTTTCTCTTCCATAAATGTTAGTCCATCTTTTTAAGGTATCTTTCATCTACTGACATGATCCTGTGCTCTGAAATGGTTTGAAAGGTTGAGCAGTCTGAACATGTCTGGCTTTCCAATTCAATGGTCACAAAGAATGTCATAGTCAGGATCTTGTTACCCCCACAGCTGTCTCAGTACCGTTGTTGAAGGTGGTGTAAACTGAAGTGACAGGATACAAAATAAAAATGTCTTTTTTTCTTTCCATGTTGTTTTTAACCTGCTTAGTTTCACTGATCTTACTCTATTACACGATCCCAAACCAGGCACGACAGCATAACGGAGTTACTGGTGAGTGATGGTGAGAGAAGAAAAGGACAGAAATGATTGGCTGTGGCAGGTGATCCTTAAATCATTTATTGGGACTGGGGAAGGGGGAAGTACCTGGGAGAGAGCTTTTGGACAGGTGAATTAGTTTCATTAAAGCAAGCTTGACAATCTCCCTCCTAAGTCAAAATAGGGTTGCTAGGTTTATCTGCAATATACAACACATGCAAATATATGGACTGCTAAGCAAGAGACAGTCACTGCTAGATCAGTTTTTCATGGAAACTTCCCTTCCTGCCTCCTCCTCACTCTCATCAGACGTTTGCCTCCTAGCGGCAGACCAGGAGCTGCAGCAGAAATAACATATTTTGCAATTGATAATCTCTTCGTACACGCTTGTACTGAGAGAGTTGCAGTCTACCTGGTCTCATGCTGCTCCTGGGGGATAACGTTTCAAGTATGTGAACCTTGTTAGAGGGCAAGGCAAAGACTTAGCAGTCCTGCTTAGCAATGCTCTGCCGCTCCCTAGAGTCAGGAGTTGAGGGGAAAATTGCCACCCCGCCATTGTGGCAATCCTGTTACAGCATCACTTTGGAAAGTACCTGATTTTCAGTAGAAACTTGATATTCCTGAACATTGGCAGGAGCTTCTGCCGGTGCTGCAGCATGCTATGAGAATGAATGTTTCTTGTAGTGTCAGTCTACATTATCTTTGTGTCTGCAGACAGGGCTAGACTTCCTGAAAAATGTGCTGTTGCATTTCCATCGGGTTGCCATTTGAAGGTGATTTTAGTATTTCTGACAGAATTTGATGTGGTCATGAGCAAATTAGTAGGTTTCTCTTGTGTTTATATGCACAGTCATGCTTACAGGAACAACTGGGCTGTACAGATACTCTTTGTGGACACCAACCATGCAGGATTCCCTGAGAGCTCCTCAGCCCGTGCTGTGGCTCTGTTAAGTTGTCATAATTCAATCCCTATAATCTTATAACCATTAACTATTATCACTATAGAATCATAGAATTGTGTAGGTTGGAAGGGATCTTTCAGGTCATCAAGTCCAACCATCAACCTAAACCCAGCAAAACCATCACTAAAACATGACACTAGGTGCCATGTCTGCCCATCTTTTAAATACATCCAGGGATGGTTGTTCCACCACTTCCCTGGGCAGCCTGTTCCAATGCTTGATAACCCTTTCAGTGAACAAATTTTCCCTAATGTCTAATCTAAATCTCCCCTGGCACAACTTGAGGCCATTTCCTCTTGTCCTATCACTTGTTACTTGGGAGAAGAGACCAACCCCCACCTCTTTTCAACCTTATTTCAGGTAGCTGTAGAGGGCTACCTCTACAGCTACCCGTAGAGGTAGCTACAGGTACCTGTACTAGCTCTACAGGTCTGTCTCCCCTCAGCCTCCTTTTCTCCAGTCTAAACAGCCCCAGCTCCCCTATCCACTCCTTGTGGGACTTGTACTTGAGACCCCTCACCAGCTTTGTTGGCCTTCTCTGGACACACTCCAGCACCTCAATGTCCTTCTTATAGTGATGGGCCCAAAACTGAATACAGTATTTGAGGTGGGGCCTCACTAATGCTGAGTACAGGGAGATGATCACTGCGTGAGTCCTACTTGCGACACTATTTCTGATGCAGGCCAGGATGCTGTTGGTGTTCTTGGCCACCTGGGAACACTGCTGGCTTGTATTCAGCTGGCTGTTGACCAACATCCGAGGTCCTGTTCCGCAGTGCAAATTTCCAGCCACTCTTCCCCAAGCCTGTAGTGCCTAATGGGGTTTTTGTGACTCAGATGCAGGACCTGGAGCTTGGCATGGTAGAATCTCATACTATTGGCCCATCAATCCTGTATTTGTATTTGTCTGAACGAAGAGTACAGAAATCTGTTTCCACTATTCATGTTTTTCTATGCTATTGAAAGGTAGGACTAACAAATTCAAGAAAGAAGTCAAATGACACTGGAAGAGCCTCCTCACCCTGACTATGCTTTGTGAAAGACCTATTTCTGTCACAGAGGAAAGCCTAACATAGTCCAGAGCATCACAGTCAGGTGAATGTTAAATTCCTGGTTTTCTGGTTGGGTGTATGTATCCAGAGCGCCACCCTTCCATTCACATCTAAAGGTGAGGCAAAGCACTGGCCATACAAAACAATCTTACAAGCAAAAAGGCAAGTCTGTCTTTTTTTTGGTGACTTGATCTTGGAAACATTGTGTTGGCTTAAATATTAAGCAATTCTTCTTTGAATACAAAGCTTTTGGTCAGATACTAACTGTCATATTCCTCCAAATTACTTACCTTCACCACCCTGCAGTCCCTGCTCCATGCTCTGCCCCTGGGCTGTCCCTCAGTGCCACCGCCACATCACAGGCTCTGCCCTGCCCCTTTTGCTGCAAAGCTCACTCACACAGGCGGCTCAGATTAAGTGGCTTTTGAATTAAGCTTTTTTGCCCTGCAAGCAATGCAGTTTTTGCCGATGTTGGTGCTCCCGGGATCAGCAGCAGGATCTCAGGGGAATTGAAAGCAATGCAGCAGCAGAAAATGCTCCAAACAGAACAAACAGGAACACCAGGCCTTCACTAAACCCTCACAGGCACCAGGAAGTCCTTCTGAAAGCACAGAACTCACCATAGCAACCAAGAACCCTGACACATACAGACACAACACCATGAGGCATGAGCTGAGAGAACTCACAGAACTCACCACAACACCATCACCCCACACATCCCACAGCTCATGCCTCATTGAGGACCACAGCTGCTCACCAGTGGTAGCTTGATGAGGTGACTTAATGAGCTGTATTGCAGCTGATGTGCATCAGTAACCAACTCCTGGTCTGGGGCAAGGAGGATGTGGAGAGGACCTGGTGGACATCTTGGTAAGGCAGGCAGGCTGGCAGGCTGGCTGGCTGGCTGGCTGCCTGCCTGCCTGCCAGGAGGTTGCTAGAAGTTGCATGGGAGGAAATTAGTAGAGACTGGGGTGAAAGGGAGGGTGGAAGAGCATGGCAGGGCTAACAGGTGCTGGGCATGCATGGGGAAAGGAGCTCTGGCAGCCAGGGAGAGTCAGTAGCCTTTTTCCTGCTCTCATGAGGTCCTACCTCAGCCCCACTACCCCATGCACCTCAGCAGTGGCCATGCCTGTGTCCTACCATCATATTGTAAGGCCATGACTTGCTCTGCACTTCCCTGCTGAGGCTTCAGCTTGTCATGGAGGGATCCAGGTCTGTCTGGAGCCAGTGTGAGGCTGAGAGCAGGGGGGATCCATCTTAGCAGCTGCTGTCACCAGGGAAGGGAGAAGGGAAGAGAAGGAGCCTGCACAGGGGGAAGGGGAGTTTGGTTGGGAAGAGAGGGAGGAAACAACTTTCTCAAGGAAGAAGTCACTTCAGTTTCCTCCGCTTGCACCCTCATGTAAATGGTTGGGTAGGGGATTATCCAGGCTTCCCTTTCGGCATCCCCCCAGCTGCTGATACCAGGAGGAAGTGGAAAAGCAAGAGGAACAGACTGCTTTAGAAAAACACCCCTGACTTCCCTTTCTTCTCAATACATCCCTCCCTGCCTCTGCCTGGGAGGCAAAAAAATGTGCAAGAACATGCAAACACCTCATCAAGAATTGTGCAAACCTTGTGGCAGGGAGAGAGGAATCTGTCTGGATACCCCATGATTTCGCACTCAAACTTAACAGCCTCCTTTCCTGCCCTCTCATACGTTAAACCCCCATCACCTCTTCAGTTGTCATCTGCTTTTAATGCAGAGAAGCAAAACAGAAACTGATGTTTCCTGAAAAGCATCCCAGCTCCAGGCAAGGTCCTGCTCTCAGTGTTTGCCCTTCTGCATGAGCTTATGGGGGCACTGTTTGTGCCTCTTCAGGTATCACCTAGCTCCATTATCCTGAGCTTTCTCTGGGAAGTGTGTAGCAAAAGGCCTTTACCCTTCAAAATCTCCTCCTTAAGCCTCTGAAGGTTTCAGATGAGAGCCATTTAGGCTCTGCTAATGTCATATGGTTTCTTACCAGCAGATCTTCAATCTTTTGCTTTCAATAAGTTGAAGATCAGACTTGCATTTAGTAGATATTGACCAAATCATACCAGAGGTTGTCAGGCTGCTTTAGCTTTAAAAAGATGCTTGCTTAAAAGAAATAATAAAGTCAAAACCAGATTTTCGTGGTCCATTTTGATAAGTCAAAAAATCCCTGATAAAGTTAAGACAAAAATGAGATTTAATGAAATGCGATTGGCATCTTTCTGTACTTTATGTGCTCTCAAGAAAGTACCTACCACAGGTAGGGCCAAATTTAAGAACATCTGAGACAGAAAATTAAGGGTCAAGTTAAATTCTCAGTTGCCATGATTCTTTCACCATTCTGCCTCTGCACCCTTTCACAGTGTGTCTGTGATTATTAGTAATATTTAGTATAACTGCAGCTAATAATGGTAAAGTCTCTTCTTATGGTCTTGAATTTTAACTTTTTAGTTACCATATATGTTGTTTACAAGTATTTTTATATTCTGAAACATGAAGAGGGAAAGGACAAGTTAAAAAAAAAAAAAAGGATCAGTGCTCTACAGTTTAATCTGATTTATATAGTAGGAGTTTTTCCTATGTTGCAATGAAACATTTTTGGCTTATTTTGTCAAGTCAGTTTTCCCAGGCAGTTCCACAGCTGTGTATTTTTTTCTGTATATCATTAACAAGTTTCAGAAAATAGATGATTAGTTTCTCATGCAAGTTGTGTTGACTCACTGAAGTACTGGATAAGAAGGAAAACTCTCCACTTTTCAGGCTGGAGCTCCTTTTCTTCTGCCAGGAATAACACGTGTCCAACAAGGAGCTGTACTGTATAGCTCACCAAATGCTACATTGAAACGCTACATAACACTGATCTCTGATATCATTCTGTAAAGTCTTTTTTTTGTAACTAATGTGCTTTGCACTGGGGACTATTTACAAAAAACTCCATTTCATCCTTAGCCTTTTAATAGCAAACTTCTCAACAGATGAGAAATGTGCACAAGCAAGCAAAGCTTAACAATTTCAGTTATGATCAATACAGAATCAGATATTTTTGTCAATCTCTTATGAAGTTTTTTCATTTTCTTGCCCTTTGCATTAAGAAATTTCTTGAAAAATACTGCTGATTCTAGTGGATCCAGCTGATTTGCATAGGCCAGAAAGTGAAAGATGCTACGCATTTTCACGCATTTTGTCCTTCAGCAGCATTTAGCAACCTCCCTGTAGATTCTCTGCTCTCACGGTTCTCATGCAGTGCAAACCAATACAGAGCAGTTGACAAAAAGTGACATGTGCTTTTAGCATTTTGTGAACTAATTCAAAACTAGATGTAACCCTAAGGTTGGGACTCGATGATCTTTCAAATGTCCCTTCCAACCTGGTCTGTTCTATGAATCTGTGGTAGCAGTGACTCGGTTTTGCTTGCAGTTGGTTCTGTTGGAACACTTCCTCCTCCCGGCCTGAGC
Organism: Gallinago jamesoni; assembly: GCA_025769975.1. Taxonomy (NCBI): domain Eukaryota; kingdom Metazoa; phylum Chordata; class Aves; order Charadriiformes; family Scolopacidae; genus Gallinago; species Gallinago jamesoni. Next base: position 14,568,753 of record JAOQGH010000019.1, read on the forward strand.
TGCAGGATGAGTCTGTGCAAGTTAATTAGTGTGCATGTCACATGGCTGAAGAGAACTTTCACACAAGCAGTTGCTACTCGTCAGCTGATCGGCTACAACTCTCTGGATTTTGCAGCAGGGACACGAGCTCCCTGTTTCCCAGTCTGCTCCGTGAGTTCAGCCAGTGCAGAGACTCTGAGCACTGTCTGGAAGTCCAGTGAAAGAGGAGTCTGTGACAGGATGCAGTAAGGGTTCTTTTTGATAGGCCTAAAGCTGTGTTGTAAGGAGGTAGGGAACAGATTGTGATCCCAGTTTGTGTCTGGTGTCAGGTAGGAGGATGAGAATGTAGAACAAGAGTCTGGGTTATGAAACAGAAGATATACGATACAGGAGTAGGGGAGGGAAGACAAGAACACATTCCATGTCCAGCTACTGCCACCATGTGAACAGAATTTAGGAATCCCCTGTGTAGGCCTGACACACATTCTTTCTTGCCGCAGACCCATTCTAATTTATAAATCAACATTCACCCGTTTGCCACACATCCTATGCACTGTTTCTGCAACTCCTCCTGTGAGCCAACAGTTTAACCGCGTCAGTGGAAAATTCACGAGAGAAAAAAACAAGCCTATGCTGTCATGGTGTTCAGTCACCTTGACTAGTTGTAGCTTCTGAGAAAGTAATACATTCTCAGTGTTGATGCATAACATGGGACACCTAACAATTACACTTTTAGACTGTTTCCCCCAAAGGCTAGAAACATGTATAATGACCTCTGGTGTTTTTCACTGCAGTCTGTAAAGGTGCCTCACCCACCTCAGCTTTGCTGCTATGGAGGTTGAAGACTGTTCTCTATCACATGTCACTGAAAAAACACAGATTAAAAATATTCAAGGAAAGGAACGAAGATAAAAGAAAAGGGACTGGGGCATGGGCTTTTCAATCCAGATTATTTCATTGGTTGAGGTTACAGGACACAGCATTTGTACCAGCAATACAAAGAAACACAGGATTAGACTAACTGCCTGAGCGGAATGCTTGCGTGGGGAGTTCCTAAATTACTCTTGCAGTGGAGGAGAAGGAAGGTGGGAACATGACTTTGTGACAGCTTGGATGGTTAGAGAAGAACAAACAACATAGAAACATAGAGTAATTTCTGTGCTACACATGAGCAGAATCCTTCTTGTTTCCAGCTCCTAACCAGTGCTGTACTGCAAGGTCTCCCATACAAGCCTTTTTTTTTTTTTTTTTAATCTTTTTCTCCTGAACTATCTGACCAGTCACAGAACTGCCCAAACCTCAGAATTGCTTTCATGTAAGCAATATCATACTCTATACTGTGAATTTTCTTGTGTGAGCAACACACTTTCAAGCATTGCCAGACATGAAATTAGGCATCTGAAAAAATGTTCAATCCAGAATATTAAAACTTAATTAAAAATAAATGCAGCCCCTTATAGAATTTCTTAGTTAATACAATTCCTGACACCAGTAACAAAGACAATGATGTGGCCTCAATAAAAACAAAGAGCATGCTTGCTTCCACAGCATAAGAATTTCAAAACACAAAACAACTTCAGAAATGTTCCCATGGGAATCTTAATTAAAGACAATGAAGTTTAAAAATGAAAAGCCAGTTTAATCCAAAAATCTTTAAAAAGAAATTTCCAACAAAAATTTTCCTGAGCCTTTCTGTCCAGGATTTGTGTGATGTTTAATATCCTTTCTATGGCCTGATCCTTTGGACTTTTAAAAAAGTTTATTTTGACATATCAATAAATTTTGATCCCTGATCATTAGCAGGTGATAATGGTTGGTCACAAAGCCTGCTTGTATCAAAATAACTGGTTAACCTGTGATATAAACCCATTAAAATTAAAAAAAAATTAACAATTGGAAGTTAGGTTAAATAAGAATGCATTCAGCTGTGCCTCTGACAATCACAGCAGAAACCCAGGATCTGTTTTCCATCTGTTGAGAGCCCTTTTTGTAAAATCAGCTTAGGTGGAGATGTATGCAAACCCCATATTCTGAAGCCTTGCTGGTATGTGCAGAGTTTATTCTTTCAAAAAGAACACTTCCTCCTTCCTGCCCTATTCTCCTGTCTTTTTCAAAGACTCCCTTCTCTTCTGTTAGCCTCACTTTTCCCCTTTTTATCCTGCACTAGAAATGAGACATGTGGGAAACCTGAGGTAAGAGGGTCATGCATCCCATCTTCCATCATACCTCTGTCTTGCAGTCAGATGGATGTCACCATTCAGCTACTCAGCAGAAGGGAACCCTAATTCATGCAGTGCTTTCTCTGCACAATTACTGTGTGGGTATGTTTTCTGTGGTGTTTGTTGGATAGATGAGAAGAGGGCAGTGGATGGTGGATGTTGTCTACCTTGACTTCAGCAAGGCTTTGGACACTCTCTCCCACAGCATCCTCATAGGCAAGCTTAGGAAGTGTGGGTTAGATGAACGGACAGTTAAGTGGATTGAAAACTGGCTAAAAGACAGAGCTCAGAGGGTTGATATTAGGGGCACAGAATCTAGTTGGAGGTCTGTAACCAGTGGAGTCCCCCAAGG
>JAOQGH010000019.1:14571402-14593015 GCA_025769975.1 Gallinago jamesoni
TGGAGTCTCCTTCTCTGGAGACATTCAAAACCCACCTGGACAAGTTCCTGAGCAATGTGCTCTAGGTAGACCCGCTCTGGTGGGGGGGTTGGACTAGATGATCTCCAGAGGTCCCTTCCAACCACATATGATTCTATGATTCATATGAGCTCGCACAACAATGACCTCTAATGAAGTAGCCACTCCCATTACAAATCATAGCCTTGGAGCATAATTTAGGTAGGGAGGGAATTCTGTAAGTCGTCTTGTCCAATGGTCTGCTATGAGCAGGGCCAGCATCCCCAGATTGCTCAGAGCATTCTTCAGCTGGGTTTTGACTACATACAAGGATGGAGAACCGGTAGCCGCTCTAGGCTGTTACAGTACTTGTTTTCCCTCAATGTTAAAAAAGAGAAAAACCCACAAAATTAGGATTTTCCTTTTTTGCATCTTGTTTCCAATGTTTTGTTTTTTTTTTTCAATTGCCCATCTTTCTACCTCTGTGCATATCTAAGATGAGTCTGACACCTCCCATTAGGTATTTAAAAACAACAGTAAAGTCTCTGCTTTGCCTTATCTCCAGGCTGAACAGGGACAGTTCTCTCAGCTTCTTGTCTGTCCTGTGTCATACTTCCCTGACCACCATCTGTAGGCACAACAGATTGGGTTGTTGCTGTTATGTGTGCTCAGTGCCTGTCTGCTTAAGAGGCAAAAAAATTATAGATGGTTTCTTAACTTTAATCATGTAAATTTAGTTGCTTACGAAGTGTATTATTTGCAGGCACTTGCATCTGCTGTTTTACAGGGTATGTGCAAATGGGAAGGGGAAATTCAGCAGGGTCTCTCATTTTTGCTGTCTCCTCATAGAGGCTACAGGCCATGACAGATAAGGAGGCATCACATACCAGCCTTTCTGCTCCAAAAGCTAAAGTGTATGGGGAAAAGATAATTTTCCATTTTGTTGTTGTGCAGGATCAAACTGCCAAATTTGTTGCTGAGCATTGGCTAGATTGAAAGGCGAGGCCCATCTGCTAGGTGGGCACCCATTAAAGGGCGGGCCATTGGATAGATCATCGATTGCACAAGATACTTTTATTGTGGAGGATAGGACAATTACTGAATGCGGCGGAGCAAAGAGCAGTGGGAAGCAGGAAGGTACCAGTAGTCAGCTAAGGGAGGTCCATATAGTGAATGTTTGTTCTTCTGGGATAGTGCATAAAACTGAGCCCTAGCATCTGCTCTTAGAGGCTGAAGAAAGGAGATTTGATTTAAAACTCATGTCACACAAGCAAACATACAGATCAATGGAAATCTACTGGTGGAATAATGAGCAAATTAGAGACTGAGGTCCAAAAAAGGATAAGTTGGGACCAGGTGGGACCATTGGGGTATAAACTGCAAGACCTGTAAGCACTTTAAGAGATAAAAGGCATTGTCAAAAAGATTTGGAAATTTGTTAAAAAAATTACTAAGAGGTGGAGCAGATCATTGGTTGTGGCTAAATCATTCTTTTGAGAAGCTTTGTACAAGAGAAGTGATGATTTCCAAACATTTTTCTTCTCTAAAGAGTATAAGAAAATCAGTTTCCCTATGACTTATTCTCAGAACCAAAATGTAGATGCCCTCAGAGATTTAGAGAAGGGTCATGGTATTGTAGAGATTGTGGCACTTCTCCAAAACTTTGTTACCCAAGTGATTAATGGGAAGAAAAGCTGTTAGAGATGTGTCAGCAGAGATAAAAGGAGCACACAGCCGTAGCTGCAAATCCAAGTTGCACAAGATCCTCTGATCCCCACTTTATTCTCTGAAAATGACCCCCCCCAAAGTGGTTAAAAAAAGTATTTTGCCAATATTTATAGATTGAACGTGGCAGATTTCTTGCGTATCTCATTTTTAAGCATGTGTAGTGAATTGTTCTAATGAATTTTCTACACCTTTCAGTGGTGACGTGGCAAGTTGGGGGCCATTGTACACAACTTCAGTGCAAGAACATGGGCGAACATTTCTTTTTGTTCATTTCTGTGTAATTTTTCCATTCTTAATTTCCTGTGTACTTCAACTTTTTTCACTGAGGGATGCTGCAGAAGGCAGCTGCTATTTTTGTTTATTTCATTTTGAATTTTTCCTGTTAACAGTCTTGAACTCTGATGAAGTTTACTTTTATTTACTTTTATTTAATTAGAATGCAAAACAGCATGGATGTTCTCTTCCTAAGAAAAAATAGCTTAAAAGATGACTTTTTATTGAAATGAACCCACTAATCCCACCGGGTTTTTAATCTGAGGCTGTTGATTCAGTATAGATGTCTTACTGATAAATATTAAAACTTTGTACTTACAATTTACAACAAAAAATAAAAAAAAAGTGCCCCTTTGGATATCCTTGCATCATCTGTCTTAAACAACCAGGAGACATTCACAATAACCTTACATGAGACATGACTACATAATATCAATAAAAACATTTGAATTATAATCTGTTATGAAAAGAAAAAGGATATTAGGGGAAATGCTGCTAATTCCCACTTTTGAGTGTTACTGTAGAGAAAGGCAATAGCTTTAAGGTGGTTGCACACAGTTTCAAAGAAAGGAATCAAGGTGTGGAAGCTTCTTCAAAGCAAAGTGTTTTCGTGGTTTTTTCCCAATACTTTCAAACAACTTTGGTGCTTTTAAAAATGCAGATAGCTTGGCAGCACTGGAGAAAGATGTATGAGCCCTGCATTAACTTGTGTAACCTACTCTTTGTTCGAGTAGAAGAAGATGACACATAAAATACGGTATATTTCATGTTATAATTCAGGTGGCAAAGAGAAAGACTCAGCTAATTTTGTATTTTAGAGTGAAATAAATAAACATGATATGTTCTGTATCAGCTTCACATTTACATTTGTTTATGAATGTGATTTATCTTTGTCTAATTTACATGCCTACCACATTTCCCTATCTTAGTGCTTTCTCCCCTTGCCCCTGGCTCAGGAACAGGAAAAACTCTAAGGGATGAAGGTTCAGCAAAGGTACTGTTTTTCTGGATTTTAGGGTTTTCTGCAAGTCTATGTTTCGTTCAGGTTGCAAATTACAGTCCTGGGGAAGGTGGGAGTTCATTTCACTCCTCTTAAGGAGGAGTGATCTTAGGTCAAGATGTTGCCTGTTTTCAGTGTGAATGGGCTGAGCACAGACATGGCTGCATGTAGCAAGTCATGGCTTGCCAATAGTTTTCCTTAATAACGTCACGAGGCTCTCATTAACTCATTGCAGTAATATTATGGAGCTTACAGTTGGCCGCAATATACTGTTGAATAACTAGGATGCCAGAGTTTGGGATGTTGTGAGTGCAGTTCATCCCTCTGTGCTAATCTAGAAGCATCACTGGGCATTACATATGCACAGAGCATAGCTGTTATCAAGTAGTGTGGACAATTCACTACTGTTTCACTGCTTGACTGGCTTTATCATTACAATATTTTCCATGATGTCTTATACACTGAGCAGCAAAACATTGTTTTGATTTCATTGGGACAGATGTTCATTTATAACATTTTTGAAAGTAGCCTAAAGAAGATCAGGAATTTTTTTTTCTCTCTTAAGTGTTTATCCACTTCTTGTGCTCCACTTGGGCTTGACAGGCAGAAAATCATTCCTGACTCAGAAAGAAAATAGTATTGTGAATAGACTATTATTCTTAGTCCACTGAATTTTGTTTTGCACAAATCAATTTAAAAATCTGCTGAGTTCCCAGCTATACAAGACACCTGGACCTCTGGTCTTCTGTGGCTATCTGAAGCCCAGTTACCTCAGTGCTCTTTGCAGGAAGGTAATTGTCCCTTCACACAGGGTTCCTTGTAAGAATGTTCCTTCTGAGTGTGGTTAGACTTTCTGTCATAAAATCAACTGTCATGCTGTCATGTGTTCCTGTGCAGAATCAGTAGGAGTGCATTGATACACAAAAATTGGCTGGAAAATATTACTCTGAAAAACAAAGGTGTTTTTTTTTCTTTTTTTTTTTTTTGTTGTCTGGTAAAACTAATACTCCTTAAATGTATTGTGACAGCCTTATATCCCTCATATCCCTGTTTTTGCCATGCCAGAGGAAATATAGGGACATTGGTTGCTCTTTACTTTCATTTACTTGCATGTAGTTTACAGAAAACACAGCCCAAGATTTGTGAAAGCCACAGATCTTCTGAGAGTTCCCTAAACATCAGGCCAAAGGTGATTAATGATTTATGGTGGAACTTTCTGTCTCTATCTTGGTGGTGGTTCGCTTTATGTGAAAGAGTTCAGGATTCTTCAGCTCAGAAAAGGATAAAGCATCTCTTACCGTAGTAATTATAGCACTCACTTAGAAGTGGGTAGATCTAGTTTCAATGCAGTACTCCAATTACTGCTTAGGGCTTTTTTTGACCTGACCAGAGTACCTCTTTTCAAGATGTCTGCTTTAATCACTGAACAATTGAACTGTTGGCATGAAGGGGATGCGACAGTCCTTTCTAAATGGGCCTGCTAAATCTGATGAGATGGAGGAGACTACCTCATTTGTGAACCTGATGGAATGAGACAGAAGCCTTCTTAAATGGGGAATGACATATTGATATAATACTACAATTTTTAAATCCAATGCAGACCATGGGCTGCACTAGAATTGCATTCTTAAACACACAAAACTTTATGCTGCTCTTCATGGAGGCATTCAAACCCTTGGCTGTCTATCTTATAATGGATCTTTTTTCAATGTAGGCCTTTCCTACAAGACACGGGGAAAGACAAAGAGAGATTTGTAAAAACCAGGATCTCAGCTGGGCCATCAAACTTGGGCAAGTGAGTTAACACTGGGAAAGCTTTTAAGAAAAAGCAAGTTCAACTGACACAAGGCTGATAGGCTCTTCCACTCCATGCTAGCTGTAGAAACCTCTCTTTTTTAGGGGAATTTCTCCATTCCTCGTATTTCATGAGGATTTCGGCTCAAGTCCTTGTCACTGTTATATCTCCAAATTACAGAGATTTTGATCTGGTATAACTCCTTGCGTATCTCTTAGATGATGCAGACTTAGGTTGTAGACAAATATTAACTTCTTCCTAAATGGTGGATCTAAGTGTCTAAATGATCAGCATAGGTGCCGAAGGAGGTACCTTCCAGGATTAGATTAATGGATTTAGTTGACAAGGGAAACATTCAAAATGCTAACAGATAAATTTTACACAAAGGTATCACAGTAGACAGTCTTAACAAGTATATTAAGAAACAAACATCCCTAGATCTAAGATAACCCTTAATATATTTCTCACACCTCTTTGTCACTTTATAAGCCAGAATCCTGTCTAAGGATAAGTGCCTTGTTCTACTTTTGGCTGTGCACACTTAGGCGCTTTATTTCAAAAGAATAACCCAAGGAGGCACTTCCTTCATTAAAGAACAAATGGTGAGTACCTTCCTAGTAGTTAGGAGTATTGGCTTCAGTCTCAACTCTCAGAATTGCTATATAATATACAATATAAACACTCATGAATAGGAGGAAGCTTTTTCTGACTATCCAAGAAGACCACTTCACTAAATAGCCCTATATTTTGCATGACAAAAATTTGATCCCAAAGGATTAAAATATTTTGACTAGCCTCAAAAAAGACAAATCCCTTTGCAAGATGAATGCTACAGAACAAGAGCACTGAGCCCCAGCTGAGTTATTTCAGGGCAAGTTACGGTACAATAGCTGTTCTCCAGGAACTGCCGGTGTGGAGACTATGTGTCGATAGTCATATAAGGTGAATGACAGAGTCTGCCACAATTTAAATGTGCAGTTTGTGACACTAAATGCTTTCCGCACTGAGATACCTAGAAAATGTGCTGCACCTCACTTTTTAATTGCTATTCTAACTTCCTCTGGATGTTATGACTAAATGGATTCCAGCAGCCCTCCTTGCTTTTCCGGATTTTCTTTAAGTTCTTAAAGAAGTTCAGTAAGTTCTTTTTTTTCCTTGCGTTTTCTTGCTTTCTTTCCATCCCTCCCCCCCCTTTTTTTTAAATGGTAGATCCAAAGCAATAACCAAATTCCTTGGTTGACCTAGATCAGAAGATTTATCTGAGTTCTCATGTCTGAAAAGTTATTTTGCTCCTTATAGTATATCTCAGAATTACCAATATCACTGCAAAAAGACAGGCATTTTAAGGGGCTCTGTCAGAAATCAACACAGCTTATCATGGGTTGAAGCCAAAGGAAAATAAAGCCTTTTTCCTTTGTGTTCATCAGCTTCAATCTCACCTGCGAGCTGCTATTATTGTAGTTCTAGCATTTTTTCTTCTGACATTATGTCTAAGAATTTTGGTTTAAACTTGGCTGTTACAATGGTCATAAATGAAATAGTGAATTCTGTGTTTTTGTCCTCATTTGGATTCTGCAGACCTGGGTCTGTTCCTTTCATCTCTTTCTGTGTGCACTAAAAATAGTCAGCCTCAGACAGATTATGCCCAATCTCACATACAATAGGTTCATTGGCTTTTTTTTTTAAATAGAAATAAGTTTGTTTTCCCAATCACTCTGACCTCTATCTACTGTAAAAATGCCAGAAAACAAACTTTCCTACATTAGCCTTCACTCCACGTTTTTCAGTTACTTGTTTTGCTCTCCTCCTAAAATTCTTTCCTGTCTTCTCATATTGTCATAATACTAGTTTCCACCTGTGCGGCTTCAAAGCAAAGATCAAAGAATGTGATTTGCCTCATTGGTGAAGCTTTTGGGTTGCCTGTGATGCAGAGATGAAAGCACTCCTTTCCCCATAGTGCTATATAACATTGTCAAGGAAATACAGTTAAAAGTGTATGGTTTGCATTACTTTGAATTGTCATTCATATTTGGATTCAGAGAAAACAACCTGGAGACTTGAAAAGATTTAAACAAAAAAGTGAAACTGTTAATTGTTTATTTTCAAACTGCATTTGGCAACAGCAGAAGTTCTGTTTTCAACACATTTGCATATTTATATAGTTTCTAAACAAACCTTTTTTTTAAAAGCAGAATCATACCAGAAGAGTAACTGTGTGTTTGCCTTGCAAATTTTAATGTAGAATTTTGCAAATACAAAGGCTCCATGTATATTTGAGCTCCTGAATGATCAGCTCAAGTTAGAGAATCTCTGAGGCAATCAGAAATTAGCAGGCAACAGCACAAGAAGATGCTAGTTTGATAGAACCTTTGGCTCTATTCAGATCCTATATATCCATATGTAAATCCAGAGTAAGTCAAATTACTTCAATTGAGTTATTGGTGCAAATAAATGTAACATTTTGCTTTTTAGTACTTGATTCTATGCAGTGGGACTACAACAGAAATAAATAGAATAGGAAAGAAATATCTGTTTTATATTTTAAATATAAAAAATATTACTTATGTAAACACTTTGAGGCTATTGCTTCTGATTCAGGAAAACTTCAGTCATTGTGTAAAACAGAGACAAAACCAACCAAACCCCTCCAAACTATGTGAAACATTGTCAAATTTGAACTATGTTCTGTATTCGATCTTATTTTGCATTACTATTTTTCAAGCGCTTCTTGCAGTGTGCAAAGTTAGACCTTTCCCGCATGAAGACACTGAATTCTATAGCTTTATTCTTCTCTGAGTTTCATGACATACCTTTTTTCCTTTGATACAAGACTGATAGCTTTGAATAAAGAATATCTCTTTAGCAATATTACCTTCAGGGAAAGACTGCTTTCTTTGGACATAAGTACCATGGTAAAAGTATACAAGCTACTCCAGGAATTCTAAGCTACTTCCCAGAAAAAATACAACCTGAAAAGCTATTCAGATGTCACACTTTTCAACATTTATGTGTAAAATCACTTCTCTTGAAATTATTGATTTAGTTTATTAATAAAATACTTATAGAAGCAGATGCATAAGTAAATTTTTGATTTTTAAAGAAACTGTCTTCTTAAGGCAACAAATTCTACAGATCAGTAAAAAAGTCCCCCAACTATGCTGAAGATTTACACATAAATGGATAAATGTTGAGTGGAGTGTTTTCCTTTTTATTTTTAGTTATGAAGTACTTCAAATCAAAACAAGATAGTGCAATTTCTTTCTGGAGATCTAATTAAAAGACTTGACCCATTGCCATTTCTTGCCTCATGTCACATTGACACTTGACTGTGGAATTCCTCTAGATACACAAACTAATTTGTCTATTTAGCCTTGAAAGAAACAGTTTTCTCTTCCTTAATTTTGAATGCCAGAATATGTAAGGCATATACAAACTGGTTCACATGATGGAGCTAAAAAGCCTAAAGTTTCTTCATGCCCTCAAAAGCAGGAAGTCAGCTGCAAGGAACTGAATTGAAAACTATTAGAAATGCATTTAGAGTTTTACAGTGACATCCAACTACAGTTTTCATACTAAATCTTATGTGCCCTTGTAATAAAAAATAAATAAATAGAGCTCTGTACTTACCATAGTTTCAGTCTCTCTGTCTCCACAAGTCTGCTAAAGATTATGTGCTGTACTAGACAGAGTCAAAATGTTCTTTGTCCTTCACTGTGCACTTCCTTTTTTGAAAATGTATGTGGTCTATCCAGCCTTCACAGGAACAGATATCAGCAAAATCCTTGTTTTGCATATTATCAGAGACCGAACGGAATTTTTAACGGCATTTGTTTGGGATACACTGCACCACTGTGAAGGACAATGACAGTGAATGTGCTTTCATTCATTTTATGACCTCCGAAATTGTAATGAAAAACAGGTCTATGCTGATGAGAAAATTATGCAGCTATGTTTTTAGTAATCTTTGACTGCTAAAAAGGCAAATTATTTTTTTGGGGTCTTTCATACTTGGGGTTCCTGAATTTTCTTATATTCAGGCTTCACTACTAACCTCATGCACATGTCCTTCTGGCGCAGGTTTTCATGGATGTTTAAAATCTGAAGTAATTTTCTTGCTCCAATAAGCTGAGCTATATTTCTGTCAATTAACCTTTGACCACTCGGCTCTTCCTAGCTGATATTACCAGAAAAATAGGCTTGTCCTGATCTAACAGGATATTAAAGTTCTGCACTGATGCAGACTTCCTATGCAAAAAAAATTGAAGGAAAAAAGTGCATGTGGCCATAAACCTCACCGAGCTGGATCTAGCAAACCCCAAAACTGAGGGCTTAAAGACAAGACATGAAGGAAGGAAGAAGTAAAGTACATGCTAAATGCAAGGGAGGAAGACAACAATATATTTTGGGTAATGTCCAACTACGGAATAAAAAAATGAGTTTTCAGTAAGAAAGCTTCTCTGTATGAAACAGTGGTGAACACACACACAAAAAAAGTAAAGTAACAAAAAATACACTATCAGTGTTGCAAGGAAGTTCTAAACTGCATTCTGTGATGAAATCATGATTTCTCCATAATCTCAGTAATAGAGCACTGAAAGGATTGCTGCATTACTCTACATACCAAACCACTTGTTTTCATTTAAACTTTCAATGCAATATGTATATATTTTCTATTATATAGATAATAGCAAATACCACCGCAGATACCTATAGTGGCAGTTAGCAAGCGTATTATGTTTTCTAAAAAGCAGAAAATTAGTAGGACCACTACAGGCTTATTTGCTTGAGCACAACATTATGCAACTCAAAGAACAGATTTGAAAAAACAGTTTGAGAGAGAAAAAATTAGTTGTATGTAGCCACATCTAAGGTAGGTTTCATTAAAGATGGATTATGTCTGAATAACTTAGTATCTGTTTTACAAAGTTTAACTGGCATTTTAGGCAAAGGTAATACAATTAACTTGATCTGTCTAGATTTAAGCAGATAATTTCATATAATGTACTCTGTTGGATTTTAAGCGATGAGAGTTGAGAGAGGATGTGACCTGTCGGGAAGACTGAGAGATAGACAAGGAGCTGGTGAAAACAACATCAGTTTAGAAGTGGAATGGGAATTCCTGTGTTTAAGTGGGATTACTAGCAGTGTTCTGCAGGCATATTTCATGGGCCAGATTCTGCTCAGCACTTGGATTAGGAGCCTGATTCAAGAGCTGGGCCTATACTGATGTTACCTGAAGATATACTAAACTGAACGGTTCCACTAATACGGGGGACAATCAGGTCATTACACAGGAAGAATGAGAAGACTTTGTGTATTGGAGTGATAGAAGTCAATCAAAGTTTAATAATAAAGCCATATACATGGGACTAAGAACAAGAATTTTTGCTTTGAGCCAGAGAGATAGTATGAGTCACTAATGTAACACATATGTAAAGCACATATGATTCAAATGCACAGTAGACAAATGATTTTAGGAGACGCAGGAAAAGAATTTGTGCAGAGCACTGATGAGACTTTATTTAGAGTATTTTGTGCAGTTCTGGTCGACTATGTTGAGTGATTGAATTTAAACTGACACAGGTACAGGTGAAGTCCTCTAGTATGAGTAGAAGGGCTTCTTAGCTTCTGAAAGGGCACTAAAAGGGCTTGCCTTGCCTAACTTAAGGAAGTAGAGATTAAATCAGCTGTGACAAGGTCTGTAATTGAGAGAAGAGACCGACCCCCATCTCTCTACACCCTCCTTTCAGGTAGTTGTAGAGAGCAATAAAGTCTCCCCTCAGCCTTCTCTTCTCCAGGCTGAATAACCCCAGTTCCTTCAGCCTCTCTTCATAAGACTTATTCTCCAGACCCCTTACCAGCTTTGTTGCCCTCCTCTGGACCTACTCTGACACCTCAATGTCTTCTTTGTGATAAAAGGCCCAAAACTGGACATGGTACTTGAGGTAAGGCCTCACCGGTGCCGTGTACAGGGGGATGATCACCTCCTGAGTCTTAATACGCTGTTCCTGGTACAGGACAGAATGCTGTTGGCCTTTTTGGCCACCTGGGCACACTGCTGGCTCATGTTCAGCCGACAGTCGACCAACACCCCCAGGTCCCTTTCTGTCAGGCAGCTCCAGCAACTCTGCCCCAACCCTGTAGCGCTGCCTGGGGTTGTTGTAACCCAAGTGCAGGACCTCGCACTTGGCCTTATTGAACCTCATCCCATTGGTCTCGGCCCATGCATCCAGCCCATCCCTCTGCAAAGACTCTCTACCCTCCAGCAGGTCCACACTCCCATCTGCGAACTTACTGAGAGTGCAATTGTATTCACTCAATATTCATATATATATATACATATATATATATATATATATATATTCAATAATGATTTTCCAAAGAGGATAGGGGAGGAAGGAGATCAGTACAGCTTTCACAGGCTACACAGTCTATTTATGAAAGAAACCCACTGACAGGGCGGGGAGTATTCTGTTTGTCAGATAGAGAATAGTAACTGTACTGAAAAGGTGATTTGTCAGCACGTCTGGGCACATTGAGGATTAAATCTCAGACTGTAGGAAGCTTTCCTGGGCCTGTCCTCTTTTTATTTTTTTTTTAACCAGGAATCTTTGCATGTGCAGCTTCTGAGGAGCTGCTCTGTCTGCTAAGGATTTCTTGATATCTGATAGATCTTGATTAAGATTCCTGCTGTTCTCACAATGAGGCAGTAACATCAGATCTTCCACCAATAGCAACTTTATTCCAGGTGCGCAGTATAGCAAAGTACATAGATATTAGGTTTCAGGCTTTCTGAAATGTTCCAGGAAGACTGCAGTGATGCTAGGTGCATGTGTACTCCATCCATTGAGAAAATCCTGTGTTTTCACTTGGGAACGTTAATTAGTGCAAGCCTATTAATTAACAAAAGTCTATTTACACTTCTGTTGTGTGAAGGGAGTTGTTCATGGTGGCAGGAATCAATGAAAGGCCTTTGTGTTCTGCTTTTGTAGCACAGGGTGTGATTCACTTTCTTTGGTCATCAGTACACTTTCACTCTCTGAATGCTCTCCTGCCATATGGGCCTGTGAAACAGTTCTTTATACTGCTTTCTTTTGTAGGGTTTGGTCTTTAGTACTGAGTGTCTTCAGTCACTTGGTGAGGGGCAGGAGGCAGCAAAAGAAGGTTTCAGGGAACTCTTCCAGACCTGGGGTGCAAGTATGCAAGGAACTTATCTCATTCATCTAGTGGCTTTTACCATTCCCGTGTTTCCAAACCACTCATCCCTCATATATGTTTGTTTGCCACTTTTTAAAAGAAATCTGTTTTCTTGTATCTTGCTTCCATGTAGATATTCTGGTGTCTAGTTGAATAGCTAAGTTAACATTAATACCTTTTTCTCAAAAAGGACAATTCTTTTTTTCTTTTTTTTTTCTTTCTGTTTTCTTTTTTTTTCTTTTTTGTAAATTTACATAGCTGCCTTTATCCATGAAACTTCTTTGAGAACTATCCTTCCTCCCCACCCCAAGCAAATATTCTAGTAATTGTCTGCTAGGTTCAAAAGTCACTGAAGATGACTGACAGGTAGGTATAATGACAGTACAATTGTTTCAGCTTTGTTTCCTTCAAAAGTTTTGCTAAAATATGGATAGTAATATAGCAACTCTTCTATCCCTTTGTAATGTACTTCTGATTTCATATGGAGTTATATACATTATTCTGCTACTCAGGCTGGACTTGAGTTCTTGAAAATCAGAAAATACCACAAAGAATTAAGAAAAAATATTTTGACAAGGGGACACCATTATGCTATTGACTAAGAAAGATAGATAGTTCGTGTTCCAATGATAGTCACAGACAAATAAAAGACGGGCCACATTCACTGCATCAGCTCATTTCTTTTAAGATGTTTATTGCTGTTTTACTTTGGTTTGATTTGTGATTTTTAAGCTGCAGGTGCTTTTAAATCATGGCATTCCATTGCTCTTGGGTAGCTAGCTGGCCAGTAGAAACAGTGATTTGTAGAATTGGTTTGGAATTCATTAAAGCTTTCTGAAAAAAGAGAAAAAATAGTAAAGAAATTATAGCAGATAGTAGCTACAATGTATATATTGGTCAAAATGTAAGTAAAATAGCACTTTCATGGCTCACCAAGAACATGATTTCACTGTGTTTCAGATATGGCTGTAATGTAAAGTAAATCTAATGAAGAATGAATCAAAACATATACTGTGATTTTCAGAAGACTTAAGTATCTTACTTCTGCTGAGTACTCAATACGTCTGATATATCAGGACCCAAAGTTAGGTTAGTTTTTAAAACAGAGCTTTTACTATCCCAGACCAGAAGAAACATATCAGAATATGTATGTATCATGAATAATCATCATGGTATTTGCTGTCATGGCTGAATAGAATCTTGTCAATGATACAGTGCAGGAATAAAATTAAGCTGCTTATGAGAGTTTTTTAAAATAAGACCAACTTCACTGCATCAAGCAATGGCTAACTTGATTCCTTGCTTTTCACAAGATGGCAATAGCACAGACCTAGGAAATATCTGGGAGTAGGGAAACACTTCCACAGAATACTTTCCCATCCTGCCAAAAGTAATGCTTCAGAGACTTCCTAAGCAAGCATGAATATCTCTACATGTTTGAGAAACTTCCATTAGTTTTTGTTCAGGTTTTTAAAATGCATATTTACTTTTGGTATGCCCACCATATGTGTGAAGGACCAGCCTTTAGTTTGTTATGAATCTGCCACTTGCTAGTTTTATTTAGTTATGCAGCTTTGTATTATACTTTTCTCTCAATTTCTGTCTTCCATCTATGAATAGTTTATGGATTAATTAGCCTTGATGGCCCAGAGATGTGGTGCCGTATGTTATATCTTGCTGGCCATGCTTTTTTCAGGTAGAATTAGAATATTAGATATAACTGAACTCTACTGAAGGTAGGAGAGGGGAATCATAGAAGAATCCTTCAAAGACAACTCTTTAGCCTTCCAGTACCTGAAGGGGACCTATGAGAAAGCTGGAGAGGGATGTTTTACAAGGGCATACAGTGATAGAAGGTAATGGCTTTCAAGTGAAAGAGGGTAGATGTAGATTTACGTATAATGAAGAATTAGGCAATGGAACAGGTTGCCCAGAGAAGTTGTGGATCCCCCATCCCTTGAAGTGTTCAAGGCCAGGCTGGATGGGGCTTTGAGCAACCTGGTCTAGTGGGAAGGGTCCCTGCCCATGAAACTAGGTGGTTTTTAAGGTTCCTTCAAAACTAAACCATTCTGCAATCCTGATAAATATTTTTGGTGCAGGCAGAGGTCATGTTGCAAGAGTTACCATCAGGGTTCTTCAGTGGGAAAACACTAAAAATCCTTTCCCTATCTTGCCATCTCTTTCCCTCTTGTGGCCTCCCAGAAGAGAAGGAACTTATGGTATCATGTTAAGCATAAAACTCAAACAGTTCTTCCTGGGCCTGAAAACTGTCACATCCAAGTGGCATGACAGCTGCTTGTTCTCAGCAGGTGAAGCAAGTTGAGACCACCTTGCCATTTTATGGACTAAAGCATCGATCCTCTAAATTGTACTTTTTTTTTTTCTTTTTCCTAGCAGAAAGATTTATATTAAAAAAGACCATGACAAAAATCATGTAAATAAATGTTTTCTTAAACTATTTTTTTTTCCAAGCTAAATGTTTCAACATTTCTGTAACAGTAGCTTTGTTGGATTTAAGCATTCTGCTTACCAAATAATAAAACCCAGACTCCTAAACTGTGTCTGTATTTTGTTTCTGGAAAAAATGTCTCTCTCTCTCTCCCTAAGACATATACTTTTTGATGGAAATTCTGATTGGAAATTAAATCTAGGTTTTAAGAGCTAGGTTTTTAGTTCGTTCTTTTGCAGAAGTCCATTTTACTCTTGAAGTTCTGTGTCAAGACATTCAAACACAAATTTAAACATTCACAAAAAGCTGTATCAAGTAATGGGTTTAAATGGAGCGTGTAAGTGACTTACCCATCACTTCTTCCATTGTGTCACTGAAATGCCCGAAGTATTGGCTGACCATTTATTCTAAACAGTGATAACACATTAGTACTTAGAGAGGCTGCTTACCTGTTTTTGAGAAGCATAACTATTATGGTTCTCCACAAGGCCGTTTTTCAATGCTTTCTCCCTGGCATGGTCTGCCACCAGGTTCTGGTGTAGGATTATTACATTGGCGAGTTCGAGTGCTTTCTCCATTGATGCAGGCGGACCAGGCACTCCAACAGCTCCAGCCTCCATCAGTGACAACTGTTACTAAGACACCATAGTAAGATTAGTCCAGCACCTCTCTGCCTTCTGTGTGGTGACAGAAAGATCAGTTAGAGCTTTTTACTTGGTACTTTTAAAGGTGGCCAAAAGACCTTGGTTCAATTCTTACATTATCAGTTATGGTGACTCTGCGGAGCATTGGAGCCTACAACATACAATTATCACGCAGACTTGGCTTTTGAAAATGCCCTTGTCAGTGACACTACTTATGAGCCCAAAAGTTTCAATATTTTTTTCACCCTAGGAAGCTGCTTTAATATCAAGTTCTTAGCCCCATTTTGGGTACCCAAAATGCTTTACAAACTTGGCCACAGACAATCAATTTACTGCACAAAAATTTTTTTACATTTTCATTTGTGGAACTGAGAATCATCTCCCTCTTCCCCTTTGTGGACCAATGTAATATTAAGGTAGAACAGTAATTATAAAATGGGATCCTGTGTTAGCAAACACAGTGCTTTTGCAAGAAACTGAAGAGAAAATATGACACGGTGAGATTGCTTTTGCCTGAAATCAGTTTACCATTAGTGCACTATGCTTCAATAATGCTCCTATTTACTTAAATGAACTTGGGGCATCATTCCAAGACAAAATAATGTATGTGGGACAATGAACTCTAATTTAGAGTGCCCTCTTTATGGAAAAAACTCAGTAACTTACACTAACTTCACCATATATCCATGAGTTTGGACAGCAGTAGATGTAAGGGAGAGCTATGAAATCCTTGTCTTTATGAAAGCTCATTTTGTCATGATATTGTTCACAATAACAAATATGCTTATTTTTGTCTGTCTTGAGTATTTACTAACCTTGAATTAATGTAGATTTGGGAATCTGACAAGCAATTCCTTTAAAGTAGATTGTGCACATGCATGTACAGGCTCCATCTACCAGCACAAGGGTCCCTCCATTTTTGCAGGGTTCACATTTGCACACACTGTATTCGGCAATGTAGTCTGCAATTGCTCTTTCCAAATTTTGTTTCTTTAAATATGCATTTCTCATCTTAACTGGAACAAGTGTATGTATTGGAGAAGGCTGCAGAACAAAAAGCCCATGCATAAGAGAATTTTCCGAAGTTCTGAATCCCTTACATCACTAGAGTAAGCATCTGAAGAAACTGTCCAGATGAAGAAAATACCTGAAAGTTTATCATAAACATGGAGTCTCACCTCCATTTTAGAACAAAAGCTTTCAGACTGTAAGAGCTACAGATTTGAAGAATTTGTACTTACCCGTTGCTGTATCACTACTGGAGCATCAACCAAAGACTCAGCCCACTGTATATAATCCTCTACATTAACCATTTTGGTTCCTCGCAGTAGCATTTCTTTTATTTTAACAGAAAAGTCAATTGTGCCTCCATCAACTAAGGAAATGACATCATCAATGACAGCATCATCCTCAAGTTCTGCTGCAGAAAGAAAAAAGGGAGGCTGAAAACCATTTAATGCCCATGCATCTTGAAGAACAGTTGTCCTTTCAGTGCAACCAGTCCATTTCTATAAAAAGACCATAGAGAAGAACCCTTCACTCACTCATTATGGTGGAATTCAACATTTCTTTGCTCATACCTCTTATCTGGGAGGTAGTCTTCTCTTTTGCAATTAAATTAGAAAACCCTATATCCGAAAGGAAAAGGACTAGTAGAGCAAAATGAAAGATCATAGCCATTTGATAATAAGCCAAAGATCATATGAGTCATGCTACTGTGTTACCTGAGCTGAGCCAGAAGAGGGCAGGAATTAGATTGAACAGCAGGAGGTTTTGCTTCATAACTACAATGCAAGAACACAGCACTGAAAATAACAGCCTCTTTGTGCTGAGCAGTAAAACTCTTTGCCTTTAGGTCATGTGATAAAAGATTCATCTCCAGACACAAAGGAGCAGCGAGGACCAATGACAGGCAGTCATCATAGAACAGAAGTAGCCTAATCACATAAAGGGAGCCCCTGCCTTGACTCCTCCTAGGCCTGCCTCAGCCCCAGAGGATACGGCTGAGGAAGAGTTAACACCAAGATGATTCAATGGAAAGGCTCTCTGGATGCAAAGAGAGGCATTTTGAGACTGCACAAACTTAAAAACTTAAAATATATTTAGGGGAGTGCCATTGAAGAGGTAAGGGAGAATCAAGGTAGCTTTGGGAGGAGCAAGCATGGGAAAATAAATGGTTAAAGGCGAAAAAGAGACTGCATGTAGAAAGGTGACTGATCAGTGAGCTTGTCTGCTGTGTACTGTCATTGACCATTGTGGTCTGCCCTGGCTTACCAGTAAATTCCATTTCTAAGTCTTTTTTTCCTGCGTGAGGGGACTCTTTTCCATGCATGTGTGTGTACAGAGATCTGTGTGCCAGCAAGCAGAGTTGGACGATGGCTGGTAGACACCAATTGTGATGCTAGTAACTGGAGTGAGTTGGGATACGTATGTCAGTGTATGTTCAGTAACAAAGATCAATCCAGACTAGCAGGTGAACAGGGTAAGTGGCTTGGGAGCCAAGTGTCAAAGTGGCTGTTAGTCATACCTAGATGTGTACATGTACATCTTACACAGAGTAAGACAACTAGAGGAGATGGCTACTGGGGTGACCAGTGGTTCTCGGTCAAATAGTGGAGAGACCTCAAGGTCCTGGGGTTGACTGAGACCCCTTTAAATGTGAGTGTGTGCCTGTGTAAGGCATCTGGAGATAAGAGGATCCAAAGGCAAATTGCTCAGTAGAATGAGCACCTAAAGCCAGTTACTGGAGGCATCCATAGTGTGTGTGTGTTTGTGTGCATGTTTGTGTGCATCAGATGGTCTCTACCAGCAATGGGAATAGAGCTGTGGGCCTTGGGATGTTGTATATCCATGTGCCAGTAACAGGGGAGGCTAAGGATCCAGTTCCTTGTTTAATTGAATGTCTAAGGTCAGCTGCTGGAGGTATCTGTGTCGTCTATATATGGATATTAAAGAGGGGTTGGAAATACCTGAGAATTGTGTTGCCTGAGCAGAACATCTGTTCTAGATGACCCTTCTTGAGCAGGGGAGTTGGACATGATCGTCTCCAGGGGACCTTTCCAACTTCCACCATTCTGTGACTCTGTGGTATTTTCTGCTAACAGACTTTCACCCTGATCAGATGGAAAGAACAGGATGAAGCCATTGGTGCTGTTCGTATTTGTCTGAGTGCTGTGATTTTGTCTATATTGACTTGTGTGGCCAGCAACGTGTGCATGAACATAGGTGTTACCTAAGGGTGTTTGTGTGTGTGCCTACTGGGAACACATGCTCAGCCTGGCTTGACCTGAGAGCATGTGGAAGTGTAGCAGCCTCACCTCTACTGGTCTACTAGAATTCTCCTTTCCCTAAGAGCAATAAATATATTGATTATAAAAGGGTAAGGAGCTGGTAACATATTTCCTTAAGCAAAAGATATAAAGAAAAATTAGGGATATACTTACATCTGTCCTTTGCATTAATCTTTTCACAGCTACCACCACTAGTATTAACATTGGCATGTATGCCTTTATATCCAATGTTGGCACCTAACTGATAGCCAAGGCATTTTTTCACATCTTCTACAGTGACACCTGAAAGTGGAAGTAATTAGGTGATTAAAGGGATTGAATTACCATAAAAAATGTGATATTATTCTTGGAGAAAACATTTCAGGGTTATTGCATGTGTTTATGGCTTTCTTGTTCCCATTTACCTTCTGCTTTGTGAATGTGAAGTGAATGTGAAGATGGTTTTATTTGAACAGCCTGCACAGAGGCAAGTGAGATCTACAATGATTCATAAAATAACAAAATCCTCCAAAACCTGACTTCTCTTTTTCTTGATCTAGCTGAAAGCAGATGTCCGTCCAGGGACCACTCTATCCATATATTCTAGTGGAATTTTGTCTTTCTCATCTACTTATAATTTGTTCCTTTTATGTGCTAACTTATTCAGCCCTCCCAGTCTCTTGCCTGTCTTCAAACATGTTGCTCCACTGCTTTTCCCCATAAAGTTAATTAAGTCTACTAATGTCTTATAACTACTCCATTTCCCTAAGTCCTAATCCTCCTCTATCTGCTACTGCCTCAAACAGCTTTAACATACTCAAGTGCACCATGTGATTTCTAGGAACTTCTTAAATTTATTCCGTATTTTTTGCCACCACCATACTCTTAGAGTGACTGTACCACAAGAAGGTACCAACTAACAAATCAGATTTAAGATTTAGGCAGATTTTCTAGCCTTGGGGATTTCTTGTAAATCATTTCACACCAATTTGTATTGCTAATATTTTGAAGAAGTTTGTTAAAGATTTTTTTTCCTCAGTTACAGATTTAAAGTAGAGTCTTCAAATAATTTTGGAAGTTACAGAGGCTGACTTTCATCTTTGTTGAACTTGTGTAATTCTCTAATGTCACTGGTGTACCACAAGCAGCACACAGTGAACTGTGCTGTTCTCAGTAGTGCTCCACATACACAAATCTGTTCTCATACATTTCTTTCCATGACTGGACACTTGGTGATAATCTGCGTACTATAGTAGGATGGACAAAATGCATACCTAGTTGAGACATAACGTAATTATCCAGCACATACACAAGTTCATATTTTCCTCCTACAGTTCCAGAGACTGCATAGTGAGTTCCATAATCTTCTAGGAATTTGAAATATTCCCCCTTATCATATTCAGCAGGCAGAAAATTTAGATCATCAAGGAAACTATCCGTGAGACGGACATCACGACTCCGCATTTGGAATCTTCCCAGCTGAATCTTTCCTTTTACACGCAGAAGAGTTTGGTTCTGAGAAGAAAGCAGATGAGAGTGGCAGCACAGCAGGAAATTCTGTTTTGTTTTACTTATAAAGAATCTGCAGTACTTTTAAACGTGGTGCTCAATCTAGCATTTGGAGCAGGGACAAGCTTGTTTAATTCAAGTTAGAAGTTCTCCTATTTAAACTGAGGAAGCAGTGAGAGATTTAGATCAGTTCAGGACTTCTAGTTTTGCAGAACTCTCCCCTTACTAATTTCAGCAAGCCTTTTCATCAAGATCTAATTAAGAAGGTCTTCTCTTTAAGTACGTTATCTACTGAAAGTGTCTTTCTGACTTTCAAAGCATTGGAAAGTAATTCCATATGGCTCACTAGATAACAGAAACTGCCCACTGAGGTCAGCTGGAGTTTCATCTTTGTTTATACTCTCTCTTTATTTGGATCACTTCTCTGTTATTCTCACGTTGTCAGAAGGGAGGTCAAAGTTTGTCTTAAAATCAAATAAAATGAAAATAACATCATAAAATGAAAATTAATCTGGAAAAAGTCCCTTTGAGGCATTTGACCCATACATATATTTTAACTCCAGGTTTAGTGACTGATATTTTCATAAATTATGCTGCAAATGTTTTTACATCATAATCTAAACTAGAACATAGCTGCTGCCTGTAACACATGACATTTGTGAAATAGTTGCACTGAAGTCTCTAAGCAGACACATGTTTTCCAAATCCCATTATTATCTGCAGTACTTACGTGACTCCCTTAGCAGTAGTGCCTAACAGGAGGTACCTGAAAGGGATTTAACAACTGACCATCACATTAGCTGGTACTGTTTAAAGGATCTTAAACTACTGTCTCAGATGCTGCTTAAGACTGGCAGAAATCTTCAGGCACTTAAGTCTGTGGGAGGGAATTTTTGTGAGTGCAAATATTCCTGCTATGCAGCATGGACAAGATCCCTCCTGGTGTCCCCAGGCTGACCCTGGTTATAACTTGCAGGTGAGCCCTGGAGGATTCTTGACCAGAGACTGCTGCTCCACTAACTTGCAGCAACGTGAGTTTACAATGATAGACCTCTGCTGGTGAAAGAACACAACACATTTTCTAAACTGATCTTCAAGCAAGAATTTGAGGCCAAAACTCCTATCACAAGCCACTAAACTATGATCAGCCTGTAATATATCCTGAGCTACAGAACTTGATCTTTTGTGTCTTTGGAGATAAATGCTTTGAGATTTAAATGGTCTGTTGGCAGAACAACTACTGACTTCTGTAGCTGGCAAAAATGATTACTCAGAGCTGGCAGAAGTTATTGCTGAGCTGCTCTCCATCATCTTCAAAAGGTCCTGGAGAACAGGCAAGGTGCCTGAGGGCTGGAGGAAAGCCAATGTCATCCCAGTCTTCAAAAAGGGCAAGAAGGAGGACCCGGGAAACTACAGGCCGGTCAGCCCCACCTTCATCCCTGGAAAGATGATGGAATGACTCATTCTGGGTGTCATCTCAAAGAATATGGCGGAAAAGAAAGCTATAAGAAGTAGTCAGCACAGATTCACCAAGGGGAAGTCATGTCTGACTAACTGGATAGCTTTCTATGATGGCATGACTGGTTGGATAGATGAAGAGAGCGTGATTGATGTTGTCTACCTTGACTTCAGCAAGGCTTTGGACACTCTCTCCCACAGCATCCTCATAGGTAAACTTAGGAAGTGTGGGTTAGATGAACGGACAGTTAAGTGGATTGAAAACTGGCTAAAAGACAGAGCTCAGAGGGTTGA
>JAOQGH010000019.1:14593115-14608963 GCA_025769975.1 Gallinago jamesoni
TATAAGAAGTTCCACCTAAACATGAGGAGGAACTTCTTTACTGTGAGAGTGGCAGAGCACTGGAACAGGCTGCCCAGCGGGCGGGGGTGGTGGAGTCTCCTTCTCTGGAGACACTCCAAACCCACCTGGACAAGTTCCTGTGCAACCTGCTCTAGGTGGACCTGCTTTGGCACGGGGGTTTCCAGGGGTCCCTTCCGACCCCATGTGATTCTGTGATTGCGTGATTCTGATTCCGTCCCAAGAAAACTCATACCAATACATAATCAGTACTGTATGTCAGCTTTGTTTTGTAGGGCAGACTTTTCAGCATTATTTTAGTTATTCAGTTATAAAAGTTACCTTAGTTTTCCTTTCTATCCCTTTGATCTTCAGAGCTCTGAGTGGGCCCTAGACAGCAAGGCTGACAAGAAACTTGAAAGACTGAAATATTTGAGGCAGATCTATTCTTCCTTGCATGTGGTGCATTTCAACATTAAGGAGTTGATGTACCTTGTCATGTCATGTTGTGATCACAGACTTTGGTATATATGGAGGGAAAAACCATATGACCTGGTCAGTTAATTCTACTAGCACCCAGCTGCTGGATTAGGCCATAGTGAATAGCATGTCTAGTATAACTTTTTTGGTCTCTCTCTCTTTGACCTCACTAAATGCCTCACTAGTAAAGACTACTTCACTGGTAAATAAAATGGGAATAGGTCCTTTCCTCTGTCTCAACGGGAAAGTAGAACTATGCCATGGTACATGGTACTCCCTTCAAACATGCTGTGGGGGACCGCAGGATGGACATTGCTTATGAGAGGATGAGAGCTGGCACAGACCAAAATCATGCCGGTATGCTAGTAAAACTAGGGATTATCAGGGGCCAGTGGTAACATCTTAGCCTAGGCTAGTTTATTAGTACAGGCATATAGGAATGGCTGAGATCTGACCTTTCAATTATTCTACATGTCTATTTGGCATTTACCTAGAGTAGGTGTACTCAGTGCCAAATTTTTATCCAAAGCCTTGACTTAATTTATCCATATTGCATGAGATCAGATGAGATCAGAGATCATTTCTAACATCAAGCTCATGTTGAAGATGAGAGTGGTAGCCAGTCAAGGGTAAACAGTGGGAAAATGAAGCTACATTTGGTTACCCCTTTGGACACATCTGAAATCTTACCCCTAGTATTGCCAGTATTTCATTTTTGTAAATAAATGGCAGAAAAGTAGAAGGCAACTAGAATACTCAGAAGGATTAATATCTCAGTATTCTAACACTGTAAATGTAACTGTTTGTCAAATAGTTACATTAAAAACTTTAGCTTGATTAAACTTACCCTTTCTGTGGAGCTCTTGAGGATAGAACTTAAACTTGAATTCTTGCTATAACGATACTTGAAATTTCCTTCTAAATCAATTTTCTTACTTCCTTCAGTAGGTATATATTTCAGAGACAGGCCAACATTAAAGTGTTTCTGTTCTTCTGTGTAAAACTCTCTTAACATTTTTACACGATCATGGTAGAACTCCGATGTGAAGGTTTTGTCGGCTTTTGTCTTAGGAAAGTTAATGAAAAGATAGTATGAGAAAAAAAATAGGCAGTAATAGGAAAATGTATGTAGCACTTTAAAGTTTTATGTTTTATGTAGCTTATCCATACATTTTCTTACAGCTCTTTTTACTTTTTTAAAAGAAAATTAAAAAAAAAAATCACTGCCTCCCCAAGCCACCTTTCTTGGATAAGCTCAGTGGTTCAAAAGTGAACAGAAAACTGCAGTGACAATATTTCAGTGATTGTTAAATCTCAGTGTGTAACATTGTCGAAATAATTTGTGTGTGTCAACAGTTTCTTTGAGTGTATGGAACAGTAGTTTCCAGCTCCTTCATAGAATGCAGACAAGATTTGTTAATAGGTCCTGACATCTGAAATGAGTCAGAATTAATATTTTGCTTTCTTTCCTTATAGCAGACAATAGCTAATTCTAAATACCTATTTGAATGTCACTTCTTTTTGTATACGTCAGCAGAGTACAGAGATTTAGTAACTGAAAATGGTTATGCATTGAGATAAAATATGAGCAATTATCTCTGGGTCAGAGATCTGGTTTGAATTGGAATTGTTATATGAAGTCCCTACTTACAGTGACTTGCAAAGTGACATACACTGACAATCAAGGCAATACTGCTTGATTTCTGAAATGCACGTGACATTGATGTTTCTAAGATCATTAACATTTTTGGTGTTCGAGCCTCACTGGAAGTCATGCTCTGACTCTCAAAAGCCTATTAGATTTCTTTTTGGTGGGAAGAGAAAGTCATCACTCATTAGAAAACCCAAACAGGTCCAGAGTACCATAATATTATTCTTGCCTTTTTATCAGTGTCTTTTGTGTGTCCCTGAAAAAGTAGCTTGATTGTTGCTTTACCCAAGAGAAGTTAAGTGTCATACTCCTTTCTGAACATCCCCTGTTCATCTCATCTGCTCGTGCTGTAAACATTCCAGAAATGTTTCATTTACTAGGCACAGGTGCAGAAACAAAGACGTGGGAATTTATCTGGCACAACTGAGCTTAACTGCTGAAGGAAATGATAACATAAACCTGTTTCTGTCTGGACTTTATCAAAAGCTTGGTGCTAAAAAGCTGCTGAGGCCTGACTCAAGAAATATGCTGAGCCTTCCAAGCCCAGGATTCAGCATTCAGTTAAACAAATCCTAATTTGCACAGAAGGATTTAGGCTTACATCATAATTGAGCACAACCACGTTCCACGGCTTGCGGTAGTATTTCCGTGTGTTTCCATCACGCACTCTTTCACAAAGACCATTGAAAAAGTCATTGTCAAATGGGCTGGCCATTGGCTGCATGCCTAAAACATTGATTCTACAAGAGAAATACAGGAGAAGTTATGCTTCAAAAAAGGAGATCTCAGCACCCATAGCCTGTAGACAATGGTGTTACAACTGGAGAAGTCAGACCCTATAAGAGATAAGACTGTATCTGTGGAACTGCTTCATCCACAGAGGCTTGCCTCATCTCTTGTGGTTCTCTTATCTGTGTAATGGAGGTAATGATAAGTCTTTTGTAAAGTACTTTAAGGGCCATGTATGAGAAATAACCAAATAAAAGATAGATATTAACTATCAAACAGTGAGAAACTTAGGAATGAAGGGAGGTAAAAAACATTTCTTCTTGACAAATATATTTGTGAGGAAGCATTCCTTATAGGTTTAAATGGATATCTCAATAAATATTTTTAACCTGTTTTTTTTTTTCCTAAGGTATATTAGCTTGTTTGCTGGTAGGAACTTTGGTATCAAGTGTATACAATTTCTGTCAAATCTGTAGAAGGAATATACAACTACTCCTAGCATTGTCTCTTCTTGCAGGGTGTGACCTTGTGGAGTAATAGCATTGCCTGGAGCTGAGAAGAGGAAACCTGGACAAGTCCAGAGAAAAGGGCATATTTGCTGTATAGCTCTATGCATCTCCATACTTACATACAAGAGATGCCTCCAAAAATAACTGTTCCTTGGAGGATTCTATATAATTTTTTTGCCTTTCTATGTCTGTTTCATAAATCTAAATCTTTTCAGTATTTCCAATATTTATGTCTGATACACGTCCATATGCCTGTCTGAATATAGAAAGTGGTTATCAATTCATCAAAGCTGCCAGCACCACTACTGCACATCATTAGTGTTGGATTATAATAGGGATAATAAGCTACATCTAAAACTGCCTAGTTTACTTTGTCATGCTACAGGTGCAGCATTTTTGCTGTGTAGTATTGAGCATAGTAATAGTCTGTAATAGTCTGGTAATTCTAGCATCAAATTAAATGGCAAGGATGCATCCTTTTCATTTAAACACAAGGTGGTGCTGAAGCATACTTTTATTTTAATTCTAGTTTGGATAGCTGCCTTGTAATTCGATTAGTAGATAAACAATATGTCACAGTTTCTTTTTTGTTTGAAATGAAAAAGCAGGTCAGAGAACAGAGATATTAATTTTTGATGTACATTAATGAAGAAAACTCCTGTAAACAATGAAGATCTGGGAAGTGGAGAATGCAATACTGGAAAAAAGCCAGAGGCAAGAGTGTCATTGCAGTCAGGCATCTCATTGTATAAATAATCAAGATACATTTCTCCATTTTAGGCATGCATGTTAGTAAAGTAATTGTGAACGAGTGATCTGATATGAAATATCAATTGAAACATATCTTTATAAGTTTTACATTTAAATAATAAGTATTACAAGTCTATTCATGTAACTTCTGTATATGATTCTATCTATTAACATAATGATTGATTTACACTGTCCTTATGCATATTTCATTTTTCCCAATTAAACAAAATAGAACGGTAGTTAGGTGGTCATTCCATAAAGCTATGTAACATTTCTAAATGCTAATGCAAGCGTGATTCAGATTCCACTTTCGGGAACATCAATGTGCCCCAGTATTTTCCGCTGGCTTTGGATACAGTCCTACACTCTTCACAAGGGCTAATACTATGTTTTCCTTCATTACATACCCTTGCCCTGCAGTCCTGCCAACTTCAGACACTTCAATATCATGGTTACGACATGGTGATCGTGGGTCGGATTCACAGTTATCTTCATCAGAAAAGTCTCCACAGTCATTATCTATGTTACACACAAGTTGTTGCTTTATACATCGACCTAATCAAAGAATAGAACATTTAATGAATGCTTTTTTTTTTTTTAGACCCCAAATAACACCCCCAGATACTTTTGATTGAGGGCAAGAAAGAGATGCACAGGCAGTGGAAGCAGGGACAGGTGTCATGGTAAGAGTACAGGAGCATTGCCTGCTTGTGACCTTGGTTGTGGTCAGGAAGGCCAAAGCACTGAACTTGGCAAGGATCCACAGAATAATTAGAAGAGCTTCTACAGGTGTGTCAGCCATAAAAAGAAGGTGAAACAAAGTGTCCATTCCCATGATGAGCAAGACCAGCAAACTGGTAACAATGGAGGAGGAGCAGTCTTTTTTTTTTTTCTTAGCTTTGCTCTTTACTCTCTATTATTGTCATGAGGAATTTGACTCCTACACCTTGCCTCCTTCAAATGAAAAATATCCCATACTACTATATTTAATTATGAGTTTACTAGGATGGCTAAGAAAAGTAAGTGACAGGAGAACTGCTGCCATTTGCGGAAAGTTGTTACTTCTTGTGATTATTCCTATATCAATCTTGATTACTAATGCTTCATTCACTTCAAACTTTACATCTTACTTTGGATCTAGAGGTGTTCTGGTCTCCAGCTAGCATCTATCATACTATTTCGGTCAATAAACCTCCCTATCCATTTTGTTAAAGTTCCTTCAGTGCTAGTTTTTCTAAGTAATTCTTCATAAAATAGTGATTCTGTATCAGATGAAGCAGTTATGCCAGAAGAAAGACACTCATAGTATGGTCAGCTTTTAACTACAGAGCGGAAATAATAGGACAAGCTTTTAAACTAGATGCAATTATAATAGGAGATGTGAGAAATATACCCCTTCTCAGGCACTGTTCATGCTGTGGTTTTGGCATCATGTCTGTGCAAACTGCCTGCCTACATACTGGAGACTCTCTTTAAACCCTAGAAATAAGGCACTGCTTCAGGAAGTCCCCGACTAAAAAAGTACTGAAGCATATATCTTTGTCTATGTATTTTTTCCTCAAAGGAAATGGATTTAACTTCTTCACAGAACTAAGTAAAATGTTTTTTCCCGACTTATTACATAACTCGTTATGACACAAAACCAAAACCTACCAGAACTGCACTGAAAGTGAGTACCACAGTCTGGTTCTAGTTCTTCAGGACAGACTTGGGTGGTTTTACAGCTCTGTGTATCTCCTAAGTTCTCCAGGCACGGTTTTCCACCAAACTGTCCGAATCTTTCAATACGTCTAGAGCGAAACTTGAAAGATAAATAACGCTATTAACATCACTTAGAGAGAAAATAGAACTACTGGATCTGAAGGATTACCAGCTGAACTTAGAACTTTTTAAAATGAATCCTCTCCAGTGAAATTTTTGGTTGAAAATCCATAGGCATAGCTCATGGTGTAAAAAAAAGTGTACAGGAACATCAAATTAATAATAATGTCTTAGCAAGTATGTAGAAATGTTTATTTTACACTATTCAGTTTATTTCAATATTTTCATTATTTTTGGCCCAGGGAGGAAATGCATCATATATATTTTGTATGCTTTCAAGTCTTTCATTTTGGTGAAGTTTCATAAGAAGGACTCCACTAAGACAATAAAAATCTGCTTTTGACAAAAATTGCTTTTCTTTTAAAAAGGGAAAATGTATTGAAAGTAACGTTCTTAAAGAATCGTCCATTTGGCCAAAACAAATAATTTCTATCAGCAAAATGTTTTGCACGAGAATGCTTGATCAGTTTTGTACATCTGCATGTAGTCTTTCCTGACTCTTATGACTTCAGATTTGAAATGATTATGGGTTTCATCAAAACATGAATGTACAATACTAAGAGTTGCAATCTGATATTTTCCCATAACCAAAAGGCAGACAGATAACATTCCTTTGGTTGTGGCTTTGGAACGAAGACTTCCCACTACTGCTTACCCTTTGAGAGGTGCACGGGTCACAGGTCCCCCACGCACTCCAGCTGCTCAGCTCACAATCTATTGGAGATGGAGCATTCAGTTCTCTTGTTCCCCTGTGGAAAGATTTTTCTGAAGAGCTGTCAAACAGAAGATTCCAGTGCAGTCCTGGATACTAAACTAAATTCATACGTGAGTCTGTATTTAAACAATAGGCCAATATTTTAGATGCATCTTCAAACTGTTCTTCATTTTCACGTCACTACTTAGTACTTAGATGTATAAACAACTGCCTAATCCTAAATTCTTAGGCAGTTTAAAATTACATTAAAAAAAACTTGAAGACTGAATAAACCAGCTCTTTTTCCCTTTTTCAGATCTTTGTATGTACTCATGCTCTTCTATTTGGTCATGTTATTGAAGAGACTCAAACAATACAGAGAAAACATCTGCAGGTCCCCTATTCAGGCAATGGCAGTGTTCCCCGTACTTAGACCTGAAGACAAAGGCCCAGTAGCACATCTCAAATAGACAAGGTACTTCAGTATATGTCTTATTGGCTTTAGGAATATTGTTCTTAAACCCAGATAAAAATTTAAATGCTTTCCTGAGTTGAAATAAGGCTCATAAATAAAGGTATTACTTGCTAATAAGCTAACGTATAGTTTGAAAAAATAGGCAAGGGTTTAGCTATCTAAGTATTCTTCACCTTGCTAAGTTGAATTCTTTGCCAGTTAGGCCTGTATTTTCTAGAGTGACCCTTCATTTTGGTGCCCAGTTTTGAACACCATGGAACTCCAGGTTCTCAGTAAGTGAAAGGCCATCATTTTATAGATACTGAATTTCTTTAAAGCGCCCCCAGTTAGACATTAAAAACTGATGTACTGTACGATTAGTTGTGAATTTTTAAAACCAAGGCAAATAGTTTACTTCACAGGTAACAGTGCTGGAAAGCAGAGGAACAGGGGAGCACTGAAGTCTCAGTTGCCTGGTTTGCTCTCTGCAATTTATTCCTATTTGGCCTCACATGCTGAGTATTTATCTACTGCAAAGCATTTCTCTCTCTGCACTTCTCCAGGTTAATGCCATTGCCTCTGCCTTACAGTGAGACCTTTTTTGCTGAGCCCAGCTGGCTGGCAGACCTGCAGCTCCTGCAGCATGATGTATGGGACTTTTGTTGCAGGCAGGGCCTTGGCCTCCACTCTTTGACCCCCTTCCCTCGTACAAATACATCAGGAGTCCAAACAAACATAACCTGATCCACAAGATTGAGAAATCTGCAGTTTGGACAAAGAAGATATACCAGTTGGTTCAGTTTTCTGGTGCCATTTATTGTATGTTCAGGTTACATAGGTAGTAAGTTATTGAGACACTAAATCAACCTATGTCTCTTTCCAGCTATTGAATCTTAAAACAGCCCAGGGATCACAGGGTTGTTGTGTAACCTTTTATGCACTCAGCTGTCCCTGACTGGCTCTGATGCCTCAAACTTTCTGCTGTCACACACACCACAGCTGCTGCTGGAAGTATCTGAGTCACGCACTCCCACTGTCTCACCCGCTGCTCCTAAATGGCTCCCTTCCCAGAAGACTCCTGACCTCAAGTTAGGGCCTGCAGTAAGTGGATCCTTAGATGAGGATGTTGCTTTTAACAGGTGGGATTCTAAAAAAGGAAACAGAAAAAAAACCCACAAATATGCCCAATAACTATGGCCAGCAGAAATGAGTTAAAGAATTAAGAATTCTCTCCATAAAATAGGGACCTTCCAAACTCTTAGCTGGCAGTGAAGTGTGAAGTTTTGCTGGGTGCCTGGCACCAGGAATTGGGCTACTGATCGAGGATGCAGATCCAAGTCCATTTTATACAGATTTCCCTTTCACTAATTCTCTGGAAGATTCTGAGCACCTAAATCAACAACCCACTGGTTGGCAGCTGAAAGCACTGGGAACTGGGGAGATGGCATTGAGTACCTGCCTTGTTCTTACACTCCTCCCCGAGCATCCTTTAATGATCACTATCAGGAATAGGGTAATGGATCAGCTCTTTGCTCTGACACAGAAAGACTGCGATTAGATTCATCATGGTACTTTTAATCTGAGCCTTTTCCTCTACTTTCATTCTCCAGTGCTGTTGAGGTTTACAGATCCCAAAACGCCCTGCAAGGTGTGCTTACACACATCGGAGAGATACTTCAGCCAGGGAACTGGTACTTATTTTTGAAATTATAATTCCCCCTGAATCTGCACTGCAGTCATGCTTATTCTGTGTTATATTAAAGTTCATAACTCAAAGACAAGAGAGAAAAAGAAAGAAGTATACAGCATCTCTCAGACACTTCTGTAGAAAAGGCTAAATCCTAGAAGGTAGTTGTATAGAAGATGGAGGCACCATGCAGAAGGTGGCGGCATGCAGGGGAAATGCCATCTGAATATAAAAAACCCAACACTTCACCAGGGAACAGTTAAAAAACGGAATAGGTTACCCAAGGAAATCACACAGAATCTTCATGGTTTGAAGGGACCTTTGAGACCATTGAGTCCAACCATAAAAAAAAAACAAAAACAAAAAACAAAAGCAAAAAAAAACCCCACCCCACCAAAACCAACACCCCATCACCACAACACTCACCACACCCAACAATCTCAGACACTAGAGCATGCCCTGAAGTTCCACATCTACATGTAGAAAAAAAATATATAAAAAAATGGTAGAATGTCCCTCACTGGAAATATCCAAGACTGTTTGACAGGACACTTGAAAAACCTAATCTAAGGCACTGCTTCGAACAGAACATTGTACAAGATCTCCACAGATCCCTTCCAGCCTAGACTTTTTAATGTATTCTACAATTCTATGAAATTCTGGAAAGTTATAATGCATTTGAAGTTTGATGTAGCCCTCCAGCTTCTTCAAAAACAACTAATTTGCTCATCTTACAAATAATTCAGCAATATTGCAATTTACTGTAACTCCATAATAAGTAGGCAATTCTTTGAAAAGTTGCTGTACAGTATTCTATTAAGTATTTGTCCAGCTCAGCATGCCAGAAACATCAATGGAGGGAAGAAATTAAAATCTGCTGGTCTGGCAAATGGATGAGAATCAGTGTTTTCCTTCCTGTATCTGCAAAGATGGCTGCATATATGACCTTTCCACCTCCTTGCTGATATAGATATTGTTACTCAGAGGTTTATGGTCCTATTTGGACATCTTGGGTTGAAGACTGACAGGTTGTCCTTAAAGATAGTAGGAGTGGGAAACCTCAGACACTAGACCTTAAAAATATATTGAGGCACCTAATAGGATTTCTAAAGGCAGATGGATATCTTATTCCTAGTGATTATCAGGTACTTCAGTACCTTCAGAAGCTTACATTGAAATGCGTCTCTGAAGTTTAAAATTATTACCTTAAAAACACAGCCAAAATTCCTTGCAGGCAGTAAGAATGACCAATGAAGAGCAGTGTCTAAGAGGAGCACCTAAAGGAGCGGTCAGACTCAAAAGGTCCCCAAAAGTCTCCCAAAGATTCCTATAAGTCATCACTTTTGAGTCTAAAGCAAAAATCCAGGCAGGAAAGGCTGAGTTGCACTTTTCAATGCAAAGGGTAGTCTTTTAGCTGACTTTCAGATCATCCAAGTTTTCACACAAGCCCAACTGAGCTACTTCTGCAAGAATATTCATTGAGTACACACACCCCTGGGCCCCCTCTGTGTTAGTGTACAAGGGTCACATGATTTGTTGCGGACCCAGCTTTAGGGTTTTGGATTTACTTGAGGTTAGAAAAGGGGAAAAAAATAATCAAAAAAAGCTCATTGCAAATGACTCTCATGAACTCTGAAACACCGACAATGCAGCCACTACCCAGATTGATCTGGAAATTCAAAGGCACACATATGGAAAAGGCATTTTGTACAATATAATTTTTTAGAAAAAACAAAGACATTAGGAAAATGGGCAGGCTTGTCACCTCCATATTAAACCCAAGGAGATAGTGTTACTGAAAAACCCTGCTGAAACAGGAGCTATTAAGTCATGCAACTGAAATAGGAGTGGAGATTAAAAGTAGTTCAACTACTGAAGAATGTCACTGAAGGTGGCAGCTGGGAGCAAGAACTTCAGAAACAAGTGTGAAAATCAAAATATCTTCTCTGCTGTCAATTACTGGGGAGTTTTGAGGGATGGAAGAGTGCTCCTTAGAAAGGAAAAGCCATTTCACAGGCAGTACAAAAAATTGCTTGTACCTTGTCTTGGATTACACAATATACTCTGTACACCCTCAGGTCACACAGCTTTGGAGATTTGTTGTTGATCCATACTTGAAAATACAGAGCTGTTTACCTCATCCAGTTTTTCCATCAAAAAACTGGAGCCTTAAGAACAGTCTTGGTTTGGTAATTAGCGCTGGCCAAGGGAGGAGTCACAGTTCTCTTGAATTTGGAGACATGATAGCATCTCATGAGGGCATAGGTTTGCCGATTGTTGTTGCTAGCGCAGTCATGAAGCCATACGGATTTTGGTATGATGCGAAGCTAAGCTTCTGGCCCACGTTTCCTGCTAGGGACTCTATAATAATCATATCTTGTGGCTGGACTATTTCTAACTAAATATATCAAGCTTGTGCTTTAATTAAATCTGAATGCCAAAATAATAATAACCATCAAAATATAGGGAAAGAGGGAAGTAGCATTCTTTATAGTTTTGAGGGCTGCTTTTCAAAGTCTGTTCAGGTATTTCAAACAATAACGGCAGCAGCCTCCCACAGGCCTAGACACACATGCAAGGGACAATTGTTGTTCAGGTAGTATTCACATCATCACAAAATGCTTCTCATACTTCAATATATGTTTTAAAGAAGATAGATCCAAATTTATTTTTAACATATCTGAGACCCACATTCTCTCACCATTTAGTGCTGACCATTGTCATAAATTACATATAGACTAGGCAGCTCTATTTCAAGTGGTGTAGTTCTTCACTTGTTTTCACATGGCATTTTTGTAGGGATTAAGCCTTTAGTTCTCCTTCTAATGATATTTACAGTGAAAAAAAAAAAGTTAGATTTCTAAAGGTTTAGAAATAGGCAGTCTAGAAGACACTAAATAGGAATAGAACTGCTGTCAGCATAAAATTCTGCATGTCTGGATAGGAAGAGATTGAGATTAGTTTGTATTTTCACACTTATCATGTAAAAGAAAAATTGCCTGAGCTCCACCTCCCTGCACGAACAGGGCTTCAACTATCAGCCACCTTAATTGTGCCGCATACATCCAAAAGAAATGGATAAATCGTTTCTATTTGATTCCTTGAAATACAGCAAAAAGTAGCTTCCTTTTTAGTCAAATATTTGTGCAGACACTTCTAACAGTAGCTTGCCCTGGAGGTTTATGCTCTGTGTTAGAGAAATAAAACAGCATAGACCTCTGTAGAAGACAGAGGATGCTTACCTTCTGCTATCCCCCAAAAGTGAGGCAGCCACCTCTAAATTGCACAGTATGGATATAAACTGCAGGATAACAAGCATGCTTCTCATTGTGTAGCTGAATAAACAAGAATTTCTATGACTGAAATGAAAGTGTCTTTATTTGTTACCTTTGTTATTTATTACCAAGAGAACAAACAAAAAGCAATGCTTACTGAACAGTGCCAGTTACTGGCCAAAACTGCCTTACAGTAAATGCTCTAAAGTCCACTTTTCAGAAAATTCCACTTTTACCTGTGTGGAGACCGGGAAATAGTGTAAAGAAGTTTCAAGATTAAGAAAATATAATTTTGTTTACTAGTAACTTTTAAACATGGGAAAGACATTTTTTATTTAATTAGAGAACACTTAACTGCCTAGTAAAAAGCTGCCATAGCAGTGATTCATGTAAGGAACACATTGTTCCTAAAGCAGAGCTGTTTACAAGAGCAAGTTTGGTGTCGAACATCTTTGGAATTCTCATTGGAGTACTGGAGGAATAAAGTCATGAGATTCCTTTTTCCTTCCTCCCCCAGACAATATAAGAGAACACCACACAGTTTCTTGTGGTTTTGAAAGAACCTAAAACTCTTCTAGCTTTCATTCTGTCACCAAACTCAAACCACAAGCTAGCTTTTTAGAAGGGCATTCCTATTCAGCAGTTTACTGTAATCCAGATTTAAGGCATCATGTGTTGGACACAGTCACAAGACAGAAGTAACTCATAAATAACTTGCTGTTTAGCAATTAAGAATTAAGTATCTGGATGCAAACTTAAAATAATCAATTACTATAAGAATATTCCAAATAACCATTGGTAAGTAAGAAAAAATTAATTTTTTCTGTTTTCCCCTTTTTGTGGCAGGGAAAGGGGAGGGTGTGGAATAGGACTGGCATATTATGATGGAACTTTGAGCAACCTGTTCTAGTGGAAAGTGTCTGCCCCATGGCAGGAGGGGCTAGAACTTGATGATCTTTAAAGTCTCTTCCAACCCAAGCCATTCTATGATTCTGTGACTTAATTCTAGCTTGACTAGTAAATATGTATTTAGATGCTTAACTTAAATGTTGGTAAACATACTCCTTCACTCAAGCACCAAGACAGCCAATTTTTTTTTAAGTTCTTTGGGTATTAAATTACATGTTACCATGCAGCCAAGAAAAGAAGTTAAAAAAATAATAAAAAAAATAATCTGTGATTCTCTGTGAAGCTGGATACCAACTCTCTTTCAATAAGTTGGTTTCAACCCCTTAGCCATACCAATCAAACAATATTAAAAGTAAACAAACAAGCCTTTATTCTATTTATTCAGTGACACATCAAGCTGACAGTTACAGATCTGTCTCCAGTACTAAGGGCTAGCCCAAAATAATAACTTTCTAATGGATTTATTCATTTAACCATATCAATTAATCATATCAACAGGTTGCCCAGGGAGGTGGTTGAGGCCCCTTCCCTGGAGACATTCAAGGTGAGGCTCAACAAGGACCTGGGAAACCTGGTCTAGATGGGGGTGTCCCTGTGACTGCAGGGGGGTCGGAATAGATGACCTTTGAAGGTCCCTTCTGGCCCAGATGATTCTATGATTCTATGAATTAAAGGAGTTGTAAAACTTTTCTGAACATGAGGTGGCCGAAATCAATTACAAGAGATTTTAGAGCCTTAGGGCAGCAGCTCAAGGGATCAGGAACACAAGTTGTCTTCTCTTCTATCCCACCAGTGGCAACTGTGAATAAAGAAATTGCTAGGAAGAGGCAACAGATCAACTTGTGGCTCCGGGACTGGTGTTACAGGCAGGGCTTTGGGTTTTTCAAACATAGGTGGCTGTATGAGACACCTGGCATGCCATTGTCAAGTGGGACACAGCTGTCCCAGAGGGGGAAAAGAATTTTGGGGCAGGAGTTAGCAGGGCCCATTGACCAGTCTTTAAACTAGGTATGAGGGGGGAAGAGGAGATAACTGGGCCTGGCAAGATTAAACCTAAGGAAAGCATGCCACGGTTTGAAGGAGGCCACATTAGTGAGGACTCCCACTGACACTTCATCAGAGAAAGGTGATAGACGTTTAGAAATTACTGCTAGAGAACAATGGGAAAACCCTTTCCTAGAAGGGGAAAAGGGTACTAGGCTAGGAGTTAACAAAGCTCACGGACAGGGCTTTAAGCCAAAAGTTAAGGGGGAAGGGGATAAAATCAGGCCCGCTGGTAATGAACCTGAGTGTCAAGGGCCACAGATGGGGGTGAAATCAGTAGCCCAGGTCAAGTGCATCTACGCTAATGCACGTAGCATGAGCAACAAACAGGCTGAGCTAGAAGCCATCGTGCGACAGGACAGCTACGACATAGTCGCCATCATGGAAACGTGGTGGGATGATGGTCATGACTGGAATGCCGCAATGAGTGGCTATAAGCTCTTCAGAAGGAATAGGCAAGGAAGGAGGGGTGTGTGTGTGGCTCTGTACATTAGGGAGTTGTTTGACCGTAAGAGATAGACCCCAGTGATGATGAAGTTGAGTGTTTATGGGTAAGGCTGAAAGGGAAGGCTCACAAAGGTGATTTTGTGCTAGGAGTCTGCTATAGACCACCCAACCAAGATGAGCAGGTTGATGAGGTATTCTATAAGTGGCTGGCTGCAGTCTCACAAACGCCAGCCCTTGTTCTAGTTGGGGACTTCAACTTACCAGACATCTGCTGGAAATATAACACAGCAGAGAGCAGGCAGGCTAGGAGGTTCCTCGAGTGTATGGAGGATAACTTCCTAACACAAATGGTAGGTGAGCCTACCAGGGGAGGTGCCTCGCTAGACCTGCTGTTCACAAACAAAGAAGGGCTAGTGCGGGATGTGGAGGTCAGAGGCCGTCTTGGGCTTAGCGACCATGAAATGGTTAAGTTTTCCA
Source organism: Gallinago jamesoni (assembly GCA_025769975.1). Classification (NCBI taxonomy): domain Eukaryota; kingdom Metazoa; phylum Chordata; class Aves; order Charadriiformes; family Scolopacidae; genus Gallinago; species Gallinago jamesoni. The sequence continues at coordinate 14,608,040 of JAOQGH010000019.1, forward strand.
TTCATAGTGAGGTAAGGAAGGGGGTTAACAAAACCTCCACCTTGGACTTCCGGTGGGCAGACTTTAGCCTGTTCAAAACCCTGGTTGGGAGAGTCCTGTGGGAGGTAGTCCTGAGAGACAAAAGAGTCCAGGAAGGCTGAATGCTCTTCAAGAGGGAAATCCTAAAGGCCCAGGAGCAGGCTGTCCCCATGAGACACAAAAATAAAGGGTGGGAAAAATGGCTGGTCTGGATGAACAAAGAGCACTTGATGGGACTTAAGGAAAAAAGGAAGGTTTACCACCTTTGGAAGAGGGGTCAGGCAACTCAGGAGGGGTACAGAGATCTTGTTAGGTCATACAGAGAAAAAAATCAGGAAGGCAAAAGCCCAGCTGGAACTCAACCTGGCGACTAATATAAGGGACAACAAAAAAAGTTTCTATAAATACATCAACAAAAAGAGAGTCACAGAGAATGTCCATCCCTTACTGGATGCAGGGGGAAACCTTGCAACCAAGGATGAGGAGAATGTTGAGATACTTAATGCTTCCTTTGCCTCTGTCTTTAATAGTCAGACCAGCTACCCCCAGGGTATTCAGCTTCTTGGGCTGGAAGATAAGAATGGAGAACAGAACAACTCCTCTATAATCCAGGAGGAAGTAGTTAATGATTTGCTTATGCACCTGGACACGCATAATTCTATGGAGCCAGATGGGATTCACCCAAAGGTTCTCAGGGAGCTAGCAGGAGAGCTCACCAAGCCTCTCTCCATTATCTATCAGCAATCCTGGTCAACAGGAGAGGTGCCAGATGACTGAAGGGTGGCCAATGTGATGCCCATCTTCAAGTAGGGCCGGAAGGAGGACCCCAGAAACTACAGGCCTGTCAGCCTGACCTCGGTACCGGGAAAGATCATGGAGAGGATCATCCTGAGTGAGCTCTCAAGG
>JAOQGH010000019.1:14609063-14624547 GCA_025769975.1 Gallinago jamesoni
CCAGAGGAAATGGTATGAAGTTGCGGCAGGGGAGGATTAGATTAGATATTAGGAAGAATTACTTTACTGAGAGAGTGTTCAGGCACTGGAACAGCCTGCCCAGGGAGGTGGAGGAGTCACCATCCCTGGAGGTATTTAAGAAACATGTAGACATGGCTTTTCAGGGCATGCTCTAGTTCCCAAGATTATTGGTTTGTGGTGGGGTGTTGTGTGTGGGGTTGCGGGTTTGGGGTTTAGTTGGTGGGTGCTTTTTTTGTGTGTTTTTTCTGGTTTTTGTGTGGTTTTTTGTTTTGGGTTGTGGGTGTGTTTTTGTGTTTGTTTGGGTGGGTTTTTTGTGGGTTTTTTTTGTTTGTTTTTTGTGTATGTTTTTTTTTTTTTAAATGTGGTTGGACTCGATCTCAGAGGTCCCTTCCAACCACTAAGATTCTGTGTGTGATAAGCTAAATGTTTTAGTTTAGTTCTCCCAGCATCAGTTTAGACCTCCTACATGTTAAAGCAGGCAAATTAAATTATGAATGCAATTTAAGTACCCAACTTCCATGGTCCTGCAGAAGGAAGCAAGAAACCATAGTTAGTAGCAGCAAACTCAGGCTGAGCAGCTAATTGGACAAGCTTCTAGTGACAGTCTACCAAGTCAGCTGAGGATTTTATTTTATTTTTTTACTATGGGACAGCATTTGTTGAACAGGCCTGACAGACGAAGCTATAGAAAGACTTATAAGAACCTGGGAGAAACAATTCTTAGCATGCTCTGAACTCTTCATGTTGACTAGAACACAAGATTGAGTTATAGAGGACAGAACCAACAGCCACACTTGTTTGGTATGAATAATTGCTCTGTTTAATGTCATTAGGTAACATCATTTGATATACTATGGTTTTATGTAACAGTGTAACATCCATAAGTTTCTACATTTCCAGTTTGAGACAAATATTTAAATTCATACCTTTTTTTTTTGCATTACAGAAAGTGCAAGAGAAGTTTTTATACAAGACTAATTGCATGACTGGCTGAATTGGGTACTAAGGGTGTTCAAGTTCACTTTCTTAGCTCTCCAGTTCAGCAACTGCTTAGGCATTTGATTTAACAATGCTATTTCAAGTGTATACCTGGTGTTAACAGAAAAATCACTGACACATCAGTCATCACCACTGGCCAAGAATGTAGCTGTTACAGTCAGTTATTACTAACAGATTCTTCAAGCAGCTGGTTAAGAGTTTCTTCAGAAAAGGCATGGTTTTCAAGAGATGGAAGACTACCTCACATTAATGGCACAGAGGTGGTGCATCTGTTCACAGGGAATCTAGGCATGGAGTAAAGCCATAATTGTTTTTTTGCTTTCTTAACATACTGGACACACTCCACGCTACACCATGTGACAACTCAAACTGAACAACATCAGGGACATTCACTGAGACATATGCAAGAAGCCTATCTGCTTGTTCCATTTGTCTGCCAAGCCACCTTAATAGAAAAATAATCTTAGTCTTTTCCCTCCCTGAAAAAAAGCTGTGTTAGCACCAAGACAACAGTTAGTGTCCATGACTACCTCAATGTTCTGAAAAAAGTGTTTCAGCTTATCTGACCCTACAGTGTAGACCTCTAGTACTCAGGACTCCAGTAGTTCTGTTACAGACCTTACAATTAATCCCTTTATTACATCTTCATGGCAGAATGATACTTTTAGTTAAATAGACAAGTATTGGATGTTCTTTCCCCTACCATATAGTTTACCTATTTGTGGCTCAGAGATCAAGTCATGCATCCAGTCACCAATTAGAACTGAGTAGTGTCCACTTAACTTTACAACTGGCTTGCTGTTGTGATAACAGGCAACTGGCCAAGTTGTTTAAGGTGTGGAATCTTAGCTACTAGTTCAGTTCCCTTATATCAAAGCAACACTTCTTCCCCAGGTACATTCAGTTCCTGTATTTTAGGACAGAAGTGCTACTAAAAGAGGAATTGTGGTGACCATGTTTACATGATGCTTGACTTCATGCTGCTAAGCTCTCCTGTGGAAGATTGCAAAGAACTAAAGTAAAGTTCACATCCACCAATTTGAATTTGGGTCTCCAGCACGGCTCCAACTCTCCATTTGTTTTGCCCTGAATTATCATCTTCACAGCATGTTCTTTGAGGGTTTGTGTTTCAATCCACCTGGATGTGTTTTAGATTGCAGACATCATGGAATGGCAGCAAGAGTGGCAGACAGCAAAGTGGAACATGTAGAAAAATGATGTTGAGAAGAGGTCCAGTTATTCCATTTTTCCTTTTCTGGTTATGCCTAGTATGATGAAGAGGACTTGGGGTTAGGATGGCTATAAGATAGTTTTGTTCTTAGCAGCTCTAAGCTAGTTTAAGCAATAAAACTAAAGCAATAAATAGCAAAACACTTGTCTACTTGTCTTCTGTTTGAAGACAGACAGTATTTCAGGGGAAGACTTAGAGGTGTGACAGGAATAGATTTACTACTTTGACAGTTCATGTTCTCTACTCAATAACGTGAAAGTTTGAGTTACATTAGTTTCTAGTAACAAATTCTCTCAAAAAGCCCCCCCCCCCTTTTTTTTTTTTTTTACATACCTGCAATTATTTAGGGTATTAAATTTCAGAATGCTGTACGGGGCACTGTGTGCTGCCACTCTCCTAGAGAGAAATCTAAAGGAATTTAGTCAGCCCCTCTGAGTTTTGCAGTACATATTTACTCATTAAGTTTCCTCAAGGAAAGGAAATCTAGAGTTATTGTGGGCTTGAGACAAGTCCATGAATGAATAAAATCTTTATTTCTAAGAAAGCAAATCTGGCTAGGCTTACCCAGAATGCAGTTACATACAAATCTGAGTAGATTTGCTCTAACAGAACTGCTCACCATACTTCAGAGGAGCATTAGAGTTATGATAGTATAGTTTTTAGTCAGCTCTTTATCAAAGGTTTTTCATAATCAATTTCTGAGAATGAGGTAGGTGTCTTATTAGTGAAAGACTTACCTGATCTATGCAAATGGGTTGCCAAAAGGATCACCAAAAGGATCAGAAGGTGGTTTCAGAGATTCCTTCTAAGGAAAGAGAGATCATAGAGTCTTAGTGGATTTCCAGGTTTCACCAGGTTTACTCTGTATGGTTGTATCAGCTAGTTCTTGTTCCAAACACCTTCTGGATAGAATACTGCACAGTCACTGCTAAACACACCTTAATTGCACTGCTTTGACATGAGAAAAGGGCTCTAAAACAGTCTTAGCGGTTGTCCTAGTCTGAGACAGGGACAGAAAAGCCATGTGTGCTTACTGCACACTCATTTGGAGCTGAGCCAGAGTAGTCACGATGAGATCTGTTTTAGCCTAATGCTAGATGACTGAAGTTAGCATTCTGGAATTGATCCAGAGTTTCCACCAAGGGCTTAAAGTGCTGTGTCCCAAATGGAGTGATGTGGTTAAGCCACTTCCTCCCCCAGGGGGTACTGAACACAGGAGCCTCCCATTTGTTCAGCAAGAGAGCTGCACAGTCTGCACTGCTCTGTCTCCTCCACAGAAAGGTAGTTAGAACCCAAGTGGAAGACTTCCACAGCTGCGTTATTTTTCACAGTCTTTTGTAGAAGCTCCCAATACTGAAGAATTTGCTTCTGGGTCTTGCAGCCTGGGGAACTGGCTATGGAAGCAAGCCAAATGGAATCACACTTTGTTAGCCACCTTCCAACAAACACTCTCAGTTAGTTTTAATATTAGACTCAGACATGCAAGTTTTGTTCCATGGCCTCTTAAGCCAGAACTAAGGTAGTGTTCAAACACAGGCACCACTATTGTTAAGAAGGAATAAAGACTGGGTTTAAGGAAGGTTAAGCTTTTTGGGGATATATTTTTTTTTTTGTTTTTTAAGAGGCAGGGGGAGGGAAGGGATTTTTAAAAATTTATTTTTTTTACTACTTACAGATGAGGCACTGCAAAGTTCTGTTTTATCTTGACTTCCAAACAGGACATCACCTGGCAGCACACTTTGTCGGGGAACAGGCTTTGGTGGTTCTAAGGAAAAGAACATAAATCTCTTAAGTGATTATAACAGTACTCAGGTCTGCTTGTATAGCAACGTCAAAGCTCACCTAATTAGATTCACAACAAAAACCCACACAGAAGTAATTTTGAGTGACCTCAAAATTTTATCTCCTGCTTGTCACTTGCTATACTTAAGCTAGATGAGACTTTTAACACTGCACAGACCTAGTTTACTTCATTCTAGTCGAGTAGTTTAGGCACTAGGTGTCAGTGTTTGGCCACTGACATTGATCAACTCTGTAATATTATTAAGTCCCTCAACTCTCTAGTTTTACTAGAAAAGACTAGTGATCAGCTGTCCCAATCCCTGAGCAGCTATCCTAGCAGAAGAAAAAAAAGAAAAAAAAATTACCAATAATTTTGACAGGCAGTTTACTATCTTCTGTCTCATCATGATCTGTACTGTCTTGAGGAATACCTACTTTACTACTGAAATAATTGCTGAAAGCTCCAGAAGCACCTGAAAGGCTTTGCTGCTCTCCTCTCCTTGCTGGTACTGCAGGTGGCTTTGTAAGCTGGAAGTCTTTGAACATTTCCTTGACATCCTTCATCTCTTTATCACCAAGGGGATCCAGAGCAATAAAAGCATCACTCTCTTTCTTGGATAGTTCCTTCTGAGGTGCAGTTCTAGGTGGTGGCTGAGGTGGGCTAGTTGTTGTTGACACAGAGGGCAGTATAGATGACGTCTGAGAAGGTACTGTTGAAGATGGAAACACACTACTCTGGAAGGGATTTGCAGCACTGGATGGTTGTGCCCATGAACCAGATGAAACTTGTGCTGGCTGTGCCCAGAGACTAGAGGACTGAGGGGCTGCTGGACCAAAAGATGCAAGCTGGTTCCAGTTTGGCACTGCATGAGTGCCAAAGGTTTGAGTAAATCCTGTAGGCTGAGCAGGCATCATAGAACTGGGAAAGACTGATGTAGCCTGAGTGAAGGCAGGTGTCTGTGTACTCCATGGTGACGGATTTATTGACAAGCCACCTGGGGGGAGATTGTTGTTACACAACACTTCAGTGACCTGAAGACCTCAGGTACAAGCATATCAATTCCACTGAGGGTACCAGCAAAACTCTTTGCAACCATCTGTTGACTTACACTTAAAAATCAAGTCATTTGAGGGGTGGGACAGGGAGAAGTATAGAAGCAGGTTAACATTTTTTTTTTTTTTACTTCGCTCTATTTCAATCCTGGAAGAACAGAATTGAGGTTGATATAACAGAAGGAGGAACATAGTCCTAGCACAGAACTGACAGATTTGTTTGTGATATAGTCAATTCTGTGTAAATGACTATTAAGACTCTGCAGTATGTTACTCTACACCCCCCCCCCCCCCCGAGTTGTGCTTGGCTCACTTGAACCTTATGTACCTAAAGGATCAATTGGCTGTCAAAGTTTAAGCAAAAACCACTGTTCTAGCTAAGGAAGCAGAGTTTAAGCCTCTATTGACAGAATTTAACAGTTTGATGCAGCTAGCACATGAATTAAAGGGCATGAAGTAAAGTAAAATTGAACCCCTGTTTTGGTGTTAGCAGATATCTTAGACTGGAGCGAAACCTTCACTTTGTGAACTAACCTAAAGTAGCCAATGGAGGTGCTGTGCTGGGATTTGTTTTGAAGAGATCCAGTGGATTAGCAGGCACAGGTCCTGTCTGTCCCGCTGAGGTCAAGTTAAGGCACTCTGTGATTGGCACGAAGAAGTCTGAGCCAAATAACTCATTTGATAAAGTCTATAGAGAAAGAAAAAAAAGCTTTGTGAGATGGCATGGCTGAACACTTGCTAGTATGATCAAGATGCCCTAAGTCCAGAGCTACAACCTTTTATTTCAGTTACAGTAGAGCCGAGAGCTTTGATGTATCCTTTGGAGACCACATATGAGAGTTTGAAACTTCACCATTCTGTTGAGGCTTACTGAGATGCATAGCATTAAGTAGGTATAAGAGATAGTGGTCACAAGTCAACAGCAGAACAATAAAACTTAAAGTGACTGAATTATTTGATATCATAATGAGCTTCCTTCTGTCTCCCTTCTCTCTAAACATTCCTCCTCAGTCTGCAGTGACCCCTGTGGTTTTGGCAAGGTTAGCAAGAGTTTTGCCTCATTGGCATGCAAGACAAATGCAGCTGACCTGAAGCCACCCTGTGTCTAATCAGGCAAGTCATTGAGACTGACCCCAGTAGGCAGGTAATGAGAAATTACTTAGCTTTCTGTAAGCTATTACTTGTACTTCATTATTATGAAACCACAGGCTGATGGGCACATAACTATCATAACAGGTTCTGGCTTTATTTCAAGTGTCAATGTATGTAGCAGCATACTTACCAGACCTTTATAGAAGCATGGCAGCATTAAGGAAGAGAGTATATAGTTTAGTCTACGAAGCATTCATGAAGGATAGAATATACCATGGCTGCAGAGAGGTTAGAGCAAGCATAGCAGGTAGAAGAGAAGTAGATGCATTGTGAGGCTGTTTACCCATTTACACAGTATAAAGAAAGAAAAGCTTCCCTCACCCAGCTTCTCTAAATAAAAGCATGCATATCATCATTAATTACTTGAATGTTGTTCACCTTGACAGATCTCCTTCCTCTTCCTGGCTTGGTACTTTGTGGTGGTGGGCTAAGTGTTATAGACTCATGTGACATGAGCTGGATATTGCTTTCAGAATCCAGCTTTATTCCATTCTGCTGAGATACTCCTTTGGAAGGACCTTCCACAAACAGGTTTGATGGGCCTTTAAGAAAGCCATTCTGTTCTCTTTCTGGTACCCCATTTGGAGTTCCTGCTGCAGGTGACTTACTCTCAAGTGGCCACTGGCTTGTTAGTGCTTCTTGTTTGCCAGTTCTATTAGAAATCTGGTCAAACTGTTTACCAAAGTAGTCGATATCACCATTTGAAGCACCATTACCCGTTGGTGTCATAGTACTCAGATTCGCCTTCTTCTGATCAGCAGATTTTAGAGAATCAAATGAAGTTGGTGCAGATTTGTCTGGCTGTGTGAAAGGATCATCACTGAAAGGGTCTGGATTAGGTGTAGGAAAGAAGCTGAGATTGGCAGAGAAAGAATTCTCAGGCAAGAAGGGTGGCTGTGACATTGGTTGTGGAAGAGAGGTTGTGATGCCATTCAAGAAGAGATCCTCTTTTGTAAAAGTCTGTTTGGACTCAATTTCAGAATTTAGATCCACTAACAGGATCTCTTTAGCTTCCTATTTGTTCAGAAAGAAAAACAAAGTTAGTTTTATGTAGGACTTGCTGCATAGTACACAAGCTTAAGGAAAACAGCTGCAAAAGGAGAGATCCTAGTATCCAGTACATTATACAAAAAAATTATTCAGTGTCACAGTGAGTTGCACTAAAGTGCAACTAGGAAGTAATTCAAGTAAGCACTGCTGGCTGTGGTCAAGTCACAGCTACTTAGTTTCAGAACTCGATGTTAGAGTACCTCTTAGTTAAATATCAGATACTTGTTCTAAAGACTAGACACCATAGAGTCATTAAGTATTAATTACACCTAGGCTTTTGTTTCAGCCAAGAAGTTCTAATTTGAGTTCTACTTCTTTGTTTTGAAAAGTTGTGAAATCACCCTGCCTTCATGTGACTTCAAGTTGCAGCCTCAGCTTTGGACTAAGATTGGAGAGCTGTTTGCTTGTAGAAGATGTTAACATGCCATCTCTCCAATAAGCAGGCAGTAGAAGGGTAAGACTTGGTCACTAGTTTGATTGACAGCACCAGTTTTATGATGGCTGACACTGGCTTGCAGTGCCAGAATAAACCAATAGCATCTTTGGGGTCTTACTGAGCTATGGCATAGTTTATGCACACCTTTGTGGGGTTAGGACATGTCTTGAGCCAGGGCTGCTCACCTCTATCTACATCTAGAATGTCCAGGACTCCACTCTGAGGGATTTAGTTAATGATTCACTTCAGCTTTAAAGGTATTTAGCAGAATTTCTGTAATAGTTCTCATAGCACCAGAGGCATGTACTGCTAGTATGTATTTTTGAAACTTCTGACTAGATAGAGGGCCCATGCAAGCCTCATGAAATTCAGCAAGGCCAAGTGCATAATCCTGCACCCGGGTCAGGGGAATCCCAGACACGGACAGAGGCTGAGTAATAAGTGGATTGAGAGCAGCCCTGTGCCTCAGCACTTGAGATGATGGTGGATGGAAAACTGAATATGCGCTGGCAAGGTGCACCCGCAGCCCAGAAAGCCAATCACATCCTGGGCTGTATTCAAAGAGATGTGGCCAGCAGGTTAAGTGAAGTGATTTCTTCCCCTTTCCTGTCCTGTTTTCAGCTGGGAAACAGTTAATTTTCTTGCTAGTAATTGCTGTGAAAGGAATGTCAAGACTTAATTATTTTAGTTGTTGCGACACTATTCAAAGACTTTTTTCAGCTTCCCATAGATGAACAGACAGAATAATGGAATGGCCGATTAAATATTCCTACCATAGATGTCATGCTCAGTATACAAATGGGAGTTAGCCAGGGGGCAGGAATCCACACTTACTGCTTTGGACAGTGCCAATTCACCAGGCAGTGACAGTGACCTGTGTCATTATTTTTCTTTTTCTGTTATTGTTTCTATTAAACTGAATTTATTTCAACCCATGAGGGTATTTTTTCTCCCTTTCCCTCCTTCCCCCCTGGGGTTAAAACACAACAACTCTGCTCTTGTGAGACCCCACCTGGAGTACTGTGTTCAGCTCTGGGGCCCCCAGCATGAGAAAGACATGGACCTACTTGAGTAGTTCCAGAGGAGGGCCACAAAGGTGATCAGAGGGCTGGAGCACCTCCCCTGTGAGGCCGGGTTGACAGAGTTGGGGTTCTTTAGCATAAAGAGAAGACATGGCTCCAGAAAAACCCTACAGCAACCTTCTAGTACCTACAGAGCCTACAGGAAAGATGGGGAGGGACTATTTATCAGGGAGTGTAGCAATAGGACAAGGGGTAATGTTTTTAAACTGAAAGAGGGTAGATTTCATTAGATACTAGGAAGAAATTCTTTACTGTGACGGTGGTGAGACACTGGAACAGCTTGACCAGGGAATCTGTGGATGAATCATCACTGGAAGTGTCCAAAACCAGGCTGGATGGGGATTTGAACAACCTGGTGTAGTGGGAGTTGTCCCTGCCCACAGCAAGGGAATGGGAAAAAAACAATGATCTTTAAGGTCCTTTCCAATCCAAACCCTTCTATGACTAACAATACAGTGTTATCTCTGTCATGCAGTCTCAAGTGAACACTGCTAGGTAAGAATGACATTAGCTATTCTAGTAAGTAGATAATATTGTAGCCCTAAGATACAAGTACAATGATAGCTAGACAGACGACTTGGTGCAAACAGAAACAGGAACTAACAAAGCAGAAACAAATCTTATTACTAGGACTAACTTTGGTCTCAAAGCAAGAGCCACAACAGTTAAGCTAGATTCTACTTACTGTAGGACTGCTCACGTCAGGAGGTGTTGACATATCCCCAAACAAATCCATCTGGTCCACTCCCTTTAAGCCAGAAATATTGAAAGAATTGGTGTTTGTTAGAATTCTTGTAAGAGCAAGAATCAAGCATTGATGTGGGGGTTGTGGGGGGTAGGTAGGTTTGCATGGTTTTCTTTTGTTTGGTTCTTTTTTATCAGAGTTACACTGATGGTTGGACTAGATGATCTTAAAGGTCCTTTCCAACCTAGAAAATTCTATGATCCTATAATTATGCAAATATGCTGTAAACACACATATGAATAATGCATTTCCCACACAATATGGAGATAGTCAGTTATAAACTCCTTCATGACATTAGCATAGAGTTCCAAAATTTAACCTACCAGTTTTGTTTTGTCCCCCTGATCAGCAGGTACTGCTTCGCTACCATTCTGTAATAGATGGATAACAGTGTCAGCAATAATTGGAATATCAAAACTTGGCTTAAACAAGGGATTTGTGGGCTTCAAAGAGCAGGTGTTGGAAGGAGTTAATATGAGTGAGATCAGTACCCAGTATCAGTTCTGTGGGTCCATTTTACTCCCATGTGAATGCAATTGGGGATCTGATAGTGCCTCCATAATGCTGGCAGTGTATGGAAAGTCAAAGCTAGTTGTGTTGCAGCAGCATACTTAATCAAGTGAGGCTCAGTTGGAGTGACTTACCTCAGTCTTACTTGCTTCTTCATTCTAAAGAAGAGAACAAGGCTTTTAGTATCTAGACATCATGTAGAATACCCAAAGCCTCTCACTTTGGAGAGGTTACCAGATCTAGAAGATAATCAAACTGCTGGTACAGCTTCAAGTGATTCTGGATTTAGACAGACTTCAGTGTCAAGCCTTACAAGAGCCCAAAAGCCAAGAAAAAGCAAGCTTTATTTCTATGCAGACTGATGCAGTTTCTATAGTTTTACTCACCTTTTTCTTGTAGTCTTCTTCCTTCTTCTTCATATTATATATTAGTTGGAATAGGTCCTTAAGATCAACAACTAGAGGCTCAGCCTGAAAAAGAATGTAGATTTTAGGCTGTCTACTGGAACAAGCTGTGAAGTAGTATAAGTCCAGGGAGCAGCAAGTCAAACTTTCCTAAATGGTGCAACAGTAAGGTTGAGATAACAGGAAAAGCAAGACTTTAAAGGACTGTCTATCTCCATACTAGAGAGGTTACACAGAATTCAAGGGTAATGAGGCAAAACCAGCTTGGAACTGTTTTTAACTCCATGGAGAAAGTGGCTGTATTTGTGCTAAGCCTGCTATGTTTTTGCTAAAAATCTTGTAGTGCATCATTTCATAAGCGTATGGCAAGTCTTAACCATACTTCCAAAAATGCAGAGCTTATCCAAGCTCTCTGGCAGTCTCATGAGAGGACAAACATTTTGTATCTGTCAATTTTCTTCCAAAACTGAACCTGGAGAAAGCTTCTATAGCTAATACTATACTTATTTTAAACAGGATGCAAATAGTAAATTGCTGAGGCAATAAATAATAATCTTATGCAATAGCATAAGATTATCATCACCTGAAATGCACAGAGCAGACACCAGCTTTAAGCAGTACCTATATCAGGATGAAAATTTTGCACAAATTAGAAAGGCACTGGACTCCCTGCATACCCGTTAACAAGATTGTTTGAGTGGTTGCTGAGGTGGTGGCAGGTTCATCTATACCTATTTGGAACTTTTTCTTGAGGCATATAGCAGTGGTGTCAGTGTCTAGCATAGGAGAGTCCCTCTGTGCAGCCACTAGCTTTCTCTCAGGCAGAGAATTTCTCAAGCAGTGAGCAGGTCTCAGTGTTTACATCTGAGCATCACCCTCTCCTAATCAAGGGTTTTTAAACATGTAACTGCAGGAAAAGCCATTTCAAGAGTTATCAGATTTGACACACAGTATAACGGCAACAGTCTAGAGCTGTAGAAGTCCTTACTTTTCAGCTAGAGAAGTTTGTGTTAAAAACAACTACCAGAAAGTCAAGAGTTGCCTACAGCTCAGCTAAGTTTATAGGCTGACAAGCAGCACCCCATGGTGAAAAGCTCTGAGAACAGACTCCACTCCAGAGCACACACTGGAGGCTTTTGTACTTAATCAACAATTCCAGTAAAGCCAATACAACACAGGACTCTGATAAACTAATAAAACAGGCTTAGGAGAGGGTGTTATAGCTGTTACTGAAGGGGTAATAGGCACCAACAAGGAGCTTCTCAGTCCCACTTCTACTGGGTCTGAAGCTGCCCACAGGTTCTCCAGGAGGGCAGGCAGGGATGTGTGTGAAGAAGTTACTAGCTCTGAAGTCTTGGCTTGTCAAATCTCTATTATAAAGACATTATAACAACATAAGTGAAGTTAGGTTAGCTTAATAACTTAAGTTCAGGTCATTTCGCTTCATTTCATCTCATCAGTTATAGAGTGTATCATCACTAAGTTTGCAGATGACACCAAGTTAAGTGGAACTGTTGTTCTATATGAGGATAAGGAGGGTCTGCAGAGAGACTTGGATAGATTGGATTGATGGGCCAACGTTAATGGTATGAGCTTCAACAAGGCCAAGTGCCAGGTCCTGCACTTGGGCCACAACGACCCCATGCACCACTACAGGCTTGGGGAAATGTGGCTGGAAAGCTGTCTGACAAAAGGACCCGGGGGTTCCAATTGACAAGCAGCTGAATATGAGCCCGCAGTGTGCCCAGGTGGCCAAGAAAGCCAGTCGCATCCTGGGTTGTATTAGAAATAGTGTGACCAGCAGAAGTAGGGAAGCGATTGTCTCCCTGTACTCAGCACTGGTGAGGCCACATCTGGAGTATTGTGCCCAGTTCTGGGCACCTCAATACAAGAGAGATATCAAGGTGCTGGAGCGAGTACAGAGGAAGGCAATGAAGCTGGTAAAGGGCCTGGAGAATAAGTCTTATGAAGAGTGACTGAGGGAGCTAGGACTGTTTAGTTTGAGGAAGAGGAGACTGAGGGGTGACCTGATCACCCTCTACAACTACTTGAAAGGACACTGTAGAGAGGCTGGTGCTGGTCTCTTCTCACAGGTAGAGATAGAACAAGAAGGAGCACACTCAAGCTGCAGAGTAGGTTTAGACTGAACGTTAGTAAAGAATTCTTCACAGAAAGAGCGGTCAGACACTGGAATAGGCTGCCCAGGGAGGTGGTTGAATCACCATCCTTGAATGTGTTCAGGAGTCATTTAGATGCAGTGTTGGGGGATATGGTGTAGGAGAGAACTTTGTAGAGTATGGTTGATGGTTGAACTTGATGATCCCAAGGGTCTTTTCCAACCTTAACGATTCTATGATTCATTTAGAAAGCTGCATAATACTCAGCAATAGTTCCAAGTAGCCTGTTTCCAATGCTGCTTCTGAACATATTTTTTTTTTTCCTCCAAGAGACAAACTCTGCATACAGGATTTCTGCATTGAGAAACTTAACACAGAAGGATCAAAATTCCTCCCAGAAGCAACACTAGGAGAGTGAGACCTGCCATTCACCAGCCCTGGAAACACTATTGCAATTAAATCTGTTTTCACTGCTGCACAAGACAAAGCATCATCAGAACTAGACTAGTGGAGTTCTAACATCATTCCTGTTAATTTTGAGTGAAACTTTGGTTATGTGAAACTCTAGCATTCTCATTGACAGTTACAAGCCACTGTACAGGATAGCCCATGATAATGGCTCTCCTAACCTCACTAATGAGGTAACTTCCATGATGCATGGACATATTACATAAGATTAATGATAGCAAGCAAAGCTACTTGAGTGTTTTTATACTGGACTACAGAGAAACTGAACAAGATAAAAGCCATTGTTAATTCCTACTACCCCCTTTAAAAGAACCTATTAATCTGTGCTGCTATTCCCCTACACTTCACAGGGCTACCAGCAAAACAGTACATCCTTATCACATGTTAAATGTTTATACAATAGAATTACTCATAGTACTTGGAAGAGGGTATCTGATCCATACCTGCTGTGCTGTTTTTATGGCAAAAAACTGATGCTGGCCTTCTCCTCCACAAATATAGCCAAAGGCACGATTGTCTGTTACATCCCGGGCAATAAAGGAGATTTTATTTACTGGATGCTCATGCTCTATGACCTACAATGGGAAAAAAACCAAAAACCCTATTGATTTAAATTGCTGGAGACATAATAGCTGCTCTTCTCTGTAGTCAGAATGATTGAAATATTACAACGTTTCAGGTCAAGACTCAGATTTATCAGACTTTGACTAACCACAATAGGATGTAACTATCTTTCTGGCGGGACACTTCAGCATTACAGCCCATTTTTATATGTGGAAGAGGGGCGTGATACCATTAATGAATCCAGTTCATCTGGATTGAGTCATCTAACTACCAAGCATCTCACTTCTTTTAAGAAACCCATTAAGAGAATGTCATATCTTACCCCAGTTTTCTCATCCATTATCTTGATACCGTAGAGGGAGATGTTCACCCAGATCTTCTGTTTGTGTTGACCCTGCGAACGAGCTGCCACTGCCATTCCCTGAAGAGGGAGAATTTATCAAGAGTATTGATGAGACTTCTGTTAGGTTGAGCTTTAACTTGTTTCCTTATGTTTCTCATAAGCCTACGGCTGTGACTGTACTAGTGCTCATATAGTTATTCCTATGCAACTGTCCAGTTGCAACATATGCTTGATGAGGTTTGAAGTGACACCTCAGAACTACAGTGTGTTTCCTCTATAGATGTTTTGGAGCTTTAAAATTTTTTATGCCAGTTCACAAAACTGCTGCAGTAACAGCATCTTTACCAGCTTTCCTGGCCTGACTGAAGCTGTATGAGTGTCCTGCACTCCAGAAGTAATTATCTTTGTTGCTGCAAGATCTCAGTCTTTGGCTTATCTATATCTCTTGGTGTCACTATTACTACAGGATGTCAACTCAAACTTTGAGTTTAGTGTTAAATTGCACGGAGCTACCCCCTCCTCATCCAAAACCTAAGATCACTATTTATGATCAAGTTCACACTATTATCATCCATACTGGATGCCTACAAGTGACCCAAAGGAGCACTCCAAAACTGTTAGAAAGACACTGTCTTTTGAGCAAGGGGCTACAGATTTAGAAGTAATAACAGCACCATCCTATACAAATGTTACTCTTATTACTGTTACCATTAAGCTGCACTTTGAAGTTGTGCCACAGTGGCCATTGATCTGCTTTCTGCAGGCTACACAGGTGGTCCTTACATGCCAGCTCAAGCCCTTACCTTCAGCTTCATCATTGAATCCTGACTCATTTTGTCTCCTCTTGCCTCTGGGACTTCATCTATGCCGATCAGTTTAGCTTTGTATCTTACACCATCTCCTTTGAATCTAGCCCAGAGAGATTCATCTGTCTTTTCTAGCCCTGGAGGCAGAGAAAAGGTTTATTTTCCTAAAGAGAGAAGTGTCTATGTCATGGCTTCAAGATCTTTTAAAAAATACACCATGTAAATCCATATTAAAACTGTCCCTTGAGTATAGCCAAATAACCACCCTTAGGTTTTCCAGTACTGCATGCACTGCAAGATAGTCGCTCCTTTAAGGTCACAGTGCTCTTGAAGAACCTGGCCACAGTTCAAAGAGTGAAATCCAGTGCTTAATATCTTTGAACTTCACAATTGTTTGCCACATAAAAGACTGGCATATTTATAGGCAATATCCAACTAGTGCTAAGCAAAAACACCAAGTAGAAATGGAACTTCCCATGGCCATCCAGGATGCTAAATATGCCTTTCAGATGTTAGCTCTTAGTTCTGGTGTAGTCAGGTCTCTTCTTAGTGTGCAAGAATGTCCTAGAACCTGTGCTAGAACTTTCTATTAACACCATTTTTACAACAAGTCCTTGTACCCCATCCCTGGAATCACTTGGGATTTTACAGAATCACAGAATCTTCTAGGTTGGAAGGGACCTTAAAGATCATCTTGTCCAACCGTCAACCTAACTGACAA
>JAOQGH010000019.1:14624647-14636165 GCA_025769975.1 Gallinago jamesoni
TAGCCATCCATCACAGCATTCCAGTTATGACCATCATCCCACCATGTTTCTGTGATGGCGATTACATCATAGCTGCCATGCTGCACAATGGCTTCCAGCTCATACTGTTTGTTGCCCATGCTACGTGCATTAGTGTAGATGCACTTAAGCTAGGCACCCAATTTCACCCCCATCCATGGTACTTTCCCCCCAGGCTCATTACCAATGGGCCTTCTATTCTCCCCTTCCCCCTTCGACTCTAGTTTAAAGCCCTGTCCATGAGTTACATTTGATATTTCTGTTGTTCTCACAGTTTCTTACAACTGCTTGGTTTTCTTCTCTGCATGCTAAACATATGCAGAGCGTACCCAGGTATGTATTTCTGTATGAGGTAATTATATTTACATGAGCTAATCCATAAAAGAGTCTATTATCTGATCTACAATAATTCTCATTAAATGAGTCTTCTAGCTTCCCTGGACTAGAATCGCCAAGCACGTCACTCCCTCTCTGGAGGGAGGCGAGGGAGCAAGTACAGATTCAGACTGACAGCTATCAGAATAGTCCTCAGTCTGGTCATCTCCTCAGGAGGCTTTCACTTCTGTGGACTTTTGGTGAATTGTCAGACTTAGCAAACCAGTCACTTAGCAAGGGGAGCTGAGAGCTTTAGAACATAAAGAAAAAAAAAAAACACCCTACCTCTAGTTAGATTTATTTTCTTAGCTATTTTATTCATTTTTTCAGTAAGCTTGATGCCTCAGAGCTGCTTTTAACGATGCTGTGAGTAATCTTAGTTTTAGGAAAGTGCAAAAAATTAAGGGCACTGACTAGGGAAGGGAGAAGAATTTCTTACCTTTCTTTTTTTCCTTTTTTGAAGGTTGTGCTTTTGGTGGAGCCTGTTTCTCAGTTTGGCTGT
This sequence comes from Gallinago jamesoni, assembly GCA_025769975.1. Taxonomy (NCBI): domain Eukaryota; kingdom Metazoa; phylum Chordata; class Aves; order Charadriiformes; family Scolopacidae; genus Gallinago; species Gallinago jamesoni. The sequence goes on from JAOQGH010000019.1 coordinate 14,625,543, forward strand.
TGATGGTAGTAGTGTCAGCTTCAGTAGACATGATGAGATAGTGGTCAGCTAGGCTTGCTGTAGGTTCTAAGAATTCAAGTAACAATAAGTAGGCATAACTTGAAGAATAATTATTCTTATTAGACCTGTTAGTCCAGTTTTGTAATTCTGAACACTGAAGCCCACAAATACCTGAAAGTTTTAGTGGTGATCATGTAGAAAGTCTGAGTCACTCTCTGTTCATCTCAGGCTACAGAGAGCATCAAGTTATGGCCACTAGGTGATGAACCCTCACCTGAGTAATACCTAATCAGTAGATCACACTGACCTATATCCACAGGCTGTACTTGCATAATCCTGTTTTAATCTATCAACCTTTAGCTTTTTACCCTTTAAATCTATTTATAGAACCTCATATTTTGCTGTATTCTCCTTCAGCCCTGCCAGCTGCATCTGGCAGAAAGACTGTTCCAGGAAAACACAGTAATTAAGTAACCTTACATTTTTTTTTAAAAATCCTGCAAGTTAACAGAAGCTATGGACATTTATGACTTAACTCTATGCCACAAGACCCTTTTGCTTCTGAGATACAAAATACATTAAGAAAAAAATAATAATCAGCAGTCACCATGTTTTGTTCCTACACTGCTGAAGTATGGAGTGACAGTTACCAAAGTAGAGAGGACTTATATTGTCTTTATGGAGTTCTGAAAATCATCTATACCCATCCAGAAAGAACTGGACATTCACTTCTGCTGCAGGAACTGCTCCATGAATCTTCTCTATGGGGTACTGCAATGGCTTCAGTTAGTCCCTTGAATTTTAGGGTGAGGAAGCCAAGAGATTGTTTAGATGCTTAAGTAGTCAGGATACCTACCCTCTACCAGTAATTTCCTCTGTCTCCAGGAAAGCAGCCACAGACCCACCACCCCTTTTATCCAGCACACCATTTGAGAGAAGTGCTGAAGCACTGCATACCCTCTAGCATTAGAGATTTGTAGTTCTCAATAGCTTATTCCTCATTTGCCTTAGCTACAGCTAATGCTTTATCAATTACTTGGAAATTACTTTTGAGGTTTTGCTCTCACTCCTGCCTTCCCCTCTTCCCTCAATTCATTACTAAGTCACTAGCTACAGACTAACTCATCCAGCTTGCCACTAACAGAGTAATGAATGCCAATGCTTAACTGATTCTTAACTTAAGAAGAACACAAATTCATAGGTCTATAAGAGAGAATTTCACCTCCTTTTCCATTTAGCTAGTTGGGATGCCTTTAGGGAACTAGCTGTTAGTATAAGAAAAGTTCATCTACCTGCTTATAGATGGCAACGCATTTAAAATTGCTCGAGTAAATCAGAGATAAAAGTGCTCATATGGGAAAGATCTCTGGCAGTTATACCTGTTCTCCTCTGTAAACAAATCATCTGGCCATAGCTAGGTAACACTTGATGCAAGGAACAAATGTGTTGCTGTGAAAATTTCAAGTGATTCTGAATAGAAACAGATGTTAGAGTTGTTATAGCACGCCATGGTTATTTAGGAAATGTTATCACTGGAAGACTGGCTTGTGTGCCAATTCTGACAATGAAGGAAAAAGGGAACCTATTACAGCTTACAGCCAACAGAGACCTTGCAGGCTACTTGCATCAGTACTAAAAAAGGAGTGTGCCCATTGGAAAAAGAACAGCACATATATTAAGCAGGTAAAATGAAGCCAACTGAATTCTACTCTGAAATTAACTAGTTTGCCTGATGGTATAGTTTTCCATGGAGATAGTCTTTAGACTTCAGCATAATAAGCCTCTCCCTAGATTTATCAAGTCCTTCAGAAACAGAGAGAAAGGAAAGAGAGTTAAGGCTGCATTGTTAACCACCCACTCCCATCTAGATGGTTACTGTTTAGAGAACAGAAGGAATAGGCCTGGAGAAAACAGAGCTAAGACATGCTCTCTAGGAGTTGAGTTATAGCTTTAGGATATTCTGCCCAGCTCCATGTTGGAAAAAAGAAATAACCTCAAGGCACCGAGTCCAGCCTGTCCATGATTCTGATTCCCCAATTTAATTGGTAGAGCTACACCCAGCTCTGGGCTATATACAACCACTGTAAGTATCTCATTCTGAAGTAAAGTTAAGAGGCGATAACAAAGCAAATAACCTAGGTAGGAGCAAATATACACAAGCAAGACCTTACTTTGGCAACTGTAAAATGGTAGAAATCCAGATGGGCAGTTGCCATCTTTAAACTCTAGTCATCCATCCATTATTGCCATCTGCCTCCATCCTCTGGAGGCCAGACCACTTATTTGCATACAGCCTGACAGCACAAAACCCCAAGGTGGAGGAAGATGGGAAGAGACACATACAAATCTGGCTGAACTGTTGCAAATACAGCCTCCACCTACTGTGGAGAAGCTCATTCTCAGTATTAGCAATATAATTAGAGCAGGCTACTGAGGGCTTTCTGGCTAGGATATAGTCCATACTCTTCTACCTGAGGACTAGCACAGCTCATCTCACCTGGTGGGAGTTCACAGTATGACAGTTATTTATCAGACCTTTGGAGAACTCAACATCTTTGAGAATCAAGTCTCAGGAGCAAGAGAATTAGGAAAACTAAGAATGCAAGGACAGACAAAGGTTGCCTTGACAAACATTCATATTTTAAATAGCTACTTCTCAACACCTTAGTGAAGCCACAATATCAGCATAAAATTGCCTCAGGTTTACCTTAAAATTTCACTGGGGTGGGGACCAACACTATGTAGCTTGAACCAGCAGTAATCTAGCCTACTTACGGTACAAGAGTCCCAGCCACAACTAAATATGGATTCTATGCTTTAGACACAAGTTAAGCTGTGCAAGATCTTTGTCACACTTAAGTTTGGCTTACCTCAATGCAAAATGCTGGTGTGCTCTATATGCAAGTAACTAAAATTAAGTTAAAATCTTCTGTTTGTAGTTGTACTTGCTTGGAGGCTTCCTTTCACAGTACTCAGTCCCTTAGTATTTACTTACTGAGCCTGCAGGAGTAAGGCAACAAGAGCCTAGAATTGTTCTATTACACTTGAATTCTAAGTTCACCTGAAAAGATCCAGTCAGCAGGTTAGAGCTGCATGTGCATTTATGCAATTACAGTCATGCCTTCAGTTATACTGGCACAGTGAAGATCATTCCTGTGGCAACTATGCCAGCAGACTGTTACGTGATGAATTTTGAATCTTGTCCATGTAGGTAAGTCTGTTGCTACCACCTCAGCTTAATTACTTACATACAGTTGTATGGCCCATTTAACTGTTATTCTAAATGCACTATTTCAAAAATCTTAGCCTGCAGATTTAGGGATGTTGCTACCCTGGGAGAAACACCCCAAACTCTTGCCTGTATCAGGAGATATACACCACATTTTGCTCACCCACTTTTCAATTTACTCCAGAAAGGGCTAGTTAAGAGACCACTAATAGTATATTCCTCCTTTCCTTTTAGGATTATCCTGCCAAGAATGGGTACTGAAGCACTTCTTTGGGAAAGGCCATTTCAGGTCCTCAACACATAGGTCTCTAAGCATGAGCTACTGTCTTATGTCAGGCAACTCTCCATTCAAGCATTTTACTTAACTTCCACACACCTGCCCTGGGCAAAGTCAGTCTTAAGACTTTGAACATACCATGCTCTTGGTGTCTTCTCTGTACTACCTACAAGGGCAGCTGTTGGTAGTAACAAGTCATCCTTGAAATACCTGTTTCTTAGCAAGACTTGAAGCACATGCCAAACAATTTTGTTGAGTAACATTTAGTTTCCCTTAAGAGATGCTTTCACAATTATCCCTTATTTGAGGAAGGGATGGCAATACGGCAGCTACCCTTAATGATTACATTTTCATCTTGTGCACAGGGGATTGAGAATCTTCATTATGGCTGTAATCTGTCATGGGATTTAAAGAATGGACAATAATCTTCACTGAACAGGCAGGCTTCTTCCCCTCAGCGGACAAAGATAATTGCCTCACTGTTGATAAAAGCTTGTTTAAGAAGAGGTTAGGGACACTGAAAAAGTCAGAAGCAAAGCAGATAAACTAAACATCTGCTCAGCAGTCTAATACTTTGTCCTCTTCACAGCTTGTGCGCCTTCTTTGTCCCTTGATACTGCAAGTACATGATTCAGCTTAAAGAGTTATTGCATGTAAATATTAACCTCAAATTAGAATCTGAGAGGCCAGTAGAGGACAGGAGAAACTTTTACTTCCAAGTGCAATATAGTCTGTTAGGATGAAGTAGTAACTGGAAGCACAGCAATAGTTGAAGTGCTGAACGTGCTTCCAAGGCAGGTTGATCCCTCACCCGTGCCGCCTTAATGAGTTCGTCAAGTTCTTCTTGTTAGAAGGTTGTATCAGGCCCTGCACAATGTATCCTTAGAAATATCTCTAGCCATCATGTTCTTGACAGAAGAGCTGTTTTCAGAAAGCTGATAAACGAGCTGTCCACTTGAGTGAATTCAAGACTTCAGTTCTGCAGGCTGAGGAAAGAAACTAAAGGCTACCAGCAGTACATACAATGACCAGCAAGAGTCAGATCTGTAAAGCCAGATACATTTAATAATAATGGACTATCTTGACTAGCAGGATTCTACCCACATTAACAGTATAATAGTGCATTTATGTGAGCCCTTGTATGACTGATTTATATTTGCATCTTAATAAATCCCTGTATGCATTTTCTGCCTAGCTCCTGCTGCAATGGTAGTGCCCTAAGTAGCCTTGAGAAACACTAGGCATGCATTAATAAATCAGAAACACATGAATGTACTGTTCAGACTTTTGCCTTTTAAACAGGGTCATTCATGCTGAGGAGTCAAATAAAATATCTTCTTAAGTATTTTGTTTCATTACTAGAACACCCATTGCTCTAGCATCTGACAGTGTCCAGAAGTTCAAGTTGAATAAATCTTCCGTAACATGACACAAGATTACTATGATTTAGATGGAAAATTCCAGCTGCTTGTCCTGATTCAAGCACTACCATTAGTTTGCTTCCTCTATTAGAACCAAGCACTACCATCAGCTTATTTCCTTTACTGAAACAATTGAATAGGTTTGTTAGGAAGTAGCATAGCCAGTGACTAATATACATGAAAGGTACTAGCTTTACCTGCAGGTAAACAAAACCTGATATGCATTGTTCATACCTATAAAGAACAAGTACCTGCTTGAAAGAACACAAGTGGTAGAAGTGTTCACAGACAGCTTGGGAATGGTTCCACTCCAGTTTATGCTGTGTCTGGAATGCAAGAGCAGCATCAGTTGCTAGAAAAATAGCAGTGTAAGAGCCATTATTCAGCCAAGTCTAACCTAAGCCCCTGTGGTTACTTGAATAAGAACGACAACTGAAAAGCATGTTGCCCTGCCTTGCCTAATGATTGAAACTGTCTGTCATTCCCTCAGACAGTAAAGTCTAGATTAGTGATGCCCCCAGCACTGTTTCTCCTGTGATTCCTTGATAGCAGAGAAACCATGACCAGTGTTTTCAGCCTAAGTACAAAAAAAATCTGTTTAGCTGTCTTGTTTAGGCTGTAGCTATTTGGAAACACAATTTGTGATTAAGAGATCATTTGCTTGGTATAAAGGTCTCAGTTAAGCCAGGCATTTGATCTATTGGCCACAATATTTCCAGACTAACATGATTTACCTTAGGGAACTTTTCATGCAACTTTAAGCACTGCTTAATGTTCTGTCCTCTCATCTAAGAGTTGGAGCAATACTTTGCTGAGGTATTAAGGTGGTTTTATGTAAAGGGCTTCCTCTGCCAAGAGGAATACCCTTTAGGAATAAACTACAACTGTACTTACATATTGCAGGATATGGCACACAGTCCAGAAGTGTGGTAAAGGACACATCAGGGAATACCTCCTTCATGCTGCTTCCTTCCCTCGGTACCAATGGCGAAGCAGATAAAGATCTTAGTACTCTAATTAGTCATGTCAGCTACAGATGTTGGCATGTACCATTGCTGGTGCAGGATCATGCCTGTGAAACTACCCAGACACCTTACCATTTCAGTCAGTTTGTCAGCTGCTATTTCATCAGCTGAACAGAACAATCTGTTCTCATCATCAGTTTGGTTTTTAGCGAGAACATAGAAATTCAAACTAAGTTCCCGAAAGTGTTTTCTTCACACTTGAATCACAGCCAAGTGAACATCACTAAGTTGGCAGCTGGAACCAAACAGGTCACTCTGTTCACATGGTGCAACTGGACCAGTACTTTTTGCTATTGTACTATGCTTTTGAACACATTTCTGAAGAGAAAATTAGTTACTTCTCAAACCAGCTACCAGACTAGCTCTATTTTGGATTTTTCTTCCACTTGGCAAGGAAATAAATACAACTGTTAGAGGAATATTAGAACAGAGGGTTCAAGAAAAGTCATGGCCAGTTTAAACAAGCTGCACCTTACTAACAAGTATTACCCCCTGCTTCCTTTAAAGGAAGAAAGTGAAATGATTTTCACAAGCTTGTGCTATCTGGTTCCCTGAAGACTTCATCTCAAGCTGAAGAGAACCAGCACTATCATAGTCTGTTTGATGAAGTTATTCTTCAGCCAGGAACATCAGTATCCAATGGTAGTGTCCAGACACCTAGCTAGTCCATCTCAAATTATGATTTGTTGCAAGATGCTGCACTATTCCTGGAACAAGTCTTGGTAGCAGCCTTTCCAACATCTGTTTGGTATTTAGCATTCCAACCTATTAGTTCACTTCTTAAGTTAAGAAACCCTTTCACTCCTAGTACTAGCAATACCAGCAGCTGAATTCCAGATTCTTCTTTTAGAAAGAGATTGACAGATATCCCAGTATGCTCTTTCTTGATAGAGAACTATTCAGCTGGTAATGCAGACTTATTAGATTACATACTTAGATTATCTAAAAGAAGTTTCTTCATATCAGTCTTCCAGAAAGACAGCATGCTTTGCAGCCTGCTAAGAAGCCACCCCTCTATACCACTCTATCCAGTTTCCAGTGCTGAAGCCTCATAAATCAGTGGCACCTGAGCCAGAGGTCAGCTGTCTGATCTAACTATCATTCAAGAAAGCATCACCTGCCTCCTCACAGGATAAGGAATCCCAAGCAATGTGCCTACAGTGCATACCTATTGATCTTTGATCAATATGACTTGTTGAGGCTCACTGGATATACCAAACAACCTAGAAGCAAAGCAGTTGTTAATCAAGGCAACTAGTGTTTACTCAGATGCAAATTAGTCTCAACTAGACAACAGCTCAAGCACTCAATTTCCAACTGTAGTCCTAATATCTTCCTTCTAGACTGTTTCTGGTGTTCTTGCTAGTTAGAGGAGCAAAGGACCCTTGCCAATAACAATGCTTTTCACCCCCTTGCTTGAAGCAGGAACTGGATACATATTGAAGCTGTTATCATAGGTTATTTCAGCTGCATGCTGCTAACTGTCCAGCGCTGGCAGAGTTATCCCTCTTTACAGTTTGGGTGTGTGCAAGCTGTAATGAGAGATATTGCATATGTTCTGTATAGCCTGTGTTGAACTGTAAGTGTTCTATACCAATTCACGAATGTGTCTGTATGAGCAACAGGATTTTGCTGTATTATTCTTATGTTCACTCAACCTAAAATCATGTAGTCATGGCTACAATGTCAAGTGCTGCAGTTTGCTTACCTAGCCTGATGATCCCTTAAGCAGCCAAAACCCTGACCTTAAACATTAATTTCAGCAATACATGCACCTAGCCCCCAGCTACAGTGTCACTCCTTTACATCAACTGTTGTAGCAGTCATTGGCACAAGAGTCACTCCATAGTCTCTTGTAACACATGCAAGTTATGTTCATGATGTGTTATTAGAAGACAGATGAAAATTCTGTTTGCACCTTATGAGGGCAGGCTCTTCTATAACAGTTTCAGTCCTCAGGTATTATGAACAATACTGCTTAATCCAAGGGTTACTCTTGCCTTCAAGATTAGTCATTACCAAGGGGCCCAGCTCTTTCTTGTATATACAGCAAGGCAGGCAATGAATAACTAAACAAGACAGATCTAAAAAGGTGGTAGAGAAAGCTCTGTATCAGAGTTAAAAAAGGATTAACCAGGATTTTCAGAGCTACATTACAGCTCCTTCAGTGGTTGTCCTACTAAACAGCTAGTAAAGTTTCAGAGATGACTATCCTGCAGGAAGCTTCCCTATTAGCAATTGTAGTTATATGTTTGTGATGTATATTAGAGCTAGTTTACATTATTGCTCCTAAATCCAGACTCTAAAGAAATCCTGACCAGGCTAATATCCCACCTCTACGTGATATCATGCTATGTAGATGCCCCCATCCAGAGGCATGCAAGAACCTTCTTTAAGTTTAAGCTTAAGCTCATCAACCAGGTTAACAGCTGTTTGTAGGTAGATCTGCTACTTGAGCTACTGCAAAACTAGTTCTTACTCATATGGTGCACTCCCTAAAAGCACAAATCACCCTCCTCTGAAAGAGCACAGATGATGCCTGTATAGTAGACATACAGGTTGCAATGTTAACACTACATCCTCAGTGTTCTCAACTTGTCTTATCCCTTCTTAGGCAGAAAGTATCACCCATATGCATTCTAGCCATAGGCAGGGACGCTTGTGGTTGTGTAACACATCAGCATTAAGAGTCTAGCACACTTCGCCAGAGGAGCCATTCCCTAGCTCAAATTGTCAGGAAGTCTCATGACTGCCAAAGTAAAGGTCTGTTACCCTGTCTCTCAAACTTACTTTTTCTGTTCAAGAGATAATCCTCATCAAGTATTTCACCTCTCATCTTATTGCTTAAGGATGCAACATGAACTGCCGGAGCAGCAGGAAATTCAGCTCCAAGGCCAATAGCCTGTCCTTAACTGGCCCTGAAGTGTCTGAGCTTTAAGGTTTAAGGTGACATGCACAAGCTAGAAAGCTTTATTAGAAGCTTTTAAGAAAAATAAAAATCCCATAGATAGTTGGGAGTGAAGGTCTGCAAGACATTTCTGCTGAGACACTTCATCCTCAAGCACGCCATAGCATATGCAAGGCACATCCTTTCAGAAGAGGAGAACTGAAATGGTCTATGTGCCCATCAACCAGGGCTGAGAAGAGTTAGATCGGAGAAGATACTTTGTTCAGCACTCATCTGCCCAGCTTGTATAAACAAGCTAATCCTGTTGAAACTGGTACTTCTTGTTTATTGACTAAGCCTGCCACTATGCTTCATCCAGCTTCTTTATAACCCTGAGACCCTTGAACCCAGATACAGCCTCAAAACCAGGTTTCTAAAGTCAGGTTTCTTGTTTTTTCAGTTGTGCTACCCAGATACCTTATTATATTTGATCCTTCTAACACAACCCACAGTTGTATTACTGTGGAAACCATGCAGAGGTACACTAGTGGCTTATGCTTGTGTTTCACAGCAGAAGGTCATTAAGACCTCTTAGCATTCCTCCTCTCCTTCCCAGGAGGCAGAGTCTTGATTCTACTAATAATCCCTTAGTTTACATGCCAGATCTAGGTTTTTCTTTAAATTCCTTGCAGACTGCAAGTTACCTGCATGCTATCTCTTAACTTCTTTTGACAGAATCTAGACAGCAAGCAGGATTTGCACCATCAGTATGGTTTCCAGTACAAGCTGCCTTTCTCTGGATGTGGAATTTACTACTTCATTGTCCAAGCAAATTCTCACGTCTGTAGTGCTCACATATTGCTAGCCTTGCTGAATGAAGTCCACAAACATTCCCAAGAACCAGGTTAACCCAGCAGGCCACAGAACTGTCCTAGCAGTCTAAAGTTCACCAGGAGAGAAGAGCACCTATAAGAGAGAAAAAACTGTAGGTTCAGCAACAATACTCAATGACTACAGCATATTATGCCATTCAGTTTACTTCATGTCTCAAGCTATGGTTTTTATCCTAAACATCCTGTCCAGACACCACCCCTAGATTCCCCATTCCTTGACACTAAGTATGTTTATTTACTTTCCCACAGAGACAAAGATCTAACAGCACTTTTTGCCATCCTTTGCATATATTATACTCACCAGTTTAGAGTGTTCTTTCCATATCAGCTTATGAAGCAAAGGCCTTAAGCAAGAAGTACATCCACAGCAGCTAGTGGTCTGCCTTGTCCAATAATAGGGTTATTCAGGCACTGACAAACAGTACTCTTCTCAATGAGAAAGTGGGTTGTGTACTGAACATGTATAGAGATTCTTAGAGCAGAAGGCACATCTTTACTGATGAACATCTCTACCTTTACAAAAGGAAACGTGCAAAGTTTTTCCCTTTGGCCCATCCTTCCAACTGACAGTACCTGGGCACAATCTCTGGCACTTGGCCAATAGTTTTGTTCAAAGCAAGAGTAGAAGAGGTGATAAGTATTATAAGCCACAGGACTATCAGAGTAGTGCTTGCCATTCTCGCAGTCTCCTGTCTGCAGTGAGAAGCACACAAGACCATGTTAGAATCCCCTCAAAGAACCATCTCTCTTATTTAAGAGACTTAGAGCACCTGGTATTCACTCCATTTTACCCTTAGCCTCTGTTCTAATGGTTCACCTGACATTCATTTAACACTCACAGCCTCCTTACCATTTCTACCACTTGATAATAGTAACTGGTGAGTTACTATT